>JAVJAQ010005108.1:52743-67096 GCA_032362365.1 Zygogramma bicolorata | reverse complement strand
CCGTTCATAATTTGTCGATAGCACAAAATGAGGGCCCAAGTCATAAAACGGTCGTAAAAGTCGTAAAATCATAGGCGGAGGTTCCTGAGGTGTTTATTCATTAAAATTACCTGAGGTGTTTATTCATTAAAATTAATGGAGAGCTTAGTAATATAAAGCTTCAGTTTATATTCGAAACTTGACTTGAAAGGGTGAAGTTGTTACGAACGAAAATAATTTTTGGTTTAGTACATTTTTTAATCGCATTTAATTTACGGCTCGTTGGTGTTTCGGCGTCTACGGCAGTAATTAACGTCTCTAATATTTATTTTGCGAATTTTGTGCAGTGCGTGAGTAACTTTTTTTCATATTCCTACAAACATATACGTACCTTTCGTTCCTGCTTGTTTTGTTTGATTGCTTGCGATGGCTTCGTCATCATCATCAACATCATCAAGTTTTACACCGGTACTGTTGCGTACAGTCAGTAAGTCTGTCTATTCACCAAGAGAGAAGACTATTGTTTTGAACGTTCACGATGCTCTGGTTTCTCAGAATCCCACAAACACTGTTCAGAACATAATCAAGAGTTGTGCCAACATGACGGGCGTAGGGGAGTCAACAATATATAGGTTCCTATCAGAAAGAAAAAAACAAGGTATAGCTAACCCAAATACAAACGAATACTTAAAGAGGGGGAGAAAACCTATTGAAATTGATGAATTTGCCAAAAATGGTATTCGAAGGAAAATTCACGAATTTTTTTACAAAAAAGAAATACCCAACTTAAACAAAATTTTACAAGAAGTTAGAGACGACCCGGATTTGCCTCATGTCGGACGAACCAAATTGTGGCAAGTTTTAAAAGAATTAAATTTCCGGTGGGAGAAATCAGACCGAAAATCACTTTTGATTGACCGGGAAGAGATAATATGTTGGAGAAGAAAGTATCTAAGATCTATACGAAAATTTCGGGCTGAAGGAAGGCCAATTTACTATCAGGACGAAACGTGGGTAAACGCAGGTCATACTCTCACAAAAATTTGGTCAGATAAAAATATATCAAGCTCCAGGCAAGCCTTTATGGAAGGTTGGTCTACTGGTATTTCCCCACCCTCTGGTAAAGGCAGTAGATTAATAGTTTCTCACATTGGCAGTGAAAAAGGATTTGCTAAGCATGGTTTGTTGGAATTTCAATCCAAAAGCACAAAAGACTATCACGAGGAGATGACAGCTGATGTTTTCGAAGAGTATTTTGAGCAGATGATTGAACATATACCACCAAACTCAATTATAGTATTAGATACTGCACCTTATCATTCACGACTAGTAGAAAGACTTCCAACGACTGCGTGGAAGAAACAGGATATCATTGACTGGCTGCGGAATAAGTCCCTGCCTTACGAAGATGGAATGGTTAAAGCAGAACTTTTAAAAATTGCCCGGCAACACAAATCTAAGTTCAAGAAATACGTAGTTGACAAAATGGCGGAAAGACGAAACATCACAGTCCTTAGACTTCCACCCTACCACTGCGAATTAAATCCAATTGAACTCATTTGGGCACAAATGAAAAGCTATGTGGCTAGAAAAAATACGTCATATAAAATACAAGCTGTACGTGAATTGTTATATGAGTCTTTACAACATATTACAGAACAAAATTGGCGAGATGCAGTAAGACATGTAATAGAAGAAGAACAAAAAATGTGGGATCTTGACAATATAATTGATGCGACTGTAGAGACACAACCGCTAATTATTAACCTGCAAGACGACTCGGATTCCGAAGATGATCCTGTTTATTTTGAATTTGAATAGTTTTGTAAGTAATCGTAGTTTATATCATTTGAAAATAGGTATTAATTAAATAAATGTATCTTTTACAAATTGCAAGTAACTTATTATTTTTGAATAAAATAAAGAAATTTTATTAAAATAAAAATACAGTTTACAGTACCTACAGTTTAAGAATATTAATATATTTATTTATTTAAAGTAACTAATGTTTTAATCATATACTCTACGACACTGGTCAGTCATTTCCACTCAAAATACCTACATAATCGGATTAAAAGTTTTATAGCTGTATTGTATTTCTTCAGATACAAGGTGGGTTAGTCGAAAACATCTTAAACTGCCAGTTTTAGTTTGGTTTTTGTTATTATATCATATTAGCTGTCCTCTCTGTATTTCAGTTCTCTAATGAGGGTCAAACTTGCAGTGAGCTATCAACAAATTATGAACGGACTATAGTTACGGGCTACTTATCCTCCTCGTTACGTAATATACTATTATGCGATGACACAGTGCATGTTTACTAAAGTGCCGGTATCCATATTCTTTGAATTTTAGGAACTATCCAAGAGCGATCAAGCACAGGCCGTGAAATCCCACACTCTTCTATAAATTGATTTTATTGAACACTTTTTGATTATAATGACAATAATTCAGTTATTTATATTGGCAAGTGTATTTGTTTTCTACTAACCATATCTGCGTAATCACCTTTTCATTGTGAACTGGGTTATGTCATTATTGAATACATGAATAAAAATGAACAATTTTTTTCAGCTGTTTGCATTATCGTTCTTGGAATATGCTTTTGTTGTATAAGAAGATGCTTCCGGAAACGAAGAGCAAAGGATGGCAAAAAGGGGATGAAAGGAGTGGACTTGAAGTCTGTGCAGCTCTTAGGATCTTCCTACAAGGAGAAGGTGAGTAGTGATGTTAACATATTCATGCGGTTAGTATGTAACAATACATCATCATTTTATCGAATAATACACATCATCTCTAGGATCAATAGGAATTTTTCTTATTCAAATGATTTGCAAATGAGGTGAGTACACTTCCGTCGTACAAAATGACTTGGTTATTATGTTTCTTAGATTTCTTGAGTGGAAATCTCACAAAATAACTTCAGTTTTTTAATTGTTAGTGTATGGTCACAAGCGCGTTGTGTATTATTCTCCCCAGGATACATTCAATATTTTATATTGAAAAAATTGCTCAAGCAAGGTCTGGAGATGTTCGCATTTCTTCGATTCCAAAATGAATTCCATTGAAAGGCGAGTTGTATTTGATGACAAAATTTTCTCATATAGAATATATAGCAATGAAACATCAATAAACCAAAAACATCAAAATTAATATTTTGAAGTATTTTTGTGGCTAATTTATTATCATTTTTGTATTCTTCCAGGCGTACCTCTATCAGAGGTGATTTTTCACAGACACAGCAACTTATTTGGGTAGACTAGAATTCTGCCTTTTCAAACTTGTATATTATTAATTAGTTTTTTCAGGTTGTGGAAAGGACAAACTCTGAAAACCAAAAAGCTATCAAAAATACATAAGGCGCTGATTTTTCTCTTGTTTTTATACTATTTGAAGAGGGTTCTATACCAATTTTTTCCACTGAATAAAAACTCCATGAAATATGAAGGAAAGGATGTTACTTCTGATCTTTGCAACGAAATAAACGAAATAGTATATTCTTCAACAAGTGCAGAAAAGTGCTAATTTCTCAAAAAGTTGCGGAACGAGAATATTCTACAAATATTTGATGCTTGACCTTAAGAAAGTCATAGTTCACTCTGTGGCACAGAAATGTCACTTTTTTTTTTCATTCATTCATTTATTTTCCCAAGAAACATATAAGTTTATGATAGGGAAAAAAACACAATACATCTTTCAATAAAACTGAACATCAATTCTTTATCCTGATCAAATATATCTAAAACATTTCTCAGAAATAAATCAATATTAAAAAAAAATCATGATAATAAATGATATTTCAATTCTACCTTGAATCTTAGTTTACCATAAGTTTTTAATAATTTTGGTAGTTCATTATAATGTAATATTCCTTTGGAATAAATTGATTGCTGTCCCACATTTGTTTTCATTTTCTTAGTTGCCAAATTATCTGAATTCCTTGTTGAATGATTATGTTGATCATTAATAGGAATGAAAACCAAATTTGAGATTTTCCAATTATTTTTTACCAGATGAATAAAAGTACAAATTTTTAATTTATAAAGTGAATAGATATCCAGAAGATGTTTCGGTTTATATAAATTTACTGTAGGTTCTTTATAATCAAGTTTGAATATAAATTTTATGATTTTGTTTTGTAAAGTTTTCAATGGTTTCAGTAAACATTTTTTTGCCGATCCCCATACCGAGACTAAGTAATGAAGTTTGGATAATACTAAAGAGTAATAAATGAATTTAAGATATTTCAAGGGTAAAAAGTTTCTTATTTTGAAGATGATTCCAATTACTGGAGATATTTGTTTCCTCAATATTTCAATATGTTTCGACCATGACAAATTTTCATCAATATGCAGGCCCAGAAACTTCAGAGAAGGAGAATACTTGATGATTTCACTTTTGAAATTGATTGGTTCTTTCAAATTGGTAGGAATTGATCGTTTAGTCACAAACATGAAAGATGACTTTTCGTAATTTAAAGTTAATTTATGTTTCACTAGCCAAGATGATATTTTGTCAATGTCGGTCAACATGTTTTTTTTGACTTCTTGTAAACTGTATCCGCTATTAATTATAGTTGTATCATCAGCAAACATCTTAATTTTCCCGACCGGATCCATATAGTATATTAACCATCCGAACTATAAAGACGTGTTTCTGGTGCTCCTCTTTGAAGGCGAAATTTTCCTGGTTCTACTGTGAGTACCGAGAATATTTTTATATCAATAGATGGATGGTCAAAATCTGAATACCACATATAGATGAAATCTAGAGTTTAGATATATGAGCGTTGGATGTTTAATCTGAATAGTTCACACAAATATCATCATAAAGTTATAAAAAAGACTTCGTCCACTTCTTATCTTATCTTACCTTATCAGTCTGATACGATATCGAAATAAATGGTACATGGGCCTGAACCTAAAATGACTGATATCACCAAGGAAGAGATATATAAAATGTTTGAAAAAATTTCGAAACAAAATGATTTTCTTGCCAACCAAGTTGAAAGTTTGAATGAAGAATTTAGATCATATAAAATAAAAGTGGAAACTAGAATAGAGGATCTTGAATATCAGAACGAAGGTTTGAAATTGGAAAACGCTACATTGAAAGATCGATTATTATCTTGTGAAAGGCGTGGTAAAAAATATAACTTGGTTATATACAATCTACCAGGAGAGAATATTTATGAGTCGGTTGTGAATCTGTTGAGGCAGAAAGTGAATATTGATTGTAGAGAGGAAGATATCAGAGACGCTTATAGATTAAACTCCAACCAAGATACTCAAAAACCTTCTCCGATCTTCATCGAATGCCTTAATAGCAAATTCAAGGCAAATATTCTCAGTAAAGCAAAGAATCTGAAAGGCACTGGAATCTTCATTGCCCCTGATTACGTAGCCGAGGATTATCAAAAAAAGAAGAAGTTATTTCAATATCAAAAAATTGCTAGACAACAGGGTCATACAGTCACAATAAAAGGAAATTATCTCATAATTGACGGAGTTCTGTGAAGTATTGAAAAAATTCAATTGAAGGAGCTAGCCCATCTACCACTTGATAACCGCACCGAACATCATCGTAGCAACAGCGTTTCATCAACTGCTAGTAGTGCTTCGAATAAGAGGACACGCGAAGGAGAAGAGGATATCAAACATCCAAAGAGAAATCTAAGATCGAATAGTAATATATGACATTTGTTCGACAGTTGCTCTTGATTTGTATGAAACCACTGTACAATGTTGATTTCTGTGGCTCACATAAATATATGTTCCTTAGTTCCTAAAATTAATGGTATAGATCACTTAATAAAATCAAGAAACTTTCACAGTTTTGCTGTATCTGAAACTTGGCTCCATCCTGGCATCACTAACGAAATTGTTGATATTGCTGGCTATAATATTGTGAGGAATAATAGGGTTAATAAACGAGGAGGAGAAGTAGCGATTTATATTAAAAACTGTTTCGATTTTGAAATAATAATTTCAGACAATGAATCATACATTGAACATATCTGGGTTGTTATTAAATTTGGAAAAGGAGAGCGTGTAATAGGAGTTTGTTATAGAACCCCTAAGGGAGATCATGTTGCTTTCCTGGATAGGTTTGAAGATACTTTAACAAACATTCATTTAGAACGTGAACATATAATCTGTCTTGGTGACTTCAACATTGATTTTTCGAATACTCAATCAAACGAACTTAATGGCCTTTCATCCATAACTGAATCATTCTATCTTAAACAGCACATCACTGAACCTACTCATATAACAGGCAGCTCAATGACTGTGATCGATCATCTCTACTCTAATTTTGAAGTGCGGGATTGTGGAGTTGAAGACACGAATTTCGTGAGACACTTTCTGATCTTTTGTTCTTTTGTTAGCGGCATCGATAGGATTGCTCCAAAAGTTGTATCCTATCGTAATTTCAGCAGAATTGATCCGCATGAATTCTATCGGGACCTTTGTGAAAACAATTGGAATCATATTTTTCACCTCAGAAATATAGATGATGAGATTGAGTATATGAACGAGACTATTCTGAGATTGTTGGACAGGCATGCTCCTCTCAAATCACATGTTCTTAATACTAATAGAAAGAGACAACCCTGGACAACGGACACTATTAAATTAATGCAAAATATGAGAGATAAAGCTTCACGAAAATAGAAACAATCAAAATCTCTAGCACATTGGGAGTATTACAAAGATCTCAGAAACTATACACCATCTGCCATAAAGAGAGAGAAAAAAGCCTATTTAGAGTATGAACTTAATAAATGTAATCCCAAAAACAAATGGAAAGAACTTAAAAAATTACAAGTGACCAATAAGCAGACACTTGCTATTCCAATATCCCTAAAAAAAGCAAACGAGTACAATGATTTTCTTATAAATGAATCTAATGATGATCGTTTGCCGGATAATGAGCTGCTCAATCATTACAACACTAATATTATCACCGATAATGTTGATGATATATTTTCCTTCAAACAAACCAGTGCTGATGAAATAATGAGATTATTAAAGAATATCAAAACGAAGGCGTTTGGGCTTGATGGCCTGAATATTCAAGTTATTATCCTTCGTTGTCCACTACTCGTTCCCTATCTAGTACATATATTTGATGAATGTATAGCTCAAAGTTATTCTCCCCGTATCTGGAAGAAAGCATGTCTTCTTCCGATACCTAAGGTATCTAATGCCACTGAGTACAGTCAGTTAAGGTGTATAAGTATTCTGCCTACGCTATCCAAAATATTGGAGAAAATAATAGAACAACAGATCAGAAGTTTTATCACTGAGAGAAAACTCTAACCTCTATATCAGTCTAGATTCAGAAGTGGACATAGATCTTCGACAGCATTGAGTGCCGTTATCGATGATGTTCTCTTTTTGTTAGATAAGAATGAAGTCTGTGTATTGGTAATGATCGATTATTCACGGGCCTTTGATACTTTGAACCACACTATTTTTTTATCTATTCTTCGTCATATATGATTTTGTGTAGATGCCGTGAAAATTCTTGAATCATATCTGTCAGGTCGTGAGCAACAAGTTCAAATCGATGATGAATTATCCAGTAGTTTGATTATACAAGGTGTACCACAAGGCAGCATTCTCGGTCCACTTCTATTCACTCTCTATACTTCAAAATTTCACCTTGATCTATCGCACTGTAACTATCATCTGTATGCCGATGATACACAGCTGTATCACTCTTTCAAACTGAATGACATTATTCATGCAAACCAGAATATCAATCATGATTTATCTGTGCTTCACTCTTTGTCTGAGAAACACTTTCTAAAAATCAATGCTTCCAAGTCCAGTGCTATCTTATTCGGAAATGAATCGCAGGAAAGAATAGCAATGAACCAATTCGATATACATATTGATGGTGACGTATTGGAATTCAGTGATCATATTAAGGATCTAGGTCGATATATAGACAGAAAGATGTGTTTTGATAAACATGTTTCAAAAAAAATCCAATCGGCCTACTCCTCTTTCAAACTGTTATATCCTCATCGGGCAAGTATGAATATCGAGACAAAAAAAATGCTAACTGATTCTCTGGTTTTGTCCCATTTCAATCATTGCGATACAGTGTATGGGCCTTTTCTTCGCAAATCTGATGCATATCGCATACAAAAGGTTCAAAATTCGTGTTTGCGATTCATTTATGGATTGAGGCGGAAAGACAGAATTTCTCATAAGCTCAAAGAGTTGGGCTGGTTGAATATGAAGAACCGGCGCAGACTACATTCTCTTTGTTTTTTTATAAGGTGTTGAAAACTAAAACTCCAGAATATCTATACAGGAAAGTAACATATAGGACTGACATCCACAATCTGAATATTAGGAGAAAAAACGGAATTGACATTCCCATGCATAGGAAGGAAATTCATAAGTCGAGTTTCACTTATCAAATCGCATCGGCTTGTCATTACCTGGATATCCCAAACTTCTCTATGTCATTGAATTCCTTCAAAAAAAATATGAAAAAGGAGTTACTACTCCGATCTGAAACTATATGAAATACATTATTTATTTCTTTTTTTTTATAAGTAATACCTATTACATTTTTATTATATTTGCAAATATTATTGTGCAAGGGGTTTAGAATCCATCTATCATTTTTCACTTGATTCATCTTTAGTTAGTTGAAGATGTACTGTACAGGAATCAATTCAGCTATGATATACTACTATAGGGGAGACACTTTTTTCAGGAGAGTGTGGTAGAATTGGTCAATAGACCTAACACTACTCCTTTTGTATGCCAATATTTACTATGCAGGACTTTTCTTTGCAATTTGTATGTATGGCAGACAATAAACTATTTATTATTATTATTATTATTATTTCAACTATAGATTCATTTGCACTCTTTTGCACCTACAATCATCGGTCTTCGGCGAATTTTGTAGCCTGCAATGTCGAAAGGAGTCGATGAAAATAATTCCATTGTTTTCTTGGTAGCCTTCTGTGTGTATAACCTACTACAATATGAATGATTCTTCATTAACATTGGAATCTATACATTAGAAACTCATGCATATGGCACAACAGATAACACATTGTATTCATCAAATTCCTTGTTCGTGCGGTCAAAAATTTATCGGTGAAACGTCACGAACTTTGGAAGAGCGAAAGAATGAACATAAGATGTACATCAGGAACAGAGAGATAAATGGTTTTCAATTACCAGAGCACATTCCTAATGCCGATGGAAATCACACAGTAGAATGGAATGACACAAATATGATGGCAAAAGAGAGAAATGGCAGGAAACTGAAACTAAGGAAATCTGATTTTATCATGCTGTCTGGGGAAGATTGCATCTCTGTGGGTTCGCTTGATATGGATCGCAGTTGGATGCGCCTCCAGAAGGACAAAATTTGCTCATCAGTTTTGAAATGGTTTCATACGGGAAATTGCTGACTAATTGGTCTTGTTCTATTTATCTAGAAACTATTTTGTCAATTTACGAAGTAGCTTCTCGGGTAGATAGCGGTTTACCCTTTCTACCGATTTTTCCAGATTGTGGTGGGTTAGCTAGAAGCCCAGAAAACTACGGAAAGAAGAATTATACAACACAAAATAATGACTTTCAAAGAGTATTCATTGTTTTTATCAAATATGAACATTTCTGAAGGCACTTGGGCAGTTGTACTGGCGTTGAGTAAAATAGTTACAACAAAAATTATGTCACTTCTTGCTCTGGTGAATGAAGAGAGGCACATGGAAATCCCCTGAGACCCCAAGAAAGAGAACTGAGGAAAGGGAGCTATCGAATGGTATTAAAATTAATGAAACTTTGCTGTAAATCGTGTGAGTTAAAAAATTCAACGAATTTTGGGAAGTTTCACATCCAATATTCGTCCTATAAAAGCCGTTCTGGAACTCAAACGGAAACCCACTTGAGAAGTCAATATAGTGATCCTCGATGAAAAACAGTTCTAGTAATCACTTCGAATTATAAATAAACTGTTTATTGAAGCAAAGGCAGCAGATGTATTCTGTAAACGTTATTATACCCAATTTTGCTATCTTTTTCAGTGAGAATCATACGAAAAACGGTATGAGATTCTTCACACACTCTCATTTTATTTAAAAAGATTCTCACGATTTCCCAGAGATATAAGAATTTTTTTGTGGCCACAAAAATGCAACAAACATCAAAAAAATCCTAATGAAGTCCATCTCCACACTGATATACCAGTGCAACTATAGACTCCACTTCCACTCCTCTGATACTGATTGATCGATCGAGACTCATACAAACTCAAATAATAATCATGAGGTAAACAGAAGAATTTCTGCAAACAGATTCCAACTTTCTATTTGCACGATCCAACTGATTTAAGTTTCGATGAGTATTGTTAGCGATACGGAAAACTTCCTGGCTGGGCTTGCACAAAATAAGATGTTCTGTGCGGGATGTATCTTTGGAATTCGTAGTATTAGCAAATCGGCACGGAGTTTGAATACGTTTACTCTTGAGGAACAGTATTCAACGATATTTGATTGTTCTCAGTGTGATCCCTAATGAGGGGCAAGACATAATTTGCATCAAAATGTCTTTTGATGAGTTTTCGTCACGGATCCTATAGATGTACAGTTGATTGTTTCAGGTTCGAGATATATTTTCAGATTAATTTACTGAAATATGTTGAGGAAAGAAACAATTTATATACCATTAACGTTGCAATCAGTCAACCGTGTTGATACTGCAAAGGCTGGAACGATTGACGACAATTCAGAGAAGCATCGACCGTGAAAATGTCTGTAGAAGAGAGAAAAGTCTCCGACCCTTTTACGATGCTCCAACAAAGTGGGCGAGTTCGTGAGTGAAGAATCACCAAGAAGACAGATTGTCCTTCATTGAATAGAATCAAGTTTCGATATATCTTCTGATGCTGAGCTTCATACATGAGTACTATATTCGAATACAGGCTGTTTCTGTTCCTTGTAGCTCGTTAGAAGCTGACGTATTTTTTTGCACGAAATAGGAATTCAAACTTCTGGGAAGTGACATTAGCATTCGATCCCACACGGTTTTTCCTTGAGAGATTATTCCTGATCGTTATTCCTGACATTTGAATAGTAGATGAAGATAGATTGGCAAATTTTGAGAAAATACATGCTGAACATCCATAACACTGAAGAATACACGACCGAAACCTGCTACTATAAAACAAGCAACGCTTATCTCTGACACACAGAAATTACGACACGAGAACAGAAAGCGGACCAAAACGTGAATGAAGTAGTTTGTAGTATGAGAACGAGAACATTGCGTCCGTCACCTCATACTTTGATAATGCCTATAACAGCTGTAGGCGAAACATCAGGAACGAAAGCCTGTGTAAAAAGTAAAAACATGCTCGGTTTACAAAAACATCATGATGATGTTTCCTCTTCGGTACTTATAATAATGATAATAATAATGTTTATTCGTCATATACAGTTGACAGTAGACACATTTAAAGGCGAATAAACAGGTGAGTCTAAGGTGGCTATATACTGGTGTTTTCACTCCATATAAAAGATTGTCAGCAAATCAGACGACCGATATGGCCAACTTGATGAAAAATTTGATGATGTAGGCGTGATAGTACTGCAAAAAATCCGCCAGGTACCGGCACTCTTGCAGAGGAGATGACGGTCCTGTGTTGCCAAGTGGCCATGTCGTTGCGAATTCTGGTCCAGATCAGTAGAAACACAATGCAAATTCATTCCAAATGAGAAATCATTTTAATAATAACGCATAAAGTTAAACACAAATTTGGCGCGTTTTGGTGTTTTCAACAACCTCACATATCCAGTCCCGATAAATTCTCAATCCTTTTACAAAAACATCAGAATTGGCAACAGCGTGTTCCATGGATCGAGTGATCACGAAAATTAATAGAAATTTTTGATAACCAGCGCTCCCTCATGGCCACTGATGAACTACCACGCCTTGTCCACAGGTTTGTCTGAAACAATATCGCAACATTAGAAACACCAGTATATAGACATCTTAGGTGAGTCACAGAAACCATAAACAGTTGCTTGTGCGTGACTATGGTAAAAACTAGACATAGCAGAGAATATACTTGAATAAACAGACAATATCACAAAAATCACAGAAGTGACATGTGTGTGATAACATAAATATAAATATGACAAATAACATGGAACATATAGAATAATAATGAATTATAAAATATTACTTTTTCACAATGAGATGTTGAAATTTCTTGATTATAAAAAAAAAGTATAGAAATATCCATCATACAATTAATAATGAATCAATTCGAGTAAGAAGGTGTAGTTGGATCAGGACCAAATCTTTCACAAATGAACAGTCGACCAGAACGAATGAAACAGAAGTACCTCGAAATATCATATATATTTGTATATTAATTTTGTTGTGAAATATTATTTTTCAATTTTTTGGTGAATTTCTCTCCGGTTTCTTTGATGAACATATGTTTTCAATTTCCTTTTGAATTTTGATAGAGGTTGCTGGATTTTCATTTCATCAGGAAGAGCGTTGAAAGCTCTTGAACCCAAAAATTTATGACTTTTCTGGCCTACTGCTCATAAGCGGCTCAACAAATTTGTTTCTTCCTCTGGTGTGATACGTATGGTCTAGGTTGTAGAGCTCAAATTTTTTTGAATACTGCAATGTTCAGCTGTTCGTAATATATTTGTCTCAAACCTTTCACGGTATTGAATAAAATATTTGTTAGAATAAAATAAAAAAGTGTTTCTGAATAGATGTATGCTCTGTAACAAAATTCTTCAACAAAAACCTCAACAAATTTGTTGACTAGTCGTGGATAATGTACTCGCGTATAATGGCTATTATTCTCTGGGTGATTTAGCCAATTACCTGCGGTTCGTGGTCGTTAACTTGATCTCGTGAATAATAGCCATCATTATACGCTCGTTGAATGATATACTATCGTTGTCTTTTTGTAGAAGAGGAACATATTAAATATTTCGTCAAATTTCCTAATGAATATCTCCTTAGTCGTGAATTTAGTGAAATATCCTGACTCATTCTATATTCGGCTGTTACATCGTCATTGGCTTGACTCGAAGCTTTTTCACAACCCTTCCTTATGAGTCTATAGGCATTGAACTCTGAAAAACATCATTGATGAACTCATTCATGAGGTTCAATGATGAGGTTGGATTCTTTGGCGTAGAAGTTGCCAACCAATAATTGACTGATATCATTTTGGTGTTAGGGTGATTGATCTCTAGAAGAAGTTTTATTCATGAAGGTTAACGAGTTATTTGTTGAACATTGCTTACTTCTGATTATAAAATTGAAAAAATTTCACGACCCTTATACATCAATTCTACCCTTTCCCTTATCTCGATCATCCCGCTGGTGTTCTGTTTCAATATAAAACAAAATATATACCACCCCATTTGCCCATATAAATTTCAGCAGAAACTCTACGTGAACATGTACTGGTTTACAACCAGCAGTACAAGAATTTATGAAGCCATTATTATGCAATAAACTCAGAATATTTAATGAAACTCCTTTGAAGAATGAATCGATAAGTTTGCATGTGGAAAAAAATCAACTTGCCACTAGCGTGTTGCAGAAGAATGGTAGAAGGATTTTTTCCAGGCAACCTTTCGAAAGATTCTTGAATAAGTTGAATCCAGAAATCCCTAGAATGTATTCATTTCCGACACCGTGTCAGAATTGTTCATGAAATGAAATGTTTCCTGATTCCAATCATGATAACATTTCCGAACGAAAAACTCGAATCGGATTCCTCTCGCACTCTTGTTATTGATTTTCCACCCTTTTCTCTATTTTACTGCCCGGGAGTATTCTGTGAAAGATTCCAGAGTAATCCGGTAGCTCTCCTGGAGAATATTTCATTCAATTCCTCGAGATTTTCACTGCACAATAGATGCTAATTATTCGTTTGTGAAATTGAGGTATTTATCTTTCCACAATCAGGGGATGAATAACTGGAATAATTGAATCAAACCTTCGAATATGAATATAAAGGATCAAGGTTGAGTAGTATAAGGTTACAGTGATGATGTTGATACTTTGATAAAAAAATTGAAAAAAATCTTAAAAATATATTCAGCACAGTGACATATTTTTACTGAAATATGTCACTGTAATTGATGTAAGGGTGATTTTTTGACTTTTGTTAACACAGACGTAAGTTGCATAGAGCTTTGTGAATCGAATGTAAAACAGTTTTTCACAAGTATTTCAGAACTCTATGTAGGTTAATAGTGTTCATGAGATTCCATATTCAACCACCAGTGCACAGTCGCATAATAGTTTGAAGTTTCATTAGTTTATGGTTCTGAAGGAAACATATTCCA
>JAVJAQ010005108.1:0-52644 GCA_032362365.1 Zygogramma bicolorata | reverse complement strand
GGTAATCAGGTAGTTGCTGCATTACCTGGAATTGTGATGTATTCAAATAGATAACTCTTGTCTTTAAGATTTAGTAGCAATTTTCTTCTCCTGAAAAGCAAACCTTTCAATCTCATCGTTTGAGATAAAATAAGTCTGTAATTAGCATAAACGAACCAAAATTGGATTGAATTGACCGAAAATCCATACGTAATAAAAAATATCTAAGTTTTCTGAACTATTCTAACTAACAATGGGTTTACAGAATCGTTTTTTGTAATGTAATTTTAATCATAACAATTCCGATATTTCTAAAATAATGATATTAATGGTAGGTTTGCATTTGAATGAAGTAATGAATGATGTTGTTTCAAGTCATTCCAAACCAACCTCAATGAAACTCTCTACTAATTATCTATCCGAATGATCGATCAAGAATTCATCGACATTTCGATTTGGGTTTCCCAAAAGTGAGCCAAGTACAAATGGTGAATAATAACGATGTTCTGTTGGTTGAATATTTCTTATTGACGATTTTCTTTATTGCCATTTGTCAAAGATTCGAGATCTGACAACATTTGGTCCTTCAGGAGGGGCAGCCAGCCGCTATCCATATCCAGCGAACTCATCGATATGCATTCTTCACCATACAGCATGATGAAAGCAGATTCCTGTCATTATTCTCTTCTCCATCATTTTAGTGTCATTTAATTCTACTGTGTGATCTCTAACGGCAGTAAAATATGTTCTGATAATTCAAAACCACTTATCTGTCTGTTCCTGATGTTCATCTTGTGTTCACTCTTTCGCACTCCCGGAGATCATGACGTTTCACCGATATATTTTTGACCATGCGAAAAAGGAATTTGATGAATACGTTTTTTTTTGTTTTCTGTTGTGTTATTTGATTCAGTATGTGTGAGTATTGAACGTAAGGTATTTGTTGTTTCGAATGTTGTTCTAACATTATACCTGTTGCCGATCCGTTTTATCTTTTCAGACGAATGTAGGACATGAGTATGGTTTTTGGTACAGGTTATGTATTTTCTGTTGGTTGTATGTCTCCATTGTTGAATCAGGAAGGGATTTTCAATTTTTGTCAATGTTTTTTTCTATAAATTTGTCTGGATTTCCATTATCTTCCAATACTGATTTTATGAAGTTGATCTCCTCATCGATTTTTTCCGAGGAGTTGCATTCAATTTTTGTTTTATCATAAAGGCAATTCACTATAACCTTGTGACCTATTATAGATTCCAATATGAATGGTTATTTGATCAGATTAGTGTAGTTTAGAAACCTAGTAAACTGAAAAGAAAGGATATATTAAAATTCGTGCGTACACAAAATTAGAATTTTTGGTATCGACATTATTTTTTTAGCTTCTCTCTAATTCTATTTGATATAATATTTATTTTTTCTTGTGATCATTTCAGGTTCGAAGATTCATTTGAAGTTCTTGTTGAGTTGTCCGTGTCTTTTTTTTTCAATTTTTTTTGGAACCAATATGAGTTTTGATTCTCATTATTGCACTCCGTTCGATTTTTGATCATATAGATTTTTTTCCGTTATCAAAATTCTCTTCAGGAATCAATTGTCAATGTTTTTTCTCATACATTTAATTGTTTCGACAGGTTCCAGTAGTGAATTACAATGTCATTGATAATCCGGATCTAATAGAATAGAAACTGAAATGTTCTATCTAATGAACATGACATCGAATAGCAAAACCCAAGAGAAGATCATAAATAAATTTTGTCGAGATGCAGTGGGCAATGAAATGAGCCAATTTCGGTTGAGGTGCTGATGAAACTTTCATAAAATTCCGAAAGCAGCTTCCCGGCCTGCATGTAACTGGCCAGTAACAGGACGACGTGAGATACGTTTTATCTGGGTCCACGACACCCAGGAGAGAAATGGGACGTTGATCCTTCATCCCGTCCGTTCTGTGCTGGCACTTTTGTCGAAATAACCGGTAGTAGGTCAGGTCAACCTATAACGGTTGCCCTGCATCGCGAGATAGGTTGATGATCTATTCGTTCACGATACAAAATCCCGTGCGGGTGTAGTGTATGTCAGTCAAAAAACAATTTATGACAATATAAACATCAAATGGTATTGATGAAAAAAGATGAGTGATCTCATATTACTTAAATAGGAATTATTACTGAGGTCAGCTTGTACTTGCAAAAACCAAAATTAAACCGAACATCGAGATGATAATTTCGTTTTTTTTTCTACGAAACAAAGAACAAGAATTAAAACTATGGAAAAAGAAAAAATCAAGATAAAATCTACAAACCCCTCTTTTGATAGGTGTATATCATTCGAAGATCATGTTTTTAACGCTTACAAAAAAGGAGAAAAAGTCAGCTAGTTTCACAGATAATGTAATTTCTATTTCTTGGTTCGGAGAAGAGAAAAAAAGCAGAAAAATTATTTATCAAATATGGAAAATATGGGGAGTTATCATAGGCATACAATGATGAATAAATCATATCAACTTCATTCAACTCCAGATCCTTTCAATTTATGTGAGAGAGAAATGAAATCATAAATTGAGATATTCATCTACAGTATAAAATTACGATCTTATGAAAAACTTGCAAGGGTAGTTTAAAAAACCTGAATTCTATCAGTAGTTTTCCATGATTCGGGCTTTTTGTTATGAGGCATTAGCCTCAAATGAGAAGATGAGTTAGTTATTATATTATATTTGACGAAATAATATTTACTTTATGGGAGGAGGAATTGCGATCATATTTCGACCCAATAGTGTGTATGAATACACATATTTCAAAAATGAAAATATCCGGAATGTTTGTATGAATCTCTGCAGGAGATTTTCTGATTAACACCTACTAAAATTCGTACAACCTTTTTTTTGACAATGAATACATTTGGAACCAGAGAGGAGCTTCCCCAAAGGCAAACGCCATATCTGTCTAGATTCTTCATGTGCATAGTAATAATTTAGTGATCAGTGGTAAACATCAACTATAGATTTCGTGTCAGATACGAAAGAGAACTTAGTTTCGATATCAGATTGGAACAATAATTATTCCAGTACAGACAATTATCAAAATTAACATTCATCGGATGAATCCTCTGGAATAGTATTCCTTTCATTTCTTCTTTTAATTATTCGTTAAGATTTTGAGCAGCCAGAGCTGTCTCGAAGCATTGTGCCTAGTGTTCGTGTGAGCACTTGAGCATTGTGCCCCCGAGCACTTTTTTGAACCAGTGCTCAGTGCTTAGTGATCCCCAAAGTGCTTTCCATACCTACTACTCGTCGAGACATGAAAATGAGGCTAGTAGCGTAGCATCCCCACTCAGGGCGAACTTCCTGAGTCTTGATCGGTTCCATATGCAGCTTCGAAAGATCAGAGTTTCGTTTTCAATGTTATCGAGTGTGTTATATTAGGTCAGTATGCAGAATGCATAGCTCCATTAAGAAGTGATGGTCAATAAAGGTGGCTTATAGATGAATAGGCTCCAGAGTAAGTTCCCAAAATTATGATGGAGTTGTCAACTTCTGTAAAAGTAATGCCAATTGAAACATTTCAGTTCTTTGTCTACCTTCAGAGACACATGGTTTTGAAGTTGAGAAGTAACCAGTTTTCCCAAAAAATATTGTTCTTATTTTCTTAAATATGATTCAATTGACACCATCATGAGAAATCTGCGTTTGAGTAGATTCACTAGAAATAAATAAATATTTATTTATCCAGATTGTGGTAGGTTGAAACTCAGAAAACTACAAGAAATTCTTACATGATTAGAACATTTTGTATAAGCACATAATTTCAAATATGCAAACGTCGAACAAATTCGCTTCAATCATGATAGTCACAAAACTTCGACAGTCTCTATTCCCTGTACTAACATTTCTCCACGGATAACCCACTTCAGTCGGATTGGAACGAATATCAATCGTACAAGCTCCTCTCGAAGACCCCGAAGTTTTGTGTTCCCCCTGACCGAATACAATAATTATCCCATTCATTGGAAGTTCGCCCAAAGGCGGGATCGGTCTATTCGAGCAGTTCCTTTCTCTTGCGAACTTTCCCGGAATAAGAGAGTTCATTTGTTACCGGAATTACCATCAAGTACCCACTTCCGAAACCCATCAACTTCTTATGCTTACCTATCGCTTTCTGTAATGACAAACTTTTCCGATTAAAGTCATATCGAGGCGGCTGCTGTTTCAACAACAAAAACTCCCCATCGAAACCTATTAAAACTTTGATTATTTACACATTCTTGTCCCATCAGGCTCTATCGCCGCCCTCGATCGAAGTGAACAGTGACTGTCAGGAAGTCTGCACCATATGGAAAGCTTTTTCATTGTTGACTTCACAAAAATATTCAGTCCTTATAACAACTTTCATGTGATCTTCAACGGAAATAGCAATCGTCGGATTTCATTTTATTTTCAAGTAGAAGGGAAATAAAAGAATTCCAATTTCATTTCGGGAAATAGTATATTACTATATGAGGCGGAGAAGCATGACTTTTCCTGACGCGCCCGATATTACGCGCCGAACGAAGTGAGGCGCGTAATAGAGGGCAAGTCAAGAAAAGTCGCTTCTTTGCCGAATAAAGTATACTATTTTTTCTTCAAACGTAGCAATTTTCAACCATGAATAGTACAATTCATACGCTATTTTTACTCGAAATCAACTGTGACAACTATCAAAGTCGTCTAGATGTTAGAAATTAAAATAATTAAGTCGTCGGTGGGATTTGCGTCTCCCTGGTAACAGTTGTTTGACAGTTATTTTATGTTATTAAAGACAGCTTATTGTTGTTGCAACCGCAAGCGCAAATTTAGTGCGAAAATGGAAAACCTAAACGAAATTGAGTCCGCGGCTAATGATGCAGTAGCACGTTTGGGACCCTCCATGTCCGGAATAAAGTATCGGTTAGCGTACAAGCACTTTCAAGAGTGGTGCGATACAAGAGGATTACGGCAAGTTACCGAAGACGTTTTACTGGCATATTTTAATATAATGGAAAATGAAAATGAATGGAAATCTTCTACAATGTGGTCACGATACTCTATGATAAAATCCGAGTTAGTTATTAGAAAAAATGTGGATATAAGCAAATTTTTAAAGTTACGTGCCTTTCTGAAAAAGACAAGCGGAGGATATACTGCAAAAAAGTCTGAAGTTTTCACTAAAGACGAGTTTGATAAATTTTTGTTCGAAGCGCCAGATGAGTTGTATTTAGGATACAAGTTGAAAAAAAATATATTGCAAAGCATGTAGTATACTCTACTAAATTATAAAAATATTTCAGATTGTTTTGTTAATTGGGGTTACCGGCGCCTGTCGATGCGACGAATTGGTAAAAATGAAGACTGTGGACATTGGGGATAAAGAAAATGTAATAATTATCAAAATCCCAGACAGTGAAACACGACAAATTAGATCTTTTACGATAATTGGTCAAAACTACATTAAACTGTATAAAAAGTATGCATCACTGCGGCCTGAAGTACCAAAATGGAAAGTGTTACCGAAGCGTCATGGGAATACATTCGATCAGCGCAGTAGCTCAAAAAGTAGCTAGTTACTTAAATTTAAACGATGCAAGCGCACACACGGGTCACTGTTTACGACGAACTTCAGCAATTGATGGAGGCGGAAATCTAGAATGCCTCAAACGACATGGGGGCTGAAAATCAAGCACGGTTGCCGAAGGATATATAGAGGATTCAATAAGAAATAAGAACGATAATGCTCAAAAAATTTTAAACCCTCATGATTCGCCAACATCGGGAATGATTGCTGAAAGTTGTGCTCGACCATCAGTATCATCAACAATTACCAATGCGTATCAAGAGTCGGGAACATTTTTGCACGGTTTCAATTTTGAAAATGCTTCATTAACTAATTGTACTTTTAATATTACTATAAATAAAAATGATGTTTAATTGTTGTTAATGACATTTGTATTGTTGCTTTGTGACATGTTTCATATTGTTGCCATGACAACATTTCTCCCTCCGCCGTAAAGGAATGGGAAAAAAACTGCTGCCGGCGGAGACATCAAACTTTGACAGGATCAAGTTAGATAAGTAATGTCATCATTATTTGACGTTCGAAGGAAAATATTTTCTTTTCCTGTTTTGAAATATCAATAATTAGCCTCTACGAATATTACCTTCTTTACCAGCTAGGAAAAGCCTAACATTCCTGGGCGACTGTGAAGATTGCTGAGTAGAGATAATGAAGGTAATATCATTTCATTTCAGTAAGGTAAATTGACTTTTTCTTCAAGGAATTTTGTCTAGAATGTCAAGGAGTCCAGGAATGTGGCTCTTCCGACGAGGTGAACATTTTATTTTTCAGCAAATCTTTTGAAATGCGGCAGATAATTGTTGATTTTGAGAAAATTGATAATAATTTCATTCACGAATGAATGGTGCTATGAAATTCGTAATTGCTGGGGTTACTGTGGAAACGTATTAGGGATGAATTTTCAAAGTTGACGTTTATAAATTCAACTGTTGGTGTTGTCGAAAGTAAAATGATAGTGGCGGTGAAATTTCCATTCCTTGGACTCCTCCAGAGCTGGTTAAAGCAGTGACTACTGCCTCAATAGAATTCTTTCTAAATAAATCTAGAAAAAAAAAAAACGTTTTATGGACTATCGCAAATAAACAATGTTTTTCAATAATTTATGTCGAACAATAACAACTGCAACACCAAAGAACTCAATAAATTCACACACATAAAATGGAAGCCGTTCGTTTGTGAAATTATAGCAGTGCGTTATATTTCCGCCAGACGTCGCATAAAATTATGAACTTCCCAATAGATTACAATATTAATTCTAATTTTTTCAGACAGTGCTAGGTTGGAAACCCAGAAAACTATGAAACAAATATTGATCCACCACAAAATAATGACGTTCAAACAGTATCTACCATATTTTCTATTATATAGTTTTTTCAGTAGGTACTGTATGATTCATCTTCCCCCATTAACTTTATCATCTGTTGTCGAAACAATGAGCCTTTCTTATTCATTGCTGGATCAAAAGCGTCGCTAATTCACACTTGAATATTCATCGAATTCTTCATGATATTGAATTCAACAACTGATTATTTTTGTCAATAGGCTTGATGCAATTTGGACAGCAAAAAAAAGTGGCACGATTATACAAATATCACTCTCAACTCTTTCAGTTATCAGGCGATAGTTTATTCACTTGATATATGGTGAGAAATGCTAAGATAGTGCAAAAAATGATTTGACCATCAGGTGATTCTTCAAAATTCACAAGTCATGACTTTTCAACAGTAAACCACACCACAAAAGCCGCCAAAGAGAAATATGATATACTCTGTACTGGTACCAGTTGAAATGGTGACGTTATTTCAAGATACGGCACAAAGTTATACTTCTGAAAATATTGAGACTTTTGGATTCCTAATAGGCAGACTCAAAAGAAGTTGGTTAATTGAAACTCACATGATTTTACCAAAGTGAAAGAACACTCAGATTCTTGCATGACAATTGATGAGGAGATATTTGATTATCGAGATAGAAGTAGGTTGATGACAATAGGATGGATTCGTACTTATCGTACTCAACCAACATTCCTCTTAAGTCTTGATCTTCACACTCATTGTCCTTATCAGTAAATGATGTTCGAAGCTATTGCGATAGTATGCTCGCCAAAATATCATGAAACTGGATTATTGGTATCAACTCCTCATGCTTCACGATTCATTGCGAATTACCAAAGGAGTAGATTTCATCCACATTCATATAAGCCACCACAATTCAAAGTGCCCGATCAAATCCGAATTGAAAAGGCTTGATACATCTACTTTCAAAAATATTTATTGATGAAAATATCGAGTGAAAATGTAATTGCGCTTATTCTATTCATGAAATATTAGCAATTTGATATTTACAACAAAAATATTATTCCTTGCCAACTGATTTCAGTCTATTACACCATCATTCATTTCAAGAAACATACATATATTGGTACTGACTGGTACTTTAAAAAACTGAGTGTTAGGAATATGCAACAGCTAAATAATGAAGGTCAAGAGTGCTATGAATAGAACGGAAGAAAAAAAAATTGCTTCGGATGTCTCCAGTCCCAAACTTGATTCTAAATCGTATTTGACTAGAAAAAACGAATATTTTTTACATCATTTGTATGCGATAGGAAAATACCAAAGTTGGGCTTCAGAAACTTGAAAAGAGAAGAGAATTTCCTGATGGAACAATAATGAGAAAGTATCCCTGATAGTGCAGACATTTTGGCGGTCACTGTACCAGTTCTCCAACTATTTTGCGGAGTGCAAATTGTATCCGGTACAAATTAAAACGGCTTTGATGCTCGGGATCACAGTGAACTTGCTCAATGGAGAATCTGGAATTCATCATTGGCGACCCATAATGTGTTCGACACTAGAAGGTGAACGTTTAATCTACGTTGATTGGAATCGGTGTTGCCGAAGTCGAACTGTATCCCACTCCGAACTAGTTTCAAGGATGTATCGGGAGTGTGAGGGACTGTGATTGAAATTCTCTGATAGAATTGGATCGTAGGGCAGCGACTATAACTATACGGAGGATTAGTATAACTACTTTTCTTCGGGCTTGAAGGCCGTCGTTCTTCGGAATTTCTTCCTGACGTTTCGCTAGCGCGAGTGGCCAGCTTCTTCAGAGGCTCATTCATCTCCGATGACTAAACATTTCGATTTCTCAAGGCGTATTTATATTGATGCAGGTAGTCTGGAGTGTTAATTACTTCTGTCGGGTTCGGGGAATAATCATCATTATTAGTTGCCGCACTACCTGCTGTGATTTCATTAGTTATTCTTGTTTTCTTCAGAATCGGATTCCAAATTCTGTTTAGAGTCAACGCTTCTTCCTTTCTGTTAAAATTGTCCGCATGTTTTTGGATCTCTATTGCCTCCCGCACCAGTCGGCTATGGTAACTGGTGCGGGAGGCAATAGAGATCCAAAAACATGCGGACAATTTTAACAGAAAGGAAGAAGCGTTGACTCTAAACAGAATTTGGAATCCGATTCTGAAGAAAACAAGAATAACTTATGAAATCACAGCAGGTAGTGCGGCAACTAATAATGATGATTATTCCCCGAACCCGACAGAAGTAATTAACACTCCAGACTACCTGCATCAATATAAATACGCCTTGAGAAATCGAACTGTTTGGTCATCGGAGATGAATAAGCCTCTGAAGAAGCTGGATACTCGCGCTAGCGAAACGTCAGGAAGAAATTCCGAAGAACGACGGCCTTCAAGCCCGAAGAAAAGTAGTTATACTAATAACCTCGGCCGCGACCCAGGCAGCAAGCGTACGTCAAAATGACGTACTTTATAGGTCATGTCAGACGTCATCTTGACCCCGAAGTTGACGTCAATAGGACGTTTAAATGACGGTCAAATGTCAGCGTTATTTTGACGTCAGTAGATGACGTTCTTTTGACGTCAGTAGATGGCGTCATTTCGACGTTACAGCTAACCTGTATATGTCCTGTGCAGTCATATATAAGACGTACAAATGACGTCACTTAAAGGTTATTAATGACATACTTATTTGGTTGTTTTCAGATTTCCAATTGTTATAGTGACTATTGATTTTCAAAATTAAAAACAAAACTACCATAATAGTTGCAGACACCATCGAGATATGTTTTGTTCTCAAATAGAATCACAGTCACTAAAAACTTTGGAAAATTATCAGGTAGCATACTGGTGATCACCTACTTAAACGAACTCGAGTGAAAGAACTTAATTTCTTTGTTACATTTTTCAATGCAAGGGATATTAATAAAAAAAACAAGTAATCATAAACATAATGCCTATTTATTTAAACTATTGGATCATGACTCTCAAAACATGTCTGCATTGCCAACATATTCACATTAATAAAAAAACAAGTAATCATGAACATTATACCTATATTTATTTAAACTATTAGATCATGACTCTTAAAACATGTCTACATTGCCAACATATTCACAAGAGAATAATAAAAATATATAATGAACAAATCCATGGATACAAAATCATAGAAACTTCTGATTGACGTATCAACAAATCAGATCAACACACACTCGAAATTCAATATTTTTCTCATAGCACAGTTTCAACAATCTCCCACAACAAATTGACAGCCTAACATCTCTAACTTCCTTCAAACGGAATTTGAGATTGAATATCTCTAATCGATAGTAAAAAAAAAAGAAGCCATGCACTATCTGACCATGTTTTTATCATTTCAATATTAATGTGTATATAAATGAGCGTTTTATCATATGGACTTTGATGCCTCTTTGGTGACACTATACAAAAACTGTGGTAATCTCCGAAAATATATTAGTATAATCCTGATTTTATGACGTTTCGGCAAATTCTATTGCCATCTTCAAATAGAGTTTCGATTGGTTCAAACTCGACTGATCTCTTCTTGCTGCGCTCCTCAATTTAAAAATCGAGGAGCAAAATTTAAACTAGATATCACCTGGAGATGGCAAATGTGAATTTACCGAAACTTTTTAGGACCGATAACACGGACAAAAACCTAAGAGACCACTATTTTTGGTATATAATTTCCTTAAACTAACTTAAGCTGTCTGGATATTATGCAGCAATGGAAAAGAAGCCAAGGTGTTATCTTTAAGACAAAAAACAATACACTTTGTTATAATGTTGGTTATATTTACTTCTATCAGATCAGATAAATTATCAACAACAAAAATTTGTAAAGTACTTGAATCGAAAGGATAAGTATATAAGGATTTGTATGATAGAAACTGTTTACAAATTAATTTGATATTAGTTTCAGAGTATACCAAAATATTATGTATTTGTAGGACTTTTTTATCCATTGAAAGACAATATGAATTGTTTTTTGAATAGTAATAAGTACTAAGCTTCATAGTTTTAAAACAAATGTTGCTATACTGTTTAGAGCCGTTACGCGAGAGCAATGGACCCCGATTGTGCCTCCAATTTGATTTCAATTGAACATCTTTTGGTTCTGTATTTTTATTGATTTGATTTAATTCACTTAACCGACGATAAAGTTGCTTCAACGGCTTATTAGCTGATCGTATCACTTTTTTTAATGCACCTAAATGATTTTCAAAGGGAAAGGCTGAAATATTATCTAAAACCCCGTAAAGTCTTGCATCATCGACTATATGAATTAACGAATGTACATTATGAACAAGAAAATCTAAACCATATAGATGCTTAGAATGCTTAACAAAAACACATAAAAGTTCCTCTGCTAAATCACAACCTAGCATCTTTAAATGTCTCTCAGACAGCAAAATAGATGTTGCAGCTTGTAATAATAGGAAATGTTCATAGACCGCCACATCCGTAAATTCTTTTAAAACAATAGGACCTAAATAAAGTAGGAACGTTCTGAACTGGGTTGCTTTCCAATATGATATTTCTGTTATTTTAGCAGGTTTCCTGTTGAAATCATCAGGAAGAGCAGTACATAGATTAGTTAAATAATCGGAAATAAGAATTATGTCCCTTGCTCTTAAACGGACATTATAAAATGAACCTTGTATCCAAGAATTAATCATTTTTTTTACCACACCTAAACAAATGCAATGCATGTAATCAATTACAAAAATTTTAATAAAATCAATTGGTAAGGAGATTAATGGTGAAACAGAAGTATGATGGTCACTATCTCTCTGTTGCAAAAATGATTCACTGGTTCGTTTTTGAGAAGACATGCTGTTAACATACTGCCCAACAACTGCACATCTATCACAGGAAGAATAGCCATTGTGCCCTTTGATACACTTAAGATAGGACTTCGCAGGAACGTCGCAAATGAAACTATGAATTTGAATAGAATAAATTTTGCCATTAAAATGTAAACCATTGTTTACAAGAAACGAAAGCTCTTGTACAAAATCGTTCAAAAAAGAATGTATCGGTTTTGGCTTGTCTTTACCACAAAAAGCCCCTATGACAAAACACTTTTGTTTAATACCCACATTTTTAATAAGCCCTAGTATTGGCCAGAAAGTAATTGGTGAGTTGTTGTTAGAAAACACAGGTATTCCATCTATATTGAATGAAATACTAATGACATCCAAACTTCCAAAATGCATGTTAACTATCATTCGCTTTAAAATTTTATTCAACCCAAAATGAATATATTCACCGTTATCTAAATGTTTGTGATCGACTGTTGAAACAGGAGTATGCAACAAAGTACGGGCATCTAAAGGAAGAGTTGGATTAAATGGAGATAAAATATGTAATAATTCTGAAATACTTGAAAGTGTTATGTTATTTCGAAGAGCCCATTCTCTTAAACTAGATTGTAAATTATTAGTTTCACTACTAATACTGCTACTACAATTATTTCTCACAGGAGAAAATGCTACACAATTATACATCTCAAGTTCAGTATTGTCATTTGTGGTTCCAAAAACATTTGAATTCAAGATTGAAGATTGGCTTGAACTATGACTACTATCAGTTGATATATTTGTTTCATAATCATTAATTTGAGTTTCAGTTATATCTGTATTATTCTCACAACTGTTTTTTAACATTTTCAAGGTATTTTTAACTTCATTAGCAACCCTTCTGTACATTTGACGATCCCCCACCACTTCTTTATAATATATCTTTCGATTAGTCGACATAATATAAAATAAAAGTGTAATATGAAAACAGTACCCACCCCTTATTAATTATTGTGATTTCGTACGTCTTTCAATTGTTGTTTTTTCAATCTCTCCGGAGCATGCTTTAACCATATTTTAATAATGTTTTCGATATCCCTTGTAGTTGTATCACATGATTTTTTGACAGCATCTGAAAATAAAGAAGATTTGAGTTATTGCACAAATATAGTAGTCACTATGCTATTTCAAAACTTTACAGTGAAGCTACACTACACTACACTATTTTATCCAAAAAATATGCGCCACCGATTTTTTTGCAATTTTTTTTTGCATTGGGCTACTGAAACTTCCACTTTTCACGTCTCATTTTGTCGATTGCATGCACAGTGGTAATGCCAGAAATAATTTAAAAAAAAAAACATGACTTTCATGTTACATTATTATTTGTTCCATAATGAATAAATACCTCTAGTTTTATTTTGTTATACCAAGGACATGCAATAAAGTGATTTAATTTTTTTATAAAAATAGTTTGAATAGCTCAATGTGAGAAAGAATACAAAATTGCAAAAAATCATTGGGGCAAATATTTTTGGTAAACAATATTGTTTAAGGTACCTTCCGGGACGCAACTGGACATAGTTATATCAATCTAGTTATGCCCCTCAATACCCTCAATACCACCACCAAATTTTAAGAAAATAGGTTGAAGGATTATTGAGAAATCTATTTTCTTTTCAATTCTGACACACCCATGTTTTCTAGAACTTTTTATCTTAGAATTAATCAGAGAATTACCCCTTCGATTTTGACCATATACTTGAATAACACCCTATATAACATTTTTTTCTTTCCTTTTGAACCATCCAGCAACAGTGAGGGTCACTGTTGCATTTTTTCGAAGATAACCTTAAAACACCAACTTCCCTGCCCATTCCAAATTATTTAATTTATATATATATATATATATATACCAAGAAAAATATAGAGTTTCTAAGATCATGAAAATAGCAAATGTTTTATTGTTGATGGATTCATTAAAATACTAAAAGATTACTTCAAAAATAGGTGAATTGTGAATATCATCGATTCAGTTTAACATGTTCATAAATGAATGAGAAACACAAATAGACTTACTGATGATTTCTGAACTGATTTTCAATTCCGAAAAAGGTTTCTTCGAGTGTCTCCCATAAAAATTGTATTTTGTTGCTATCGAATCATGCAGTACTTCTCTTAATATTCTGTTCGTTTTGGAAGGAGCATCTTTACCTCCAAGGGAAGACCAATATGAAACCTAAAAAATAAAAATGGCTTGCTCACCTACATGTCAAATTGAAGATGATAAGAAGGATATATAATTCGCACAAAGAACTTTTGACAATTACTTCCACACTTAATTCCAGAACCACATTTATTGGAATCTCATGAAGGAAATAAAGTTGGTCTTTATTTTGAATAGATAGTCAGAAACCTGTTTCACGGACTATCTTCATATTTTTCTGAAGAAATAAGTAATTAATTGTACTCACAACAGCTTTAGCACCTTCAACACTTTCTTGATTTGAAAGATATGCTTCAAATTTATCCAAATCATGACTGGTTCTAATGGGAAATTGTATATCCAAATCTTCAGGTAAAGAACATGTGATTCGGTCAATATTTTTCTTCTCCAAAATACTCAGAATTCTTTTATTCTGTTGCTTAATTTCCAGCAAGTTCGTCAAAAGTATTTCAAAAACTAAAACAATTGATGAAAATCAATATATTTGAGACTTGTTAGGTAAATTACTATTTTTGTAAAAACTGTCAAAAATGGCTACTTTAGGGGCTCGAAATAGTCTGTATAAATTATAATCATTACCTGATTTTCCTTGTCCTTCAAGATATTCATTCGTATTTTTTGAATTGGATGGCTGTAAAATTCTCCGAGTAGCTTCTTGCAATAGTTCTGAATCATGAGTAGTACCACGTGAAGTTGAGGGCTGTAAATATCTCTGAGGAGTAGCTTCTTTCAATATTTCTAAATCCTGAGTAGTACCACGTGAAGTTGAACGTTGTGAAATTCTCTGAGTAGCTTCTTGCAATATTTCTAAATCTTGAGTAGTACCACTTGGTTTTCTAATATGTAGTACTGATGATCGTGGATGACTTCGAGGTGGTGAATCTTCAGAGTCATTATGTACATGTGATTTCCTTCCACAAGATGGTATATACTCGGAGTTTTCTACGGAATTATATTATATTGTACTTGGTAACCCCAAAAACTATAAAATAGGCAGTATGTTTATATTTTTATATAGGAACATGAATATCAAAAGTACTTCACTTTCTCTTGGGTGACAAATATTTAATGAAACATAAGTCAACTTGGAGATGCTTGATTTTTAATACTCAACACCATTTCTTCATTCTCAATTAAAATAATTATAGTGGGTCATTTGAGCTAAGCACTCTTATATCTTACCCTCAAATATCTTCTTTCGTGGTGGCCTTGGAAGATGATTTTTATTCGACTCTTCTTCGTCAGAATTACGATAAGCAGATTTAGACACCTTTCTCTTTCGTGAGGAAAAATCTTCTTCTACATCTGTTTGTAAGTCAGAAGTAACTTCTGCAATTTCTAGTTTTTTGCAAGCTGTTTCATAATCATCTGAAATGCATAAGTACATTTAAAAATATTTTTAGGATACTACCTGAATATATTGTTAAATATATGATTCCTGTGTAACTTGTTAATGAAGAAGTTCAGCAAAAAAAAGTAAATTTAGGGTGCTCTCTCCAGTTTTTCATTCAATTCTCACTAACCTTTCACACCAGATTTATACAGCATTTTCAAGCAATAGCTCCAAGTAATAAGCTATAAGAAGTTCAACCTTCACTTTTCACTCTTTTCAGTAGGAAGTTGGATAATTGTCATCTCTTTCACTCAAATCTGCTGTATGAATCCTATTTCAATAAAATACCTAGCGGAAATCAATCAACTTGAAACACCTATTACATACCTGTAGTGTAGTAACATCTAACTACTGGAAATAGCGTCCATTTATCGGTTACTTCTTCACCCTGCTTCACTGCTTTAATATATGATTTATTGTCTTTGTAGGGTGGCCAAAACACTTGCTTCTTCAGTGGGGTGAACCAGTTATAATGCACCACTGCAAGGCCACCTCCAGACTCTTCATTAAATTCAACTACTGAAAACATTCCGAACAGGTCACACGTACAACTAATAATGAAATCACTGAAATCAGCAAACCACCATTTTAACATTTTATGCATGCTAAAATATCAAGACAAAATACCGCCAAAATCACCATATACCGACGCTATACGCACCGCGGCACCGCCCAACACAGAACCACAGAACAGAACACTCATATAAATATGTGGGCCGTGTTCCGTTTCCCTGTCTGGTTAACCAGAGTGGTTCTCTCTTTCTCTTTTGGATGGACCCGGTCAATATGATAGAGAGAGAGAGAGAGAGAGAGAGAACCACTTTGGTTCACCAGACATGGAAACGGAACAGGGCCGTGGTTTGTGCACTGGTGCACAGAACCTGGCACAGACACCGTATAGAAGTCATTAAACAAGACGATGGCCATGCCACTACTAACCTAACCAATTCGATGCGAACGAGTCGATGTCGCATCAGTGTGTGATTTTCGCGGCAATTATAAAATGACGAAAATAATTTGCTGACATGATATGAAGATATTTTAAATTGTTTCTGTTTTTAGTTATACGTTTTTGGGTCAATAATGACTCTGAATCTACTCTATTGATTGTATAAAATGCAAATTATAAAATTTCACATATTAGATGGGAATCACTCGAGTATATTTGATATCACAGGCTATAATTATGTTCCATTCACAACACAACACTTATAATAGAAGTCTCAATTTTTTCAAATATTGATATAAAGGTGGCATTACATAATACAAAAATAATTACGTATATTTTGTATTCCAAAAGTTTATTTTTTGTATCGCATTTGTGACCGAAAAATCACGTCAGAGGGACGTCATGTGAAGAACGACATTGTCACGTCCATTTAATGACGTCCGCACGACGTCATTTTTGCGTCGGTGACGTCCACCGTCACAAAATCACCAATGGAGTACGTCATTATGACGTACGTCTGCTGCCTGGGGAAAGCCTTAACCATTTTGTCGTATACGGAGGATGTCATGAATTTCTAATGTATTCTGCGTCGTGTCAGAAGTGGAATCTTCAAATGATTTTGTGAAAACTCAAGTGCATCCACTGATTCCACATTCTTCAGACTTTTTCGGAGGAAAAGAATCGACGATTGAAATATAGTTGATATAATTCACAATTTGAATGGTAATGGTTCGGACTTCCATTGTCTATATTTTTCAACTCCAATACTTCACTTTGATTGATATTTAAAATTCCATAATTCAATGACAATCTGGCTACAGTTAACTTAAGATGATGACGTGCAACAGTTTGTGAATTCCTTTGCTTGAAAGTGGTTGACAATGTTCCTTGCTGAATAGTAATGTTTCTGAATTCCATTGTCTATATTAATGACTATATTGAAACCTGTTGCTAAGAACGGAAGGATTAAAATACAGTCAGTCATCACCTGAAGACGATTGCGGATACTATCAATCGAAACGTCGTGAGTACACTCAACTTGAAACTTTGTTTCAACATTTTTCCATAATATTTCATTCGATTTCTTCATTTACATTTTCTGACTAGTATTTTATATTCGATATCTTAATTTTCTTGTCACAATATGATTTAATTCATTTCATTATTTAAAATTTGTTTGACTCATATTTCATATTCGATATCTCGATTTTTTGTAACAGCAGTATTTTCTTTCATCAATCAATCCCTAGTTCCATTATTGACCAAAAAATTTGAATTCGATTTGATTTTCTCACTTGATTTGTATTTTAATTTCAATTTGAATTATGGAATTTTAGATATAAATCAAAGTGAAGTATCGGATTTGAAAGAAGGAAGATCACAATTTTTCACGAACCTTCTTGTATATCATTCATTGAAATATGGAAGTTCATCCACGGAGAAGTTCTTTCCTTGGTACAGGGAACTTACAGCTTGTATGTTCCTTTGGAAAAACAGAACAAATCAAGAATCCCTGGCTGTATGGAATTCCATGATACTACTCTTGACACTCCTCAATCAATAGTCGACGGTTTTGCAGAATTTTTCTCAAGTGTATATTTGAATTCTAGTGCTGTTGAATCCACTACTGCATTTGATTCATGGAGTAACCTTAATGTCTCGATCAAGAACATTTCTGAAGACGACATTATAAAGGCTTGCAAAAAACTTAAAAATAAACTTACCGCTGGAGTGGATAACGTACCAAGTTTTGTCGTCAAAGACTGTATTCATGCGTTGGTGGAACCACTTTCACATATTTTCAACTCAATTGTAACTTCTGAAACCTATCCTGAGGTATGGAAAAGGTCAAAAATATGTCCCATATTTAAATCTGGCGATCGATCACTAGTATCAAATTATAGATCAATAGCAATATTGTGCAACTTTGGGAAACTTTTCGAAATTGTTGTTTACGATCAAATATACAGCTCTGTTAGAATGATAATAGCACCTAATAAGCACGGATTCATGTCCAAAAGATCGACAGTAACTAACTTGACACATACCAGAAAACATTTCATTGTGTCTCGATTCATCCAAACAAGTAGATTTTATATACACCGACATAAGAAAAGCCTTTAATCAGATCGATCACTTTTTATTGCTAGAAAAACTTCAGAAATTTGGTTTCTCAAAGTCTTTAAGAGAACTGTGCAAATCCTACCTGTCAAATCGAATTCATTTTGTCGAATACGGTGGTGTACAATCTAATCAGTACATTTCTACTTCTGGAGTCCTACAAGATTCTAATTTGGGGCCACTTTTATTCCTACTGTTCATTACTGATATATCGGAAAGGATACCATGCCCTCATTTACTTTTCGCAGATGACTTGAAGATATACTCAGTAGAAGATTGTTGTCACTTACAAACCTCTATCGGTGAAGTTTATAGATGGTGTAATGAAAATAGGCTACAGCTTAATTTAAGCAAATGCAAAGTGATGTCCTTTTATAGAAAACATCATCCAATAACTAACAAATATTCCCTCGATACTACGACACTTGAAAACTGTGACACATTTAGGGATCTAGGTGTTGTGTTTGATCGAAGGCTCTCATTTGACATCCATATATCCAATGCTGTATCGTCGGCATTGAGGCTGCTGGGATATTTCTCCAGAAACTGGGGAAACTTTTCAAATGTGAATACTCTCAAAATGTTGTATGTTACTTTTATCAGAAGTAAGGTTGACTATGCATCTTCAATATGGTCCCCAATCTATCAGAATTCCATTCAGCGTTTAGAGTCTGTTCAACGTAGGTGCATGAAGTTTATGTTCTTCAAATGCAATGGATTCTATCCGCCCAGAGGTGCAGACCATGCTACATTATTGAATACATTCAACTTAGAGGTTTTGTGCAATAGAAGAAGTTGCTCTGCTATTAAGTTCCTGTACAAACTCTTGAACAATGACATTGACTGTAGCGACCTATTAGGCCAAATTCAATTTCTTGTAACTAGACCACAATCTAGACTTATGAATGCCTTTTATAACAAGAATCCGAAAACAAATCTACTAAAGAAATCGCTTGGGTTTGTGATGTGCGAGTTGTTCAATAAAATATCCAACGAATGTGACATTCATTATGACAGCAAACACGCTATTTTAAATATATTCAAAAATTCGATGTTATGAAAGTATCAAATATTTTTTTTTATATATATATATTTCCAATTGTATTTCATCATACTCAGTACTTGTATATTCTCTATTCGTGGGTGTAAACCTGTTGAGAATAAACGAATTATTATTTGAAGGTTTGAGTCATAGTTTTTGAATAGCTACAAATATTCATAAACTGCAAATACTTATTGCCTTCCTATTTAGTGAAAATATTGTAACGCATAACACCTATACCCAGTAGTGCAGTTTTCATAAGCCCCTTGGTGGCTTGTAACCTTTGTTATCTTTGATCTTTCAAGAAATCGCACCAACACCATACAAACTTGATTTCGAATCTTCTGCAACAATATAAAAAAAAATGAATGAATGAAATAAAAATGAATATTTGACTGTAGATCATGAATATGACTCACTACGTTGTATTCAATTCAGCTCTCCAACAGCCGTTAGAGGAAGGGAAGGGACATTATTATCAAGCTCTCTTTTGAAATAACTAATCGAAGACATTGTCTTTTGGGCATTTTTATGCAGCTCTTGAGACTGCTACTTTCTATGGGAGCATTGAAATACACAGTTTCTGATCATAATCATCTAATTTGAAGTACCAAAAAGACAAACAGAGAACTGTCTCTTCTGAATGACAATTGTTAATTGATAAATAAATAATAGACTTCGAACGAATTATGGCAACATCGAGAGTGCTGCCAACAGAATGCCAAAGGATAACAAGCGCCAAATTTGAAATTCAATGTAAACGTTCCAATGCATTCTCATTAATGGATTTGTACAACTGCGTTGATCTCATGTCGTCATCGAGAGCTTTCTAACTTCATGTGGAGCGTCGTATCATCTTTCTCAAAAGACTGTATAATGTTCGTTCCGAATTGACGTGATTCCGATGTTATTGTAGTCAATCTCTGTATGGAGTTTCGTTGGCATCATATGAATCACATTCTCTTGATGAATGTCCTCGAACAAGCGAGTGGTGAGTCTATTTTTTCTGAAAATGAGAATTAACAATTTCAACTCGTTATGGAATGGAACAAACCAAGTTTCATGAAAGAGTCGAAATAATGTCCAAAGAAACCAAACTGAATCAGTGACAAGACTGAGATAAACGTTTGCCCAAAGAATTTTTGTACATTCGTCTGCAGTTTTCACCATGGAAAAAAAACTATGAAAAGGGAATTTGATGGTCATGAAAAATTTTAACATTGGAACCTTACTTTCGTTCGACTCTTTCTTATATGCAGATTCACACGAAAGGAAAACCCTGTAATGTTCAGAGAACACCAGCTGAATCAAGGGACAGGAGATACGAATTAACAATCACTTTTAAATTTAAGTTTGTGAAAACCTCAAGAAAAACCTCTCTCGGTAAGGAGTTACAAAGTTCAACTGTTCTATTGAAAAAGCTCCCTGGGCAAGAGAGGTTGGATATATCACCAAATTCACATCAGGGTGGTGGGAGTTCGATACTCGTTGAGTCATCCGTGTAGATATTGCCAGAGGTGGAACGATTGATAATAATTCCGAAGAGCACCGACGGGGAAAATATCTATTGAAGAGAGACAAGGCTCCGACCCTTTTACGATGTGAGCGAAGAATCACCAACAAGACGGATTGCCTTTCTCTGAAAACAATCTAGAAGCCTCAATTAATGTTTTGGTGCTGTACTCCACACATGAGAACTTTATTTCAAGGCAGGTCGTATCTGAGCCTGGCAGATCATTGGAAGCTGACTAGAAGTGAAGCATTTCGTCGCTCGAAATAGTATTCCAAATTTCTGGGAGGCACCTTCAGCGATCGATCTCACATGGTTTTCCATGAGAGATTATTACTGATCGTAATTCCTAGCATCGAGAGGAATAGTTACTCCTGATATCTGAATACTAGATGATGATATATTGGCTTTCCTTGAGAAGAGACATGCCTGGGTTATCCTGGTAATAATTTACACCAAGTTCATGTAACCCAATTCTATTATATTTACCAAGTAATCGTTAATTTTATTGATGTGAATGTTCCTTTGAATTTTTGTTTCTCCAGCTGGTATGGGGACGTCGCAAAACTGAGTACTGAACAAGATGTTTTCGCGAGCGAACAACCATTCATACGAAGCAGAAACAAAGTGGGCGCCAGATTTGAACCCCGTGGAACACCTGCTTAATAGGGAGAATATCAGATGATACTCCACCAACAACCACATACAGAAACCTATCAAACAAGAAAATCTTCAACAAAGCACACAACTGAGGAGGCAAACCATAAGACGGCAGTTAAGAAGGGAGACCTCGATGCCAAACTGGATCAAACGTTATTCAGAAATGTTCAGTTATACTGACTCTCAAATCCCAAAAATTCATTTATATATTCATGATTACCAAAATTATCGGGTTGATGTTCATAACATTGATTTTGCATTGAATATATGGGAGAATTCAAATGGATAAGATATCATCGGAAATATAATTTTGAACCTTTTCTCATGATATATCACTCAACCCCACTTTCCTTTCAAAATTCTAGGGTTGTGATAGAAAACCCTGTGTCTGAGCCTTTCTGCTTCTAATTACAAATGGAGGAGAAAAGCTTGGTGCGTGCTTTTCGCTGGACCAGTCTGCAGGTAGAACTATTAGTAATTCACACTCCTCACTTGTCCTCATATTGTTGAAACTAGCTTGTGGTATGGAGAACAAGAATTCACTCAACGATCCTTCAAAGTTATTACCCTTGTTTCTTCCTTTCAACCAGAAGGTCAATATCGACCCAATCAGGACACAAACCAGAAATTCCGCATCATCCACCAAAATCAATCCAGCAATGCCGTAGGAACTCCGATTCTCATCATCCCCGCAGGCACCACATAACTTCTATGACATTTAACAGGTATGTCCGATATTCCAGTTTCGATAACATCCAGTCAATCACGATCTCCCCTAAACAATGATTCGGACTTAATCTAATATAGTCTGTGCACCGGAATCCATCGGACACTAAGTAGACAATTTATGGTAGTATTGTGTGCGCGCTCTCATGCCATGTATAAACTCCCCTGTTGACAATACTTGGTTTCCACAGGCATGTTAATAATGCATTAGCCTCTGGCCCAGTTGCCAACGAAACAAGGGCATTAGTTGGTGAACATGAATTCAGATTGTAGAGCTTGTGTGAAGGAAGGGTCGACGGATGCATTTTGTGCTCCGTAAGTATCAGTTGTGTTGTTATCATCTAGCAGCGTAGCCCCAGCAATGACGTATCAATAATGGCAGAGCATCATTACATGACCTCCTCAGATCTGATGACCATTCCAGGGGACATTCACGTATCATTTATATTTCCGTCAGATAAAAAATTTGCAGCGCCAGATCACTCGAGTCCGTCGTTTTGGGGTATAATTATGATATAAATTCGTTTTGATAATGAAATACCTAGGTGCAAAGTACAGAATTGTATTAGTTCATTGAATATTATGTTACTGGTCAGTTATAGTATTCATGTCTGTACATATCAGAAGTACCTTCAATTGGAAGAAATTGATTGTCTCATCAGACAAAGAATTTCTGAAAATGCAAGTTGGGACTAATATCTCATGTTACCGTATGGATGAATCTATATCAATGTGGCCATATGAAAGCAAACAACTTTTCTCGTCAGTGGGCTTAGTGAACTCATTTTGACTTATACCTTTTTGCCCCCTCCCCCTTGATATATACGAAGGTGAAAACGCCGCAACACTGGCCCGTTTGAAAAAGCCATTAAAACAAGATTATCCAACTACCTAACCAAATATAATATAATCTCAAAGTCTCAATTTCGATTCCGCGAAGGGCTATCTACAAATGATGCTATTTCTGCACCAACAGTAAAAAATTTATAAATTATTAGATGAAAATAAACCAACACTCTGTGTGTTTTTAGACTTAGCAAAGACCTTCGACACAGTAGAATATACACACATGTTGGAGGCCCTTGAAAATACAGGAATGCGAGGGAAATCACTTGATCTCATTCAGGATTACTTGAATAGAAGAAAACAATGAGTGCTTGTTGATGAACACTTAAGCACACCTAGAAATATTGGTTATGGTATACCTCAAGGTACTGTAATAGGTCGCCTACTATTCTCTCTGTATATCAACGATATATTCTCATTTGAGTCGCATGGAAAAATGATGAGCTCTGCTGACGATACAGCTATTTTATATACAGCTGAAACGAGGGATGATCTCAAGGAAGTAACAGAAAAAGATCTTATCAATATATTTGATTGGTATCAACATGAAAAACTGACAGACAATTTAGAAAAGACCTTTTTTGTTCCGTTACAAAGGCAAACTACCAAATTACCAAACACTAGATGTGATCAAAAACATCCCAAAAATCCAAATACACACTAAACATAATATTAAATACCTAGGAGTAACAATTGATTCACATATACGATGGAATACTCACATAAACGAAGTCACAAGAAATATTCGACCATTGCTTTACAAATTCAATTCTCAAAAAAACGTATTAGATATTAATCACCTTAAAATATTATATCATGCACTGGTGGAAATACGCTTGAGGTATGCTATCTTGTCTTGGGGCTCATTAGCAAGTGTACACCTGAAAAAATTAGATGTACTTCAAAAACGAATTCTTAAAAAAATTTATGATAAAGTATGTACCTATTCTTTCAATGACTTGCTCGAAGAAACAAAGGTGTTCGACTTACGACAGATATATATGTACAATGTGGTAATCTATACTTATAAAAACAAACAAATACTCCAGCAGATAGAGCATACATATAATACTCGCATTAAATCAAGGGAAGTCGTGAAACAAATCTTGCTAGAAAACAAATAGAAAAAAGATCATTTACTCACGTTGGCGTTAGAATGGGTAATGAATCACCAGAAATATACAAAATATATATCCACCGTATAAACTTTCTTGAACTGATAAAAAAGGCTACTTACACGTGACAGATACACATAAAATACATTCACTTGTCGAAAATTGAATACTACTATTTTTTTTGTCTCCATTTTTCCGAAAATAAATGAACTACTTAGTATTCAAGTGTTTGTGAAAATATTTTATATTCTATAAATATTTTAAATCTTCGAATTACCTACTAATTTACTTGAATGATAAATGTAATTATTCATTTGGGTTTTCTCCGTTTATTTGCAAATTACACCCAGAGTTTTGTATGCCATTATTGTAAACATTATTATGTGAATGAACTTATTATTATTATTATCATGCGGAAAATTGATGAAGAAGTTGAAGTCTAGGCCAATCCTTCGTTTTCAACAATATCAAATCCAATTGACATTTTTATTTTTTTCTACACTTGTATAGATTTCAATACCATTTCTTAATTTTTTTTCAGGTTGTGGTGTAGTAGGTATAATAACCCGAAGAACTACGGACAAAACCTTCATCCACTACAAAATAATCACTTTCGAATATAACTCTCCAAGATAATATTATGTTATACTTGTAATTCGAGCATCAAAGTGGATGAGTGTTGAAAGAAATGATTTTATAACAGCTATAATACAGTCTTGAATATCCCTCATGATCGCACGATTTCAAGAGTTATGAAGGAAATGTACAAATTGTAATATTCTGTTGAAGGTAACAGATATATTAAGTACAATTCAATTTGCGAATATATAGGCTGCTGACTGTCTACCAATATTTTGGATTGAGGTGGCCTTTACTTGATGGAAATCCATAGTTATTACGCTATAAGGTAGACACGATTAAATTTCCACAAAATTTATTGTCTTCGCGACATGTTTCGATACACTGTATCAAGCGAATGTATTTAAACACTAAATTATTCTTTGTTAAGAGCTCCTTAAATACATCAGGGCCTACTCTAATTATCTCTGATTCCTAGAATAATACAACTGACACTGATGATGATTCCTAAACTTATTAACTGATGCTGATTCCTGAAATTATACAACTGATACTGTTTCCTAGAATTACACTGATATTTATTATGATATCTGAACATAGTTACTACTTATTAATTGAATAAGTTCAATAAAGGGGAACTATTGAGATCCAATTGATCATTTAGCAAACAATGTGAATTTTTTAATTTATTGATTAATTAATTGATTATTGATTAATTATTGATCAATCAATAAATTGGAAAATTCAAATTGTTTGCTAAATGATCAATAGGATCTCAATAGTTCCCCTTTATTGAACTTATTCAATGAATAAGTAGTATTTATGTTCAGATATCATAATCATTATCAGTGTAATTCTAGGAATCAGTAGCAAATGTATAATTTCAGGAATCAGCATCAGTTAATGAGTTTATGAATCATCATCAGTGTCAGTTGTATTATTCTAGGAATCAGAGATAATTAGAGTAGGCCCTGATGTATTTAAGGAGCTTTTAACAAAGAATAATTTAGTGTTTAAATACATTCGCTTAATAAAGATACAGTGTATCGAAACATGTCGCGAAGACAATAAATTTTGTGGAAATGTAATCGTGTCTACCTTATAGCGTAATGTCTACCAATACATGCTGAAAAACCAAAAATTATCTCGTAAATCGAATAAATCTCTTGACTAAACAACCATATAGGTATCTGAATGAGATCTTCGAATTTTCATATTATATAATAGCGAGGAGTATAGTTTTAGAAATAAATCACATATTCTTTTTGATAATTGAAATTTTTTCAATATTCCTCACGATAACTTCCGAAGAAGGTTTCATTCTACTACTGCCATTCCCTCTGGACTAATCCTTCACTCACGATGGTCAATGGACTCTTTCCACTTGCTGAACGAGAGGTGTTTTTCATTTAGATCCTGCCTGGATAGGATTGAGACAGTCTTGATGAGGGTGAATAGCTTTGTATTGACGGAGGTGGTTCTAACTAGTATGTTAGAGAGTAAGGGTGACATACTTTCCCTTTTGAAAGGCGTTGTAGTGGATATGATGCTATCAGATTTCCGGCATTTTTGACGGAGAGAAAAACGGGAGAGTACAGATGAATGAAAAAAAAAACATGTCGACATGTTTCTGGCGGGTTTGACTTGACTGGATCCGATTCACCTAAACGATATATACAGTTTTCAATTGGATCCATGGAATATACAATTGAATTCAACTGATCGCCTTGAAGAGAAGTGAAATTACGATAGGTTAGGTAAGGTTAGGTCAAGGGTTTATTGTGGCTCATACCTATTCAAACTCGACCAAATAAACCCAGCTTCTTAACGAAGCCGATTAGTTTGTATGGTGAGTGATCTTTCAGGTCAGATGGTAAGAGTGAAGCCTTGCCAAACTCTGAAAACCTGATTCGGTCCGCAGCGGGGCAGGCACAAATTATGTGCTCTGCTGTTTCATCATTTTCCAGACAGAGACGACACAGGCTGTCTTCTGACAGTACGATTCTCTGCATATGATGATTCAATTGACAGTGACCTGTGAGAAGGCCAGTTAGACATCGTAGTTCGTCCCTTCTGTAGTCCAACAACTGTTTGGTTTCCGACTTCGAAGAGTGAATAAACGCCTTGGAATGAGCCAATCCTGGAAGATTTTGCCAGAAGTCCATGAATCTTCTTGCAATCCATGTATTCAATGTTTGTTTGGCAAAGCCTAAAGCGATGCCGATGACAGATTCTGGTCCGATGAAGCTGCTTGCAGCACCCACCTTTGCAAGGGAATCAGCAGCCTCATTGCCTTCCAGGCCAGTATGGCCCGGAATCCAGACCAGAGACAATTTGTTAAATCTTTCTATTGAGGAGAGTCGTTTTTGGCAATTTGTTACCAGTTTGGACGATGATCGGTAAGAGCCAATGGCTTTTAGCGCCGCTTGACTGTCCGAGAATATTTTTATTGACTTGTGTGTGAGGTTGGATTCTGCCAATCTCTCCGCACACAGTTCAATAGCATAAATTTCCGCTTGAAATACGGTCGCATAGGTCCCTAGGCAGGTTGATATTTCTGTCGTGGGTTTGCGACTGAAAACACCTGCACCGGAACCAGAAGGTGTTTTTGATCCATCTGTGAACCAACAACTATCTGCTCTCAGTATTTCCTTCTCCCGGAGGATTCAGTCCTCTCTACTCGGGAGAAGAATGAAATTTCGATATAGACGGGTTTAGAATTTGCAAAGTTCAGGTGGAAGTAGCCATCGTCAGATTAATTGTTGGTTGTACAACTGATTTACATATTTTTAGATCGTAAGCATAAGCGATATCATAACATATTTATATTTGAACCCGATCAAACGTCATTGAGTCCAACACTAGTTGATAATTTCAAATTTCAAACATGTTGAAATCATACAAAACTGATGCACACCTATAAAGCCGAAACAACAGCACATCATCAGGATTCATCATTAGAAGAAAGAAACAGTCTATTATACATCAAAATACAAAATTACTACTATGAACGATTCACTCTGAAAATTATTAGTAAACTATGTCATAATAGGCAGCTTGTTCGAGGTGATCCTTGGGTACCGTCTGAATTCGACTATCGGGAAACCTTCCAGTGACTGTGGAAGAGAATTGAATATTTCACCATTCAATTGTTTATCAGTAGTTGAGACAACCTGGTATATGGAATATATTCTATATTTAAACAAATGTGTTTTCACGTCAATTGAATTGTTATTTATCATTGCTGAAGGGTAAGTGAGTGTTTTGAATATGATATACCACGGTTTACAATTTAAGGTCCTTTTCTGAGGTGTGTGGAACAGGCAGAGAGGGTTGCAATATCAACAGCTGACTCAGTTTGTAGCTGTTAGCGATTCTCTAGATTGGTGAATCATGTCATCTTTCAGATTTGTCTCAGATCTGTCATCTGATGAGTTATCTTTCCCGAAATGGAGAACGTAATAATGAGAAAGAGAATGACGAATGGTCTGAAGATGACTACAATTTTTTAATTCCACACAATTCGCAGCACACCGGAAATTTAACGTTAAGACATTTGACATATTACTGTGAAGTTGGGTTGTTCTATTTGGATTGATGTATAGTATTTTAGGATACACTCATATTTTGCGACATTGACTGAATGGTGAATTAACTGTACTACATACATTCTGTCGAACTTGAAGCGGATAGAGATTGTCCAGATGAATGAAGTCACAGTGTGAGTGTAGGATTTATATTTGGAACGTGGCTATAACGTCGTGAGTTGTCGATTTCTCATCTCAGGATCCTTGTTTGAAAGTAAAAAAATATTTCGGATCATTTTACAGTTTTCACGAAAAAAAAAAAGTGAAATGTTTATCTCTTGGCTTGAATGCACATTCAGTTCATTATAGAATGCGACTATGAATTCAGCTTTTTCCGATTCATGGAAATTATCAAGAAAATTTCCTTGCAAAAAAAATTAAAAAATCCTTGAATATATTCTACGCAAAAGTAATGTACACTATTTTTTCTACGACCGCCTATTTTATTAAACAATATGTAAATATCAAATAGTGTATATTGAGTTGCCTGACAACTGAAATAATTATAAAACAACAATATAAAGCTTTCGTTGTATTATAGCTGAATTTGGTTTCAATGAAATGAAAAAAAAAGGAATATCACAATTAGATTGATGTAAATCGTCGAGGTTCAAGTTCATGCATCACATAACTTTGATTCATATCTGAATTAGCTTCATCGGTAGAGTATGCGGTAGGATGGCCGCAAGGTTGTGAGGTGAGCTCGATTTCCGGCGTCAACACAAAACAGCTTCAACAAATTTTTCTATTAGTCGTGGATAAAGTATAGTATTCTACTCGCATATAATGGCTATTATTTCTTCAATGATTCGATAAAATTAACCTCGTGAATAATAGCCATCATTATACGCTCGTTGAATAATATACTATTTTTCAAGTTGTTTCAGGATCATGGTTTATATCAGTGTTTCAATTGAATAAATCGCCGTTGAGATTGGGATTTGAATTTATCTCAAGAACCATAGGAAATGCGTACAATATATATAGTACACAACCACTTGAAACACGATAACAGTTTGTTTTCATCATATTCTTGTGAAAAATTGTCACGGAACATTTCACGAATGACTTTCTATTATATCCATCCCAAATGAATTCTGTGAATTCCTGTCAGGAACCTGGAACAGATTTCAAGTTCGAGTTGATAATGGATAATCTGACCACTTTTAGAGTTGTATGTATTATGAAAGGAACTCCATTAGGACCATAGAATAAATCAACGTTGATGATGTCGCAAAAGATCATCAGAGGCCGTCATTACGTCCTCCTGAATAAATTATCGAAACTTTGTCGACATTTCCGAAGAGCGTCTCAGTTTCTACTAGCAAAAACCGTGGATAGAAGTACAGACGGAATTTCAATGATTTGGCAAATGTTTACCGACTTGAATTGGATGTTGGTTATATTATTCATGAAAGTGAGTGATTTGTGAATACTCTAGAGAGGAGCAGGACAAATTCCACTCTCCAATCTGTTTTATGGATTTCGAACTTGATATTTTATATCTACCGTTTTCGAGAACGAAATGTTGATACGGAGCATTCTCATTGCTTCAAGCCAATCAGAATAGATCAGTTGATATTCGGACTGTATAAAAATCGTTTGACACAGAAACTCTGGCTTCTAGGCTCCTGATATAATAAACAAGGCCGCAGAAAAAATTATATAGAAGTTTTCTCAGAATTCGAACTGAAAGATGATAATAATGTTACAATCATAGTAGTTATCGATACCAGGGAGATATGAATCCTCACAAATCGAGCCAAATTAATCCTAGATAACTGAATTTTCGAGGACGAAATCCGGCAATGGCAACTTTTTCCTATTAGATACTCCTCCGCAATATGCATGTGCATTAAATAAGTTTTGTTTTTTTTTCTACTGCGGGTGAAAGGTACCATTCAATATCATTTCCTGCCTTCATGTGCTGGCCTCGATCTCATAATATGCTGCCCTGGTCAGCAGAATTGCTGTGAAGTTACAAAGTAAAAATGGAGAAATAGCTGTTTGTGTTTTTTCACAGCGGTTCTAAATTGGAAAATTTTAAAAATATTCCCGTTCGTGGTATGATTATTCGGTATCATAGGTATCATTTTTGCAGTGTGTTATAGATTAACCAATCACAAACAGATTATGAGAGAAGTAGTTTGCGAAGAATGTTTTCATCGGGATAAAGGGAGAAATTTCAAATCTCTATTTCGTCGACTCGAAATGGTCACCACATTGTCATGATTCCTGGAAAAACCACGCTAGAAACCTAATTAAAACCACCACATCCACACATACGATGGCGACGGAAAACTCTCCGGGTTGGAATATAAATTCAGTTAATCATGATGTTCACTGAACTCGCAGTTGACGTACACAAGGTTGGTGTTTCTGGAAGTAACGTAGCTGTTTATCCATCCGCCCGTATGAATATTAATGCTTTGGGATTAGCCTCACAGATGAGTTATGGCCCTGGAGAAGAGATACCACTCACTCGGCGCCTTCCTTTATCAACTTTTTTTGCACTTTTACTCGAACGACGGAAAAGGGAATGGAAAAGTGCTAATTTGCGTAAAGAGTTTTTCCTCTTGAAGGGTATTAAAAATTGATGGGGCATGTTTGGGGAACTCTTCGGTGTTCGGGTATAATGCGCTTCTTTATAGGAATTACGAAACAATAGCTTCTCCACGTATTATGGAATGGATACCAAAAGATCTACAGTGTGTCCCTTGAAGTTCGCAGAAATAAAAACTCATTCGTGGATTTATAAGAAAAATTGAACGTATTATAAAAGACTGTATCGTGTCACATATATGCAGAGAAAAACTGCATTATACCCCTGAATCTGGAAAGATGAGACCAAAATATTATTATATGTCTTTTTCAACAAGATATACTCTGAATAACAGCAGAAAACAAAAAACTAACACTGCTCCTAGTACCATCTGCTGACCCAATCAGAATCCTGAGGAGGAGAAATGGATCTGTACTGCCCCATGATGAGTGATCAGGAATTATTTTATATTTTGCTACTCTGGTTTCTCTTCATGAGCTCAAGTATCTCCAAATTCCTGCTGAATATCATGAGTGTGTTCCGTAGTTTTCTAGGTTTGTAACCTACCACAATCTGAAAAAATAAGAATTAATATTGAAATCTATACAAGTGTTGAAAGGCAGATCTCCAATCTACCCCAAAAAATTGGTGCGTCTATTGAAAAGCAGTCCTTCTTGGATAGAATAAAGTCAATTGGTCAGCAACTTCTCGTATAACTCAGATTCTGCTTATCAAAAAAATAATAAGAACTAATTATTATACGAAAACACTTATCGTTAACGTTTCGGAAACTGAATCCGCTTCCACATTTTTGGAACATATTAACGAACAAGAACTGACAATAAAATTCACATTAGAAACAGAAAATAACAATAAACTTCCGTTTCTAGATGTAATAATAAAGAAATCGACACGCCATGTAGATACAAGTGTATATCAAAAGAAAACACATAGCACACAAGTGTCAAAAAAGATACAGTGAAATGCCTCATTGATAGAACAACAAAGAACACCCTTCAAAATATAACATTCCCATATATTCCCTGATCATCTATTTTAAGATCTTGCTATCCTTTTTTGTTCTATCCCAACCCATTCTTATCATACTGACTCCTTCCTCACCATCTTTCTCATCTTATTCTTGTCTCTGCTATCTCATCCATATTCCCTGCCAACTGTTACCTCTTGAAATATAACATTTCCATTTATTCTCTGAAAATTTATTTCTTGATCTTGCTAGTCACTAACTCACTAACTCACTACATGGTACCATCATCAAAATCATCGAACATATTTATTGGTGAAGTAATGATGGACACTTTTACCAAACCTTTCAATAATCCTTTTCAATCCTAATGGATACATCACTACGATGGTTGGATTCGAATGAAAACCAAACTAACTACAAGATAAATTCCTGATCGGCTTTCTCCAACCACATTCTCATATATCACGCTTCAGATTTCCATCGCCAAACGACCGCTGCGACCAATACGTGCAACGCCACATGTTTGATTTCATCCTGCAGTTAGTTTGCCTCAAGCCGCCACTTCAAATTATACATAATGACTGAAACCACGTGACAGGTACGATGTCGCTACGAAAACCGCACTTTGAAACTCCAAACTCTGTTAGGCACGAGCGCACAGCGACTTCTTGCAGTCAGGTTTTTATCGGAGTTCATCTAGCTATCCGAAGTTCTCGGGGTAGTTTCACTAATTTATGATCAGAGACGTTGGAAGTGGTCTGGAGAAAACTTGAATAGTGGATGAACTGATCGGGCGATGTTACTTGGGATTGCATTTGATTCACTTGGAAAAAATCGAGCTCTCGATGTGTGGTATGAATGAAAATCAAGTTCATATCTCTAGCACTGTTTATAGAAATATAAGATAGTCAATATCATTCGAAGCGATGGATACTACGAATAGATGGCATTAGGGAGTTGAGTTTCACTACTTTGGTTCGGGTTTGAAGGCCGTCGTTTTTTGGAATGCCTTCCTGACGTTTCCGTAGTGCGAGTGGCTAACATTTTCAGAGGCTTAGACATCTTGAGTTAGACTCCGATGACTGGCTATTATGACTTCGTAAAGCGTATTTATATGGATTCAGGTAGCCTGGAGTTATAATTACTTTTTCTGGAATTTTCATTAATATTGATTGACGTAATTACTGGATTCGGAGAATTATCATCAGCATCAACCGCTCCATTGCCTGCAGGCATGTTGTTTGTTATTTTGGATCTTTTTAAATGGGATTCCATATCCGGTTGTGGTTCACAGCTTCTTCTTTTCTGTTCAAATAATCCGTGTGTTTGTGGATCTCTATTGGCTCGCGCATCAGTCGAGTATGGTATCCCTAGTTGGGGGTAATGGGTTTCGCGTTTTCAAACAGAATCCTGTGGTGTTTCTCACTGAGTGCGTGTTCCGCCACAGCTGACTGGTCAGTTTGCCCTAATCTGCAGTTTCTTTCATGACTTTTTGGCCCAGTTCCCATAGATCTTCTGATGGTACCGATGTATACCTTCCCACAATTGCACGGTATGCAATGAACTCCTGCTGCTGTCAGTGGGAAATTCCAAAAAGCGACAGCCTCCAAACCCACCACGACAGCCTTTAACATTTTGTCATTAGGAAGTTTGTTCGCTAGCCTCCTGAGAGTGGAGATCTCAGGAACCGCTTTCTTGCCCTATCTAAGAGGTACCACGGATCGCATTGGAAAGATATTGAAAAAGCACAATATAAAGACAATATACAGACCAACGAAGAAAATAGAGGAACAACTGAGGTCAGCTAAAGATCCAAGAGATCCGTTATCCAATGCTGGGGTATACAGAATTCCATGCTCGTGTGGAAAAGTATATATAGGGACCACCAAACGCAGTTTTAAGACTCGAATCAGCGAGCATAGTAGAAATTGTCGGTTGGGACAAACTGACAAATCAGCTGTAGCTGAGCACGCCCTTCTGAACGACCACAATATACGATTCGACAAAACTTCAATTCTGTCAACGACGACTCATTACTCCACTCGCTTATACCGGGATACATAAGCACAAGAATAACTTCAACAGAAAGGAAGAGGGACTAAATTTGAACAAAATTTGGTATCCAGTTCTAAGAACAGCCAAGACGAAGCCAGACAGAACCAGGGAATCGGACGACCAACAGAACGCTGGCGGACCGAGAAATAATAACGAGTCAATTCCAGATTTGCAACCAGTCGTAGTAAACTCACATAGAGGAGTCCAACTAAGACCACGCCGCTGAAGATGGCTGCCGCAGATGTAGCCGAAAGCACCGGAAGTAAAAATTCCACTACACGGCCCTCAAGCCCGAAAGACCAGAGATATATTTTGCTTACTTCAGTATAATTCTGAAATATGCCAATCTGATCAGAAACAGAAGAGGAAGTATGAGTGTCTTAGATCATTCATATTTTGAAGACTATTTCTCTCTACAAACTCCTTTTATTGAAGTAGTAGCAACTTTGATTTTTCAAATGGAACACCCATAATATGGGTCCCATATGTCTGTAAGCCCATCTGTTTTCGAAGTTACCATTTTCGAAATATGAATTAATTTCAATTTTTTTCTTCGGAAATCAAGACCTCCAAGAATGCTGATATCTTTGAGCTCAGAAGTACTATGGTGTCAAAATTCAGTTTGGAATCAGGTGATACTTGAAGGAATCCCACACTCCAACCTTATCTCTGTTACTTCAATACAGGATGGTATAAAAATACAGTTTTTTGTTTACTTGTAAAAGTGACAGAGAGTAGATTATTTCAAATGGAACATTCTGTATATCATTTTAAATTCAGGAATCTGTTGAAATTTGCTTCCTTTTCTGTATATCATGCGTATTCTTCACTCAAAGATATCAGCATTTTCGGAAGTCGTGATTTTCGAAGAAAAAAATTGAATTAATTCATATTTCGAGAACGGTTACAGATAGGTATAGAGAAATATTAATGGAAGTTGTCGACATATTGTTGCATAATCCAAAAATAAGATTACGTACAGGGTGTTCCATCCGAAAAATCGATGTTGCTACTACTTTCTGATATAAGTTGCATTACTGCATCGTCGAAAATATTTTAGGTGGGTTCAGGTTGGTTCACCAGAGACGTCTAATGAGCCATCCACCATGACTCACCCTGTACGTTTTTATTCATGGCAGAAGAGTTATGAAATTATCTGAGAGAATAGTTCAGAATAATTCATCGAAATATTCATATATCTTCCAGTAGATATCGACAGTTAACGAAATTTGAGCATTCACCTCATCGTATATAAAGAATCTTCGATCAACCTGTTATTACCGAATACTTTTTCAATGTGTTCTCTCAACAAGTCGCACCTGAACCACTATATTTCCATATTCCTCGTGTTTATCATCGAGCTAAACGTCCACAACATAAAATATATTTTATTACTTGGAAAAACGCTAAGATATGTGCATACAAATTACTATGATGTCGAGTTCTGCTTTTCCAGCTGCGAAAGTAAACAGTGGATGGAACAATTTGTATTCGAGCTATTTTAATAAATATGCATGCATAATCAAAGAGAGGCCTCGCTGCAGAAATAACAGTTATAAAGTTGACTGGTTTTACTTCAACTAGTTGAATGCGAGTGGCGAAGTGAACGTTGGAAATTGTTTATAGAAGCAACAACAGCAGATGCATTTTGTGAGCGGCTGGAGACTTCAGAACAATATTCTAAGGAATACACGTTTCTTCATTCTGATTTCTTCTAGAAAAATGCATGTATACAATGTTGTTCCTAATGAAATATTCCAACTATGAATTCATTTCCCTTTTTTTGCACATGCAATCATCGGTCTTCGGCAATTTTTGTATCCTGCAATGTCGAAACATTCAAGGAGTCGATGAACATGATTTCATTGTTCTCTTCGTAGTTTACTGGCTTCGTAACCTACTACAATCTGATTTTTTATCAATATTGGAATCTATACGTTCGATACTTACACATACTAAACGAAATAACACAACAGAAAACACAGAAAATTGTATTCAACAAATTCCTTTTTCGCGCGGTCAAAAATATATCGGTGAAACGTCAAGACCTTTGAAAGAGCGAAAGAGTGAACATAAGATGTACATCAGGAACAGCCAGATAAGTAGTTCCTCATTATCAGAGCACTGCAGATGGAAATCACACAGTAAAATGTAATAACACAAATATGGTGGGAAAAGAGAATAATGACAGGGAACGGAAACGAAAGAAATATGCTTCCATCATGTTGGAAGATTGTATCCCTATGAGTTCGCTTGATATGGATCGCAGTTGGCTGAAGGACAAAATGTTATGTCAAGTCTCGAATTTTTGATAAGAACCAATGAATCAATGACGAAAATTGTCGATAAAAAAATATTGGATTTGTTTTTTCAATTTACGCAGCAACTTGTAAACAGTATTGATTGATTTCATCCAATCAGAACATATCTGAAGGCACTCGGGCAGTTGTACTGGCGTTGAGTAAAAAACTTCGTCTCCAATAAAAACTATCTCACTTTTTGCTCTAGTGATTGAAGAGAGGCACTTCGAAATCCCCTGAGACCCTAAAAGAAAGAACTGAGATAACAGAGCCATCAGAAATTCGAATAGTATAAAAAATAATGAAACTTTCCTGTAAATCGTGTGAGTTAGAATATAGGACAAATTTTGAGAAGCTGTACTCCCAGAACTATTTGTCCTACGAAAATCGTTCTGAAAATAAAACTGAAACCTACTTGAGAAGTCAATATAATAATCCTCGATGAAAAACAGTTCCAATGATTACTCAGATTGAATTATGAACAAACTGTTCATTGGAGCAAAAGCAGCAGATGTATTCTGTGTCGTTATTATACCCAATTTTGCGATCTCTTTCAGTGAGAATCATATGAAAAACGGTATGAGATTATTCACACACTCTCATTTTATTTAAAAAGATTCTCACGATTTCCCAGAGATATAAGAATTTTCTTATGTGGACACAGAAATGCAACAAACATCAAAAAAATCCTAATGGAGTTCATCTCCGCACTGATATTCCAGTGCAACTATAGACTCTACTTCCTTCCCTCTGATACTGATTGATCGATCGAGACTCATTCAAACTCAAATAATAATCATGAGGTAAACAGAAGAATTTCTGCAATCAGATTCCAACTTTCTATTTGCACGATCCAACTGATTTAAGTTTCGATCAGTATTGTTAGCGATACGGAAAACTTCCTGGCTGGGCTTGCACAAAATAAGATGTTCTGTGCGAGATGTATCTTTGGAATTCGTAGTATTAACAATTTGGCACGGAGTTTGAATACGTTTACTCTTGAAGAACAGTGTTTAACGATATTTGATTGTTCTCAGCGTGATCCTTAATGAGGGGCAAGATATAATTTGCATCAAAATGTCTTTTGATGAGTTTTCGTCACGGATCTTATAGATGAGCAATTGATTGTTTCAGGTTCAAGATATATTTTCAGATTAATTCACTGAAATATGTTGAGGAAAGACACAATTTATATATCATTAACGTTGCAATCAGTCAGCCGTGTTGATACTGCAGAGGCTGGAACGAATGACGACAATTCAGAAGAGCACCGACCGTGAAAAAGTCTGTAGTAGAGAGAAAAGTTTCCAACCCTGTGGTCCTGTGGACCACAGCAAACAAATCCGAATAACACCCCAAAATAAAAACGTGCTCGGTTTACAAAAACATCATGATGATGTTTCCTCTTCGGTACTTATAATAATGATAATAATAATGTTTATTCGTCATATACAGTTGACAGTAGACACATTTACAGGCGAATAAACAGGTGAGTCACAAAAACAACAAACAGTTGCTTGTGCGTGACTATGGTAAAAACTAGACATAGTAGAGAATATAGTTGAATGAGCAGACAATATCACAAAAATCACAGAAGTGACTTGTGTGTGATAACATAAATATAAATATGACAAATAACAATGAACAAATAGAAAAATAATGAATAATAAAATATTACATTTTCACAATGAAATGTTGAAATTTCTTGATTATAAAAAAAAGTATAGAAATATCGATCATACAATTATTAATGAATCAATTTGAGAAAGAAGGTGTAATTGGATCAGGACCAGAACTTTCACAAATGAACAGTCGACCAGAACGAATGAAACAGAGGTACCTCAAAATATCATATATATTTGTATATTAATTTTGTTGTGAAATATTATTTTTCAATTTTTTGGTGAATTTCTCTCCGGTTTCTTTGATGAACATATGTTTTCAATTTCCTTTTGAATTTTGATAGAGGTTGCTGGATTTTCATTTCATCAGGAAGAGCGTTGAAAGCTCTTGAACCCAAAAATTTATGACTTTTCTGGCCTACTGCTCATAAGCGGCTCAACAAATTTGTTTCTTCCTCTGGTGTGATACGTATGGTCTAGGTTGTAGAGGTCAAATTTTTTTGAATACTGCAATGTTCAGCTGTTCGTAATATATTTGTCTCAAACCTTTCACGGTATTGAATAAAATATTTGTTAGAATAAAATAAAAAAGTGTTTCTGAATAGATGTATGCTCTGTAACAAAATTCTTCAACAAAAACCTCAACAAATTTGTTGACTAGTCGTGGATAATGTACTCGCGTATAATGGCTATTATTCTCTAGGTGATTTAGCCAATTACCTGCGGTTCGTGGTCGTTAACTTGATCTCGTGAATAATAGCCATCATTATACGCTCGTTGAATGATATACTATCGTTGTCTTTTTGTAGAAGAGGAACATATAAAATATTTCGTCAAATTTCCTAATGAATATCTCCTTAGTCGTGAATTTAGTGAAATATCCTGACTCATTCTATATTCGGCTGTTCCATCGTCATTGGCTTAACTCGAAGCTTTTTCACAACTCTTCCTTATGAGTCTATAGGCATTGAACTCTGAAAAACATCACTGATGAACGCATTCATGAGGTTCAATGATGAGGTTGGATTCTTTGGTGTAGAAGTTGCCAACCAATAATTGACTGATATCAGTTTGGTGTTAGGGTAATTGATCTCTAGAAGAAGTTTTATTCATGAAGGTTAACGAGTTATTTGTTGAACATTGCTTACTTCTGATTATAAAATGGAAAAAATTTCACGACCCTTATACATCAATTCTACCCTTTCCCTTATCTCGATCATCCCGCTGGTGTTCTGTTTCAATATAAAACAAAATATATACCACCCCATTTGCCCATATAAATTTCAGCAGAAACTCTACGTGAACATGTACTGGTTTACAACCAGCAGTACAAGGATTTATGAAGCCATTATTATGCAATAAACTCAGAATATTTAATGAAACTCCTTTGAAGAATGAATCGATAAGTTTGCATGTGGAAAAAAATCAACTTGCCACTAGCGTGTTGCAGAAGAATGGTAGAAGGATTTTTTCCAGGCAACCTTTCGAAAGATTCTTGAATAAGTTGAATCCAGAAATCCCTGGAATGTATTCATTTCCGACACCCTGTCAGAATTGTTCATAAAATGAAATGTTTCCTGATTCCAATCATGATAACATTTCCGAACGAAAAACTCGAATCGGATTCCTCTCGCACTCTTGTTATTTATTTTCCACCCTTTTCTCTATTTTACTGCCCGGGAGTATTCTGTGAAAGATTCCAGAGTAATCCGGTAGCTCTCCTGGAGAATATTTCATTCAATTCCTCGAGATTTTCACTGCACAATAGATGCTAATTATTCGTTTGTGAAATTGGGGTATTTATCTTTCCAAAATCAGGGGATGAAAAACTGGAATAATTGAATCAAACCTTCGAATATGAATATAAAGGATCAAGGTTAAGTAGTATAAGGTTACAGTGATGACGTTGATACTTTGATAAAAAATTTGAAAAAAATACTAAAAATGTATTCAGCACAGTGACATATTTTTACTGAAATATGTTCAGAGGTAAATGATGTAAGGGTGATTTTTTGACTTTTGTTAACACAGACGTAAATTGCATAGAGCTTTGTGAATCGAAAGTAAACAGTTTTTCACAAGTATTTCAGAACTCTATGTAGGTTAAAATTGTTCATGAGATTCTATATTCAACCACCAGTTCACAGTCGCATAATGGTTTGAAGTTTCATTGGTTTAGGGTTTTGAAGGAAACATATTCCACAGAACCAGAACCAGAGGTGGTCTCCGTAGTGTAGTGGTTAGCATATCTGCCTATCAAGCGGAAGGCCGGGGTTCGAATCCTCGCCGGGCCACCGTGCTGGGTAATCGCACGTTAAAAGGTAAGGCCTCGTTGATTCATTGCTCGCACAAGTTTCGACTTTTGAGGGTTGACGTTCGTCAGCTGGTTAACGGAACGAACAACAATTTTTTTTTTTTTAGAAAAATCCAGGATTTTTCTTCATGACCGTACCAATATCCTCAGGGTAATCCAACATTTCTGAAGAATGAGAGAGAATAACAAATACCCATTCATAACCATTGAATACAAATACGGAATTGTTTGGCGCGAAATGTCAGATAGAATAAATAGAACTTTATTTCCAACAGGTGTACACCCAGTTACAGGAAATGTATAACGATATTACATTATATTGAATAAAAATAGTTATACAATAATAGTATATCAACAATACAATACAGAAAGAGATACAAAAATATAATACAATATAATGATGAAATAATACATTCAATTGAAAAATAAATAAAGAAAAATATCACAAATACCAATTCATACAAATAAGATTTATTGGTTGGTTCTGTTAAGTATACATTGTAGAATGAAATCCAGGGTATCAAAATTGATGTCGCATATATCACATATTGTGTTGCAGTTTTCGCACATTATCGTGAATGGTGCCCTACAGCTAATTTTATTTCTCCTATTATTGCAATAAAATGTTATCGTGTTTCAAGAGTTTACACGAGGAACGCGTAGGCTTATTTTGTCTAGAAGTGGAATGCATGAAACATTGTTATGCAATAGATTATAGACAAATGCAATAGTTATATAACGGCGGCGAGCTTTTAAAGATACTATGTCAAACTGACTAAGAAAAACGGAATAATCAGATCCTCTAGGAGGATAGATTCCAGTGACTATGGAAGATATATACTCCTATCAAACTTGCCGAGCCTGTGCATATTTGTGATTTTCGCATTATTATTCAGGGTCGAAAATGAAAAGAGATTGTTCACCTCAGATTTTTCAGTTGAGATTCGTTCTTCTGTGGTAATTGATGATGCCTGTTCTTTCATACCGGAAATCAAAATATTACATCGCCTATTCTGTCCTTCGAAGACTTCCTGGTCGACTTCTTCGAATTGAGCGCTATTCAGTTTAACATCTTCCGGTTCTCTAACGTTCTTAATTTCCTCTTGGAGAGCAACAATGGCTGCCTTCAGAGAATTGATGTCGCTTCCAATCGCATCACATTTGGCACATGTCCAGTTCACAGACTCTTTGGAGTTGATACGTCTAGTTTCTGATGTTGTAATACTGACACACACATTGTAGAATGCCTTGAGACAAACACAGCATTTTAGCAGTAGATGCGGTTCTACTGTGTTGGAACAACAGCTACAGATATCCATTTTAAATTCTGGACAAGATTGACACGCCACTGGGTTGAGACTGTTTTCAGCACGTTCACTAATTAATGTTCAAATAACAACTTGTGTGTTATAGTTATTTGTAACACACACTTCAAAAGGCGGATTACAGCTTGATATATCACGAGACGTAACTTCAAAATATATTTCCAGTTCGAAACCACTAAAACAACCATCGAAAGTAGGAGGCACACGATGTTAAACTCATCGATGTAGTATATAGATAGGATGTTCTTATGTCAAGATGTTCAAGGCAACCATTTCGAGCATCTTATGAACTGAACTCGGCTCATTTAATGATCCGCTTTTTTGAAGTAGGTATATTGACCTTATATTCGGGGGATCTGTAGTATTCGTCAGGAGGTTCAAAATGATGTGTCACAAGTCACCCCACTTTTTATTTAATTTTTTGTTTCAGGTGGCGCACAGTCACCATCTTGGAGTTTTCGTCTGTCAATTTTATTCCGAAATATAATATTAATTCATACATTTTCCCATACCAATGGAACAATGTTTTCTGTTCCTTCGGGTAAGTGAACTATCACAATTTGCTAATATTGAGAATATTGGAATATATACAATTGTAGAAGGACAGATTCCCAATCTACCCTGAACAGTTGATGCTTCAATTGAAAGTTTATTTCTGGATAGAATACGTTTTATCAGGCAGGAACTTTTTGTTCAACGAAAGATTTGACTATTACAATTTCACGAAAACTAATATATGAAAAGTCTCGACCTTCCTGAACGTTTGACAAATACTTCTCTTCCATAAAAATCCATATTAGAATGATATTTGTTAGAAGTTCCATGAAGTTTGTCTATTTGCAACGTACACTTGAAACACAAAATTTATTGAAATAAATCTGTCAAATATTTAATTCTGGTTAATTCTGTGAAAATATTCTGGAAGACTCGACAAATGATGAAATTCCTGTGGACAGAAATGTCCACCTCGGTATGTGATAATAATATTCTCATTCATTCAATTGGACAACAACAAATATTTACTGTGACTAGTGGAGCGCCGTGAGATTTATACCTAGAATTCCAGGGCATGTCACTGGATCTTCGTAAAAGCTGTTGGACTGCATTGTTCGAAGCTCAAATGAAAAAAAATATTGAAAACAAAAGTGTGCGATCCTGAACACAAAAAAATTTTGTCACGATATTTCCCCTTTAATTTTTTTTTGACAGATGACGCACAATCACTCCTAAATATTGTATTAAATTTGCATTCGATATGGCTTTGCTGTGACCTCAATTACGATAAGAGTGAAGATTAAACAGAATATTCAATATACCTTTGTCGTTTTCGATTGTCTGTCTTTTATATATGAGTCTGATATGACTTTGATGATTGAAGGATAAAAAATCCTCTTTCTAGCACAATACCTTTGTTGAGTTCCTTCTCGAAGCCCAAGTAGATGGCTTTAGGGATCCTTCCACAACACTTCCCAATACAAATCAAGTTAGGAAATCAAATCAAAATCAAATTTTTGGTCAATAATGGAATTAGAGATTGATTGATCAAAGAAAGATACTGTTGGTACAAAAAATCGAGATATCGAATATGAAATATGAGTCAAAAAAAGTTGTCATCACCCGAAGACGATTGCAGATACCAGCAATCGAAACGTCGTGAGTACACTCAACTTGAAACTTGGGTTCAACATTCTCTCATAATATTTCATTCAATTCGATTGTTCATGAAATTTTTTATTTAATTCACATTCGATACCTCATATTTTCTCGTCACAATATTATTTCATTCATTTCGTTATTAAATATTTTTTTTGGCTCATATTTCATATCTCGTTTTTTTGTACCAACCGTATTTTTCTTCGATCAATCAATCCCTAATTTCATTATTGACCAAAAATTTGATTTCGATTTGATGTTCCCACTCGATTTGTATTCAAATCTTTCTTTTCTTAGCAACAGGTTTCAATGGAGTTAATTATATAGACAATGGAAGTTCGATCCATGACCATTCAGCAAGGATCATTTTCAACTTCTTTCAAGCGAATTCAATCACATTTCAAAATAATATCGCAGTGCCATTTTGACCAAGACTTCAACTAATAAGCACCACATCGACAACAAGGGCGGTCATATATCTTGATTCTGGGGGGGAGGGGCATTTTGTACAATTACATAATATCAGTCATCAATTCCAATTCAATCAGAAAACGCAGAATGGGATATTTTTTCATATTACATATTTAAAATAAAAATCATTCGAATGAAATTATTAACAGAAACTAATATTTTACATGACAAACTCCATGTTTCGTCTCACCCCACTATTAGCTCGAGCACTATCTATCAAATTCCTTATATCTGAAGATCGGTTTTCGTAACATCTTATAAAATTATCGCTCGATAAAACCGCTTCGATATAATATCGATTCGTGCAAACTTTTTGCAAATTTTGTAACTGGTGTGGTAACCAAACCTTGCAAACTAGTCGCTTTATTTTCACCACCTGAATTTGCAAAGATAGCACAGTGCTTACAAAAAAGTCCTTTCTTCAAGTACGAAAACGCAATCCAGCTATATTTTTGGAGATGGTCGTATCTCAAGTACCGCTTAACTAATTTGTTATTTTTGTTAAGTTCAGAAATTGGAAATGAGTAGTTTTTTTCCGGAACCCACGTATTTTTCAAATAATTATATTTTTGAAAGTCCAGCAAACCATTCAAACAATCAACAGCTCGACCAATGTCATAGTTCCCAACTTCATTGGACTCTTCCGCAGCAACTTGCTTTGGAGAATTATCACTAATAACTGATATTTGTGATGTTGATTCTGTTGTACGTGATTCTGGCACTACAAATGTCCGTTGAGAAGATGATGATGAAGATGACTGGGATGACTCATCATCATCATCCACACCTTTCATTACTTTCTTTGGACCAATAGAAAAATACGAATTCAACGTATTCATACTGTTTGTCCTCTTCATTTTCTGAAAAATAAAAAATGAACATTTGTTATCCCGGCGAAACGAGAGATGGATAGGCCCAGGTCTTTTAATATGAGCCTATTTTGTTCATTTGGTGTCACTTTACGGAATGATGAAGAAAAATGGAAACGAAAACAGAACAGAACTCCAAATTTTCACACAATACACAAAACGATATAATTTCTAACAACCTACAGCCGACAGCGAGTGATAACTGACGAGAAAATGGGACAATATTTAAAAGAAGGACGTAGGTACCCTTTTGACTGGACGTCGGATATCGATTTAGGCCATTTAGGGTGTCACAATAGTATCTAGTTTTCCAGAAGGACGTAGGTACCCTTTTGACCTGGACTGGACGTCGGATAACGATTTAGGCCATTTAAGGTGTCACAATAGTATCTAGTAATTCAGAATTTATTCTAAGTGCATTGCCACCTTTGGGGGGGGGGCATGCCCCCCCCCCCTCATGACCGACAATACTTTTCATCAGTGGGCGAACGGCTCATCATGAAATCCCATAATATATACAAATAAACGAAAACTCTTTAGGAGCGATTTTCTTCATCGCTCATACCCACACAGCACGAGTCACCCTCCGTGATATCGGGAATGATTCTAATTTCTTGGAGCAACACCGTTGTAAAATTGATTTAAAGCCCAGGCGGGAGACCCACAAATTTTCCGCGATGATGAACATTGTTCGTACGCTACCCGAGGACTTTAATTTCCAATTTCGCTCCTCAGATTCTGCATAAATTAACTACTGAATTTAATAAGCTCATAGGAAAATAAACAGCATTTGTGTCGGCGCTCTATTGTTTGTTCTGGGATTTCAGCCAGCCATGAGAACGGGAACCCATTTTCCAGTAAGATTATGGGCCCTAATGTACTATATTTATGTACAGTGATTCGGTTTTGTACGAGCAGATACGGGTAATGGTATCACGTTATTCCAAGGGCATTGTTAGATATCATCTGGGCGGTGTTTTCAGCGCCGTTTCGAGAAAGAACAGAAATTGAAAAACCTTTGTGTTAGGTTGCAGCGTTGGTGGAGTGGAATTGGAGCTTACGGCGTCAGGTTTTAGATGGAATATCATTCAAAAACTACTGGTTCAGGAGTGAATTGCAAATTTTGCCATAACATGATTTCATCCAACACATGACAGTTATCAATGTTATTACTAATGTCATTTTGTTGTGTGTTATTTGGTGGTTAATTTTTCAGAAATGACATCAATAATGACAGTCATAACTGCCATGTGTTGATTAGAACATTGTATGCCACTCGTGTGTTATGTTTCCCGAGTCACTTGAGACTTTTTACCACTAGTACCATAAATAACTATTTTTCTCCCACCGCATGAATATGACTTTATTATATCAACTTATTTTGTAAGAAAATGGGCTATTTCAGAATATTGCTTGGTTGCGATGGTTACTGTACCGAAATGTGGGAGGTTCGACGTACAAAAAATTAAATGACTATTCAACTCCTCTACTGACTGAATAGTCATAGTAGACTCACAGGACGGGGTTGCAGATGTCAGCTATCGAAAGTTAGTACACTCAACTCTGTTTCAACATTATTTGTTTATATTATTTCATATTCTCTTCGTAGTTATTGTTGGTTGATTACCTACCATATGTATCGAGAATAATTCTTGGAATCTATACAAGTGTAGAAGGGCAGATATTCAATCTACCCCGAAAAATTGCTGTGTTAATCGAAAATAATTTTTTTTTCAGTGAAACATGTCCTGTAAGCGACTTCTTTTATAACTTGAATTTGCCTTCCACAAAAATACAAGAATTAATACGTATGAAAATTATTAGTTATGTTGACGTTCCGGACAACGAATCTGTTACCGTTTTCAAAACTTCTCACAAATAATTATTATCTGCAAAGGTTTTTGGAAAATATATCGAAGATCTGAAATTTGACACGGTATTCTGTCTTTTGGGGGGAGAATCCAGGTGTGGTTTATATCAAAGGAACTCCTTAAGATGCAGATAATGTTATACAATAAAAGCAGTTACCTTCGATTTCCGTTTCTAGTCACTACTCTCTTGCATTCGAATACCATCCCATTCTACTGTGTGATCTCCATTGGCAGGGAGAATTTTTACTGACAATTTTCAACAGTCAATTCGACTGTTTTATTTGTACATCTTATGTTCACTTTTCCGCATTTTAAGAGGTCTTGACGTTTCACCCATATATTTTTGACCGCACGAACAAGGAATTTGATAGTGCAATTCTTGTGTTTTCTGTTCTGTTGGTTGGTTTGGTACATGTCAGTATCGGACATTGATTATTTTATGTTTCGAATGTTGTTTCAATACCTTACGTGTTGTCGATCTGTTTCATCACACACGGCTTTAATAACTGTCAATGTACGTTTTTTGTTGGAACCGTAAAATCGTAGGTGAGTCTATTAAATTCAGAACTGTTGTGAATCACTGAATATCTGAAACTTGAGAGATATAATCGCCAGAAGATTGATCAAACTCCTCTTATCCATGTTATTGGAATTATTCTGTATCACAGTACATCTCAATAGAGATAGATGTTGGGGAGTCATCTCATTTTATTCATCCGAAACAAAATATCAAATATCTAGGAATTTTTATTGTTGAACACTTGAAGTGGGATGCTCATATTCAGTACATTATCAAGAAGCTGCAATTCATACTTTACAAATTTCGATGTTTGGGTGAGTTGATACCTGAAAAACAGTTGGAAGTTGTATATTATGGACTAGTTGAAAGTCATCTGAAACACTACTAGATATTCTGCATAGGAGATTTCTCTAACTTATGCTTCATAAGAAAAAAGATTTCCCAACAGAACATATTTATTCAACCGCACAAGTACTTGACATTAGACAGAAATCCTTCAAGAAATGTGCTATAGAGTTTCATTAAACCAAACGCTCTATAGCAGATCACGGCCACAATACAAGAGGGAGAAATTTACAATCTATACCATTCATGACAAAATCAGTTGGCCAGAGATCTTATGTATTTCTATCTCCAAAAATATATAACGCCATTCCCGATGAAATGAAAAATTTAAAGAATGTACTGTTTGAAAAAAATTGAAAATTTTTTTATTCAGCACTCCCAGAGTTACTTTCCACAACATAATAGACACATCAAAATCTCACTCAACCAATAACTATATACATTTCCTGATTTCCAACTTCTTTTGTTTGTATATACAATTCGCTATTTCCACGAATTGTATCTCGACTGTACAAAAAAAAATACCTATCAACTTTCAATCACCGACCCACTTTCCTGCAGCATTGCATCTGTTTTTTATAATTTGTAACGTTTATGCCATTTTATCATAGAACTATACTCAGATTTTTATTACTATTTAGGATGTATGATGTACTTTTCAATCTCGGAACAAGTGTTAACTCACTTACCGAGTATTTTATTCACATGCAATTCTACCTGTTTCAATGTTGATCCATTTTATTTTTTTATTGTGTGAATAAATTCATTATTATTATTATATTATCATTATTATAATTATTATTATTATCATCTCTACGTAGTCTTGAAGACATTTCATTTTCTCGACTCTGTTCGAGGATCATGATTCAATCAAACTCTAAGTCACTAGTATTCCACATCGTTTATTGACAAACTCTAGGTTAACCCTACCAATTCGAATATACAATGTAAACTAAAGAAGGCATGTAAACATTCCAGAAGTAACTCACCCAGACATATGATAATACTATGCGTTTCTCCATATGATGAAGATTCAATAAATAATTTTCTTCCATCGAAAATCGCTATTGCTTCACCGAGCACAGATCCATCTGAACAAACATCGAGATGGAAGTTACATGAAAATCTCTTCGAGGAAGCCGAAAGTTTTATATTTTATTATGGGTTTGTATCAGCGGATAACTTCGACGTATGTGTAACTTTCCTTTGAATGTTTACGCACATGATTGGTTCCTGAACAGCCGAAAGGATCCTGATATCGAAGATATTCTCTGGAACAACAGCAGGGAAAAGGGATATGAAATCGAGTGCAACGCTTTCGTCTCATCACTCGAGATCAGAAGGTGAGTTTCTTTTTGATTTGGGTATTACTTGATGGGGATTTTTTCCTGCTGAATTCATTTTACTCCAGTCTATGACGGTGAAAAAAGTGTAAACTGTGTATTTATCCCATATAGCACCGATTCGTATGAAGATTTGGATATAGGTTCTACTTACCCTCTATTCCAAAATCTACCCCGTGCCAAGGTTGCTTTCTTCCTGGGGGTGGATGCCACCCCTTCTAGAGGGTGAAAAAAATTTTATCGGAAATAAGTGCGGAAATCAATAGATTGACTTATTCTAAGCACATTCAAGTCAATGAAGTTTTTTCTGAACTTTCGACTTATTCGCGAGATCATTTTTTGCGAATAACTGGAAAATAATCCATCTAATCGAAAAATCTGAGGAGAGCAAAATTATAGCTTTTGAAAAAACAAAGGCGATTTTTTATTTGTGATGTATGCAAACCCACTACAAACTGAATAATTGCTTGTTGAAAGTTGATTGGCATTTTCAAATAACAAAATGTAAAGTTTCTACGAACAATAACCAAAAACCAATGCATTTTTCGGGAAAAGCTCATTCGACCTTTTCTGAAGTCCTTCAAAAATCCTTCATTTATGTTATTTACAAAAGTTTCTAGCATCAAAACCGACCGAGGTATGAAGAAAATAATGTTGAATCCTATTTTTTCGTTGAAAAAAAATTGTGAATAACTCATCCTCTCTTCTCCCCCCTTTGAAAAAAACCGTTGTTACTCCATAATTCACTTCATTCATGTTCCTTTAATGAGTTCTGAGTTTTTTATCAATTCAAAATACGTAGTTTCGGAAAAAATTGAGATTGAAGAGAAAAAATCATATACGTGATTCAGCGAAAAATTACCATTTCCTCGAAATAACTCGAAAAGTATTGATCACATGCAAAATTTTCTGGAGCACAAAATTGAAGGCTATTCTTCTCTGAAAATTTCAGTGTTTCATTTATTTCTGCAGGATGAAAATAGAGTAAGAAATGACCAGTTAAATATTGTGAGGGTTCGCGCACAGTACCTTTTTTGAGCCGTTTCAGCATGAACCTTTTCAAAAATATAATCTGAAACGGAAAATAATGTGAATGAGCTCATAGCTCTCGAAAAAAGGTATAAAATACTTACAAAAAAAGGTAATATTAAAAAGTCATATTCGGGAGGTGGAAGAAGAATTGTTATTTATGGTACTAGTGGAAAAAATAGTGAATTATGAAAGATAATAACGTTATGATTGTCATTTTTGATGTCGTTTCTGAAAAATAAACCACCGAATAACACACAACAAAATGACGTTATATTAACTTTTGGGTTATTTCCGTAAGCAAGTAGAAAAAAAGTTCTCCTAACACGTGCGTGAAGTGGCTTTTCCGCACGAGATAGCTGGCAGACGCGTGCGGAAAAGTATCACTTTTCGCACTTGTTTGGTAAACTAATATTCTTACTCTGATATGATGAAGCGAATCAAAATGTAGGCGACAAATTTCACGACTCATGAACCCATCCAAAGAAAAATTCCAGTATGTGAAATTCCCTGAATTTTTCATACCTTTCCATTAAGTGAGACCTGCGAAATGCGAAATGATAATTGCTCCTAACGAGAAAATTATCCCGGGAAAAAGAAAGAGCAGCTTCATTCTTCTCGAGCCTACTTCGATATTTATTGCGAGAGTATAACGAGGCCCAACTGCTGTGTCCGCGACTCTCCCTAAAAAATTCGTTCGTTATGCAAATGAGGCAGAAATGTTCAACAAGGGATATCCAGGCGTCATTTATTCCTGGAACTTTTATGGAACGCTTCGGAAACTTCTCGGGTGTCAAGGTTTTGACGTAAGTGTTCTGTGACTTTTGCGTTCAATTATTTTTCGTTGATGTTTCTTCTGTGCACGATTATATATTATCACTTCATTCTATATTTTTTTCCCTCCAATTCTTTCGGAAACTTCACCAATGCTTCAAGAAATCAGTGCCTTGTAAGGGCAAGATTACTTCAATTATCGTTTCCAGAATGATGCTGAATTAACATTGTTAAAACTGTAAAAACATCCCCTCGAGCAGGCTCTCACGTACCTAGAGGACATATTTCCGGATGACATAATGACACTGTTACACCACACCCTAACAACAACATATTTCCAATTCAACGGTACATTCTATGAACACAAAGATGGAGTAGCAATGGGAAGCCCACTTAGTCCTGTGATAGCCAATTTTTTCATTCGGAATTCGAGGAAACACTTTCGTGATTTGGAATCACGGTGAGGAGGAATTAACGAAATTCCTTGGTCACCTGGACAATATCAATCCAAAAATGCCATTCACCATGGAAATGAAACAAAAAGGGCACCTCGCTTTCTTGGATGTATTGGTTGATAGACAAATAAACGGGAAGCTAGGCCACAAAGTCTATCGGAAAGCAACTCACACAGACAGATATCTGCATGAGGATTCAAACCTCCATCTGCGACAGAAACAAGGAATTATTAAAACTCTAGTAGATAGAGCGAAGCGAATTTGCGAACCTGAATCAGTGGATGAAGAGCTCAACCACCTTAGACACGCTTTGCGAGATAATGGTTACCAAAACAGAGATAGACAGAGCAATACGACCCAAGCCAACTACAAATCCACACCCGCAAACGAAGGTTGTGACTCCACCCTCAGGAACCGCTTTTTGCCCTATCTGAGAGGTACCACAGATTGCATTGGAAAGATATTGAAAGAGCACAATATAAAAACAATATTCAAACCAACAAAGAGAATAGAGATACAACTGAGGTCAGCTAAAGATCCAAGAGATCCTCTATCCAATGCTGGGGTATACAGAATTCCATGCTCATGTGGAAAAGTATATATAGGGACCACCAAACGTAGTTTTAAGACACAAATCAGTGAACACAGTCGAAATTGTCGGTTGGGGCAAACGGACAAATCAGCTGTAGCTGAGCATGCCCTTCTGAACAACCATAATATACAATTCGACAAAACTTCAACGACGACGCATTACTTCACTCGCTTATACCGGGAAGCAATTGAGATACATAAGTAGAAGGATAACTTCAACAGAAAGGAAGAGGGACTAAATTTGAATAAAATTTGGTATCCAGTTCTAAGAACAGCTAAGACGAAGCCAGATAGAACCAGGGAAACGGACGACCAACAGATCGCTGTCGGACTAAAAGAGAAAAACGAGTCGATTCCAGATTTGCAATCAGTCGTAGTGAACTCACATAGAGGAGTTCAACTACGACCACGCCGCTGAAGATGGCTGCCGCAGATTTAGTCGAAAGCTCTGGAAGTCAAAATTCCAGCACACGGCCCTAAAGCCCGAAAAATCGGAGATGTGTTGAAACATCATTTGCTCTATTTCGAAAATTTTTCTTGATTTTTCAGAATATAAGTGATTCTTAGTATTCTTTCGAAGTGATTTTTGTAGGATATTGCTTTTTTATTGATAATTTCTGACTCGATAAACTACATCAATCTGATATTGTTACAAAATTTTGCGATTTTTTTTTTCTAAGTGATACTCCGAGGAACACCAAATATTTTTTCGTAACCCCACTATGAAATTGCAAATGCTATACTGTCCTTTATATTCTCCACTAGAACAGGAAGGCAAGCCCTGTAATGTTCGAAGGGATAGGACTTGATATTAACTTTGAAAATCTGAAGTTTGTGAGCCCCAGGAAAAACGTTCTCCGGTGAGAGACCCAAACTTCAGCTGTTCTATTGAAGAGATTTGGAACTCGTTGCCAGAAGATGTTTTTCCTGAGGCTTACAAACTTCAGAAATTCAAAGTAAATGTTAATTCGTATATCCTGTCCCTTGATTCACGCGGTATTCTTTGAACATTACAGGGCTTCCTTTTCGTGTGAATCTGCAAATAAAAAATACTTTTGGGATTTCAAGAGATGCTGGAGTCTAGACTCTCTTTAGTTGAACGTTTCAATTGGAA
>JAVJAQ010005107.1:0-75935 GCA_032362365.1 Zygogramma bicolorata | reverse complement strand
ACAACAAATACATAGGCCAGAGCCGGCGAGCTATTGAAATCCGTTTCAAGGAGCATTTTGCTCACATGAAACGAGGATGTGTAGAAAAATCCAGTGTCGCCCAACACTCTCTAGCCAATGACCACAAAATTGGTGAAAGCAATCTGAAACTGATTAAGCATGTGCATGACTCAAAGCTACTCGATGCATGTGAGAGTCTAGATATAGCAAATTTGTAAAACACCATGAATGGTGACAAAGGACCTATTCCTTTCAGCCCACTTTTTCAATCTTCTGTTGGGAAATTCAGAATCAGAATAATCAGTAAGAATAATAATAATAATGATAAATGCCTTTATTAATTATATTGATAAACAACAAAATAGTGTTTCTACAGTTTAGGGCGAGATTCAGTACCACCGAATGTTATAAATAACAGTCAGAGGTCTGCTCTTCCACATAACCCCAAAAAAGGAATACAAGATAGCGATATACAAGTGGAAAATTATAATTTAAAATACAGTGAGGCTGAGAATTGAATGAACATGAGTGTTGAAATTATTATGTCTGATATCTGAAAACAGACGAAGTCCATCCGACCAAAAAACCTCAGGTACATAAACAACTAACCCTAGTCTTCAGATTTAGTATCGAATTTATCTTCTGAAGATTCTAACCTTGTTAGCGAAACGCTCGTCGAGTGCCAAAAATATCAGTTTGGTGTTTAGGAGAGTTTAAACAGCAAATAAAATAAGGAACAAATTAAAACAAAATAAGAAAGTTAATCATATAGATCTTTATGGAAGCGTTCATACAAAAAATAATATAAAATAAAAAATAAGAATAACAACAAAAGATGCCATCTTTCACTATTTTGTCTTATTTTGTTTGAAAACTGATAATGCGCATGACCAAAATACTTTTTGTTCTTAACGTTTCATGTTTCAAATTATTCTATCTCCTTATCTTACAATAACAACTTAAAAATATCATTTCCTGATAATCTTTGCTATATGTAAAGGAATCAAAATTCAAAATATCAACAATTAGGAGGTAAGTTACTGAAGCCACTGTCAAAATGAAAATGTGATATTCACAGAACACAAAAGTCATTGTTAAAAAAGCTGCAACTGGATTGGTTCATTCTTATTTCATATTTTATTTCAGTCATCTGTATGAACACATGTTTTCTTCCCCTTAATTTAAAAAATTTCAATTAGTTTCTTATTTTATTCTTATCTCATTTTGTTTGCTGTTTAAACTCCCCTTTAGTGTAATTGATCTCTTGAAAAGGTTCAACTATTCAACAATGTGATAGTTTAGAACTTAATTTGATATGATCATCTATAGAATATATAGAATAATTTTATACAATTTATCCTTGTTTCAATCATAATTCCTAAAAACCTCTGTTCTTCTCATTCTCAATTATAAAGATATATATTTTTCTGTTACGAGCTCATCTATCATTACCTATAATTTGTTGTGATCGATATTCGAAGACATACTTTCGAAAAAAAAAAAAAAAACAATTGCAGTAACCCATATTTATCAGTCACAACTCGTGATCTTCAAATGCGTTTCTATACCTGATGACTTATTATGGTATTCCACAGCTCTCTGCTCGGATGCCTGTAATGAGGCACGACTATTTTTGGTCCTAGTCGATTAGATTTGACCGAAATCTAGTCGATATAATGCAAGAATCTTCATCCAAATGAGATTTCGTGATGCATGATAATTCTAAAAGTGGCCAATGCCGTTATATATAATTATTATGGTAGAGAGTAACTGTAAGTGTACAGAGTGTTTTATAATATATGAACACCGGGTGACATATTCTGACGAAAACGATTTTTGGCATAAATATTGAGTTTGTTTGCTTTCAAATATCAAGTTCATCGCAAAAAACATATTTGAAGACACAATAAGTCATAAAATCGTGAGTGAAAACAATAAAATTTTGCATAAGCCTGCGATGAACGAAACATTGTTTGAATGGCATCAACGTTTTAATAATTTATTTTCGCACAGAAAATTGCAAAAGTTCTGCAAACTAAAAATACCGCTGGTAATATTGTTTTCCAACATGCATTCAGTTTGCAACTTTGTTACAGTTACGGAACCTTATGTTTGTTTCATTTGTTGTAGTTTTGCATAGCAATTCGTTTGAAAAAAAGTCAAAAATTCTGCAAAATTCATGAGTGAATGAAAAAAAATGTTCAACATAGTTACTTACATTTGCAACAATTTTTAAAAAACGGAATATGTATTTATCAAACTTGTTCCCTCAACGCTGTCATGTCCAGTACGCACAAGTATTGAGATAATTACAAAAGTTTTTATACGTGGTTGCAAATGAAGATAAAATGGTTTCAGTGGATATGAAACTTTGCAACCTCGAACTTGAAACGGAACCTCAAATATTCACATCACAGTTATCCAGCTGAATATTCGATTATCATTCGGGTTATGCCTATGCCTATACATATCGTTCTGGTTTATTGGATCTGAATTCATCCGTTAGTAGATGTTTGATATTGTTTATTTGTGTTTATTAACTACTAGTTTTCAACACTTCACTAGTTTGCAGAACTTTTGCTTTTTTTTTTTAGTACAAATACAAATTATTTTGTTTTTGTTTTTACACTTATAATGGTGTTACGGACGTGGTTGCAATTCAACGAAAACGTTCGACAGGAGGACTTCTCCATTTTCAACTTTTATCTGAAACTTTTGTAAAAATTTTGACACTTATTTCAATCAAAACGAACAATTTATTGCGCGAATATATTTTCCGTTTGACCCAAGAGGTTGCAAATTGAAGTACTTCCCAACGAATAGATTTTGGTTATTTTTCCAAGTTTTGCAGAACTTTTGGAATTTTTTTTCGAAAAATTAGGATTGATAACATTTTTTCAAACAAAAAGTTCCGTTCTTTTTGAATGGTTGCAAATTCATCAGAAGATGTAAACAGCTTTTTCTCCACACTTCAAGAATTTGCAGAACTTTTGCTTTTTTTTGGTAGAGAACAAATACCACAATATTTATTATATTGATTATACCCTCATTTCCGTATTGCAGATGTGGTTGCAAATCAATGAAAACGTTGTATGTGAGGACCTCTTCATTTGCAACCCGTATTTGAAGTTTTGTAAAAATTTCGAAACTTGTTTTGATGACATTAAACAACTCATTGCAAAAATATATTTTCCGTTTAACGCAAGAGGTTGCAAATTGAAGTACTCCTCAAGAACATTATTTCGGTATTTATGCAAGTTTGCAGAATTTTTGAATTTTTTTTTAATTTAGGATTATTACCATTTTTTTTTATAATACGAGACGTTACGTTTTGTTTAAATAGTTGCGAATTTACCAGAAGATGCTATTGCTATTTCGCAAAACTTCGAAAGTTTGCAGAACTTTTGCAAATATCTCCGTACAAATAATGCGAATATTCACAAAATCCTGATTTTCAACATGTTCCGTTCAGAAAAAAGGGTTGCAAAATCAGACTCAATATCATTTGAACGTACTTCTCACTCTACTCAAGTTTCAAAACTTTTGTAATTATTGTTAAATTATGGAAAAATCATGTCTATATCTACTGGCCTATCAGGTTCCAAATCAAATTTCACTTTGCCACCTTCCTACAACCTCTCTGCCCTTTCAAATACCCTAAAACCCTAAAAATATACGTTGAGTCACTAGCTACAATTCAGGGACTAGACTATAGCTTTTCTCTTTTTGGAATTTGATTGTGACGGGGACACATTTTGGACATATTCTTCAACATATCATGCATTAAACCTTTTTTTTATTCCATTCTCAGAGGGGATATGAGAAAAGTGGAGTTTCTTCTGACTGTAACGAAGATTACAGCTGGATTGGCAGGAAAACAAACGAGTATCTCGTTCGAACTGATATCCCGGCAATTACCTCGTCAAACATTGACGTCTGAGGAAAAAACCGAGACGAACGCGAGTCTTTCTGTAGAGCTGCAACCGCCGAACGGCCGCCTGCAACATTGTATGTCCCGAATAGGTAGGCGTTCATACGTTCTGCTCGGTACTTCGTGATCGCGTACTCTGCCCCGAGGTACGCCTCGCATCGCGTCAACTTTTTTCAACGTACGACGTAATCATTATTATTAAGCGAGATTGTATCTTTCTACCGTGCGAGTCCTATTTCGACCTACTATCACTCCGAGACGCGGATCGGTCATTGTGTGTGTTTGTGTGCGAAGAGATCTCTGACGTTGCACTCTGCGATGAATTTCATTAGTGCATTTGCAGCTTTCATTTCGATTGCAATGTACTTCTCGAACAGAAAAAAGCTTTTAGATTGCGTTCGAGGTGCCCTGAAGATGACGTCACTGAGGTCGAAACGTCGCCGGTTAAATTATACTTCTTTACGTTTCCTGATCTACTTCAAACTATTTCCTTGTTTCTGGGGCAGACGGTGTAAACCTCAAGCGCTATCTGCTGGATGACCGTAGACTCATACTCCTAATACACCAGGTATAGGAGATCTCTAACAACGATCTCATCCAAACCGTCTAAAAACCCTGGTGTTGGAACTTATACCTGCGAAAGTTTGGGATAAAATTGGCGACACATGCCTACTATGATAATAGGCTCCATGTCTCTTTCCATTTGATCAGTTCAGATGGCGCTTGCAATGAGAAGAGTGGACTAAATTCCATATGGTATGTATAGTCAGCCGGCCAATCGGTCAGGTAGAGTTTTAATTGAACGCTTATCGATCGGAAGCCTATATTATTTGATCAGAATGTCAACCGAATTCTTTATATTATGAGTTCCTATTATTTGGTTTCGTTTTTCATAATGTTACGAAATATCCTAGCGCCGGCCCTATCGCTTATGAACGTAGAATACTATGAGTTGTGACAGTTGTATCGACTCTGCATAATCTGGGGCTCTATAGCCCAGATTCTATTTCACGAATTCGATTATCGAATTGTTTAGAATATGCGTATATTTTCGGTACAGCTCATGCTACAGTCACAGTCTGAGCTACTCGACAATCGAATTCGTGAAATAGAATCTGGGGGTGTCTCATTTAGTGACTTTGACATAACTCACGAACACCAAATATTTTTCAAATTGTTTGTTCCTGACGAAAAGAAAATATCTGTGAGTTAATTCTAGGGTGTTATCCGAGTTTGTTTGCCGTGGTCCATATGTTTTTATTCTTGACGTTCCGCCTACAGCTGTGGTAGGCCTTATCAAAGTCTATGAGGCAACGGACGCGATGTTCTCATTCTCACAGCACATACTACTTCGTTCACGTTTTGGTCCTCTTTATACAGGGTGTCCCAAACTCAATGGCCTATTAGACATTTCTAGAAAACGGGAAAATTTGAATTCTTGGGTAATTAGTTCTGTTCTATCGATCTAAAATATTTTCAGCGCTGCGACGTTGCCGCTTATATTGAAAAGTAGCAACAACTTTGATATTTTAAATGGGACACCCTATATATTATTGCATTTCTCGCTTAGTTATTGCTTTCCGATTATTTTTGTGTGATACTTTCCTATACCTATCTTTAGTGGTTTTCGAGAAATTCATTGATTTCCTTATTTTTTGTGCGAAACGTAGCTTTAATCAAATGCTTATTACAGTGGTATTTGGATTCGAAGACAGCTGAAATTTTGAATGTAGTTTGACAATGCCCTGTGTATTAGTTGTGTCTAAGGAAATTTTTTCTCCATTATACAGGGTCGTTAAAAATTTGTGATTTTACCGATACATACAAAAGTGGTGAAAAGTGCATTTTTTCAAATGGAACATCCTGTATATCATCGAAAATCCTGAAAGACAATTGAAGTTCCTTTCAAATGATATGTCATGTTCCTATACCTAAATAGTCAGGTTTCCGAAATAAATACAAGTTTATATAAAAATTGTATTATTTCGACATAATTTGTATTAGGTGGCTATGAAATGTCGTGGAACATGTCATTATGAAAATTCGACAATTAATGCATCAATAATAAAACATTTGCGCTTTCAATAACGTAAATTTGATTAGAAAAGAATAAAAGTGGAAATTGTTTATTCTTCATGGTCAATGTGATCAAATTATAGCAAGAACATGCCAAATGTTCTGTTCATTTACTTCGTCTCCAGTTATCGGCATGATTTGATTTCTTGGTGCTTCAATATTCCCAAACACAGCATAATTCGGTTTCTTCTGAATTTTCTTCTATTCATATGCGGTAAATTTGGATAAAGTTCATTGAATTTTCTGATGCATATTTTCGAAACAATTCTTTGGCACTCACCGTGAATATAAAACAAATTTGAAATATCTACATTTTTATATGCATTATAATCCATTTTCAATACTTTCTTCTGACAGAAACACTATGAAAATCACTGCTTGTCTAACTTAAAGTTTGTTTGGCCATGAAGAATATTCAATTTCGTCAAAACTTCATTTGAATTGTTTTTGCCTTCCATTTTGATTCTTTTCTAATATTTACGTTAATGACGTTTCATTATTGATGCATTAATTGTCGAATTGTCATAATGACAAGTTCCATGACATTTCATAGCTACCTCATACAGAATATGTCAAAATAATCTAATTTTTATAGAAACTTGCATTTATTTCGGAAACCTGACTATTTAGGTATAGGAACATGACACATCATTTGAAAGGAACTTCAATTGTCTTTCAGGATTTTTGATAATAGACAGGATGTTCCATTTGAAAAAATGCACTTTTCACCACTTTTGTATGTGTTGGTGAATTCACAAATTTTGAACGACCCTGTATAATGGAGAAAAAATTTCCTTAGACACAACTAATACACAGGGCATTGTCAAACTACATTCAAAATTTCAGCTGTCTTCGAATACAAATACCGCAATAATAAGCATTTGATTAAAGCTACGTTTCGCACAAAAAATAAGGAAATCAATGAATATCTCGAAAACCACTAAAGATAGGTATAGGGAAGTATTATACAAAAATAATCGGAAAGCAATAACAAAGCGAGAAAGGCAATAATATATAGGGTGTCCCATTTAAAATATCAAAGTCGTTGCTACTTTTCAATATAAGCGGCAACGTCGCAGCGCTGAAAATATTTTAGATCGATAGAACAGAACTAATTACACAAGAATTCAAATCTTCAAAATAATCCTATGTCCCGTTTTCCAGAAATGTCTAATAAGCCATTGAGTTTGGGACACCCTGTATCTGCTTTCGTGTCTGACGTTCTGTGTGTCAGAGATGGACGTGGCTGCTTCCTTTGGTGGCTCCAATGTAGATCGATCCACAGCTCCACGGAATCCAGTACACACCTGGTGTTACCTACGGATCTTGGATCTTTAGCTGACCTTAAACTCTCTCTGAAGGTTCGTGTTGGTCTCAGTACTGTTTTATATGGTGTTTCTTCAGCGTTCGTACTATCCTATCTATGAGTTTTCAGGTGCGGTACGATAACACCATATAGATGTGAACATTGTAGTTGAACATTTCCAGTCCACCTCTCTATATATGTTTCTGTTTCAGTAGTGAGCCAGCCAGATATTCTTGTTCAGTACTATTCATCATTTTGTTATATTATGTTGTTCATAATCTAGGTTCAGGCTAGAGGAATGAAATGAAATGAACTGATACTTGATTAGAAAATTTATATTTTACACAAAATATTACAGTTTCCTGTATGATTCTCACTAAAAATTGGGCTACAAAACCGTTACACGTTTCGCTATACAATAGCTTTCTCTAGCAGGATAATTCGATTCGAATCTAGCTTGAGGAAGCTATTGTAAAGCGAAACACGTGACGCGGTTTTGTTAACCCATAGTTATGGAGAAACGTACGCGTAATTGTAATTTGTTTTTCTTGGAGGAAGGAAATTCATTTCTTGAAACTCCACACCGTTCGCAGTTTGTTTTCTCGTTTATTTTCGGCTTCCGGACATATCAACTTCAATCAGATGCGAAAATATATGACGAGTTTAGACAGTTGGTGCTGCGATTTTGCTCTAAAGCGAAACAGATTCGTCCGCATTCATATATTTAGACGGTAACGGTCGAATTGTGTCTTCCTGTAGCTAGAATAATTTCCGCCCACGATTTTCCCGTCGGATCTATTGCCAAATCGAATATTGGCGAGCACTCGGGACGAGTGCACTTTTCACAGAAGCGTGACCGTTCTTTTTTTTTACTGTCGAATCGAAGCGATGATCGAAATCGCGTAATTTTCGGATAATAACACGAGAAGCGAAGGAAAGAGATGATCGGCGGGTATGCGAATCGACAACGGAAGGTTGGGGAGACTGTATTGTTTGGTCGATTTCGATGAAACTCTTCAAGGCGAAACAATTATTGATAATATTTCAAACTAGCTGACCCGTTGAAACTTTTCCTAGAGATCAGTTACCCTAACACCAAACTGATATTTTTGCACTCGACGCGCGTTTCGCTAACAAGGTTATCATCTTCGGGAGAAGGAAATTGATACTGCTACTGAATTGATATCTCGCAAATTTCAGTTAAGTATCACGAGGATTGCTGCAAGTTATCAATGTTTGGAATATATACTGAATTATTACGGCATTTTCGAAATTGAAAATGGACTGGCTTCGAGCGACGAGTGAACCGAATCCTGTACTGGAAAGAATGTCTAATAAAACGGCAACGTGTAATTTTTGGAAACTACTGTTGTCATTGAAGGGGTTAGGGTTTTTGGGGAAGAAACTGATTATATCTTTTTTGTCCTTTACTTGTATTTAGTGTGCAATAACTGAATTATCGATTCAGAGATAGCTCGTTTTGTGTAACTGTGTTGGTGTAAAAGAAGAAGTCGAGGTTGGAAAAGTGCCAAGAGGTTGGCAAAGTGTTTTTTTGACTTCGTCTTCTTCTGAATAAACAATCAGTCACTTTCCAGCCTGGAAGTAGGTTAGAAGTAATGCGTACAAATTATTTTGCATGTTTCGAATCAATGCATTGAGGAGTTATAAACAACACGAGACAAATTCTCGAGGAATTCGAAAAATCGAAAAAGAGAATTGAAGCAATAATAAAAACGTCCGCGAGTCTACAAACACGATTAAAATGAAATATGAATGCATTGAAACGTTCCTGTTACATTTGCCGAGTCGAGTGTTATTCGAATGTTTTTTTATTTGAGAATTATGATAACGAATACAGATCTTTGTCTCCTATTGTTGGGGAGCGTAATAATAACAAGAATCTGCTATACGGTGGCCCCCGAAATATACCTATGCCATATAAAATAATTATTTTATTATTGGTTTCTTTGAAGATGATTGTATCCCTCATAGAAGCTGGTACATGGTCTATTACTCGAAATACTTTGGTCAAATTTCATATATTTTCAATTTTATATAAGGGAACTGAGAACTGTTGTTTGATTCGGAAGTCCTCTTTTTTTATAAAAAATACCAGTTCTGGCCCCCACTTTGTTTCTGCTTTATATTAATGAACATCTTGTACAGTGCATAGTTTTGCTGTTCCAGAGTCCCCATACAGGCACGAGAAACAAAAATCCAAAGAGGCATAAGCGTCAATAATATATACGAAGACTCGACGAAACTAATAGAATGGGGTAACATCAACTTGGTGGAATTCAATACCGTGAAACTCAGGCATGTCTCTTCTCAAAAAAAGCTGATTTATCTACTATGTCTCCCCTCTATAGATATTTTAGTAGTCGATGCTCTTCTGAATTGTCGTCAGTCGATGCGTCCCTGTAGTGCGTTGCAGTATCAATACGGATGACCTAATGAGTGCTGATTTCCCACCTCAATCTTGTAAGCTTGGAGACATATCGAACCTCTCTTGCTCAGGGATTTTTTTTCACTGGTTTTCCTGAGGTTCCCAGAATTCAAATAAAATTTAATGAAATAATCTCAAATTTTTCAAATTTACAAAAAAGGAATTCTTGAAGAAAATATTTGTGATAGAATTTTCAAACTGTGGTGGGTTAAGAACCCAGAAAAACTCCACGTAGTCAAACGACATTCATAGAAAATGGCAATATTGGCATTTGTGGAAGCACCATGAGATTTCTTTGTGCAAGGCCGAGTTGAAACACAAAACGGGTCGAAATTACTGTCATAAATAATCATATTATTATCTGGTTCATTTCATGAAATTACTAATTTACTAAATTACGAATGATCATGAATAAAATAGTATACAAACCTCGTATATTATGTATGTAACGATCATGTAGTGATGATACGAAACGAGCCGAAAGTGAGTTTTGTATAGTTGACGCGAGAGTATTACCAACCATTACATGAGAGTTGCGTACGCTATTTTTTCTTCACCCGATAAATAATTAAGAACTATAAATATTATATTTGTATCGAACACAATAATAGTAATTAATCGCATCCCTTTGAAAAATTCTAAAAAATGGTAACTAAAAAAAATTACAATAAGAATGAAGGAAAGAAAAGAAAAAAAAAACGGATACCCGATACCAGTTTCTCATATTGTGGTCTAGTTCGAATCAAGCGCTTTAGTTGACTTCGCCACGAGCTACTTTACTGAGTTTTATCGACAATTAAGAGATACCGATGATGTAGTTTTTCGTACATTTTCTTAGTTTTTTGGCGTAAAATATTCTGTAGTGCATCTTCTGCTTTCTCCGATACGTGTGGAGGAGTCGATATAATAATCGGTTATAATTGCACGAGTGCATAAAAATTATCGATAATTTTGCAGGAAAGCGTGATATCTAAAAATTGCAAGTTTATTTTCATATTTTAGCGAAAGTGCGCGAGTCCGAAGGACGAGGGCTCTTTTACAAAATATGAAAATGACCGAATGCAATTTGTATAAGATATCACGCTTGAATGCAAAATTATCTGGTCATTTTTATGCACGAATGTAATTCATTGGAATATTTCACGAATAGAGAAATTCTCAAGGAAATGTTATTTTTTGTTCATTTATACTTTCCTCTATATATTGTATGGAGTACTCACCTAAACGCGAAATGTTCTTCTATTTTTGAAGTCTATCTGACATTTATTTGTGTTTATTGACGTCTAGCGATACGGTTTCAAATGTGTTGTTATGGTGACTTGATACAATGCAATTACCGCTGTAAGTTTTCGATAATTGCATTGCTCTTATGGGACATTTTATATATGAGGGAAATATTCGATATAATTATCGAAGTTCAGCTATATTTTATGAAAATCCAATATCTACTGATTTTGACAAACGTCAAATGCCCAGCATGATTGATTGAAGAATAGTGGCTTTCTATTGATTGAAAATCTGTATCATAATGGATAGATTATTATGAAACGGATGTGATGTGGGTGTATTATTATAGTACGGTTGTAGATAAATAGTAATATCGCCTTCCTACCCTACGTGTTTGACGGAATGTAATCGCAAAAACAATATTCATAGGGAATTTTCTCGTCCGAAAACTCCGCGGTAAACTCGTTACCGCACACGCGATGAATAAGACATGTTTCGCCGGCAGACGACGCAGCTAGACGAGAGTGCCTCATTACGGATGCAAAGGTACGCATCCGGCCGAAGAGGCAGCGGCCAGCACACATCCTGCATCCTGCCGGTGGCTCTTTCGCAGAGGCGATTTCTGTTTTTTATCATTATTATTGGAGCACCGACGGAAAAAGAGCGTTACTCGCACAGCCACCGGTTGCAGCCACCGAATACGTACGCGTTATGTGATAATAGTACCTGATGATGGCCCCCTGTTGACCGAAAGTATCAACTAAACAGGCTGATCTTGGTTCGCTCGATTGAGAAATTTTTCAATGCTGGAAATACGGATTCGTTCAAATTCAAACTATTATGCTATAATCAAAACACAAACGTGCATCGCCTTTTGTTTTTTTTTTTCAAATAGAATATCTTTCATTCTTCTAATCATTCGGAGAAGTGCTCATTTTTTACATAGGTTATCAGGTTGGAAAGTTGCCGATTGTTGAATCAGAAGAAGACAGAGTTGACAGAATTCTTTGCCGACTTTGTGACACTTTGCTGACTCCATCTTCTGAGTGCTCAGATCCCTGCTAACATGTACAAACCAACGTAGTTGTACAAAACGAGCTATCTCTGACAATCTTTCCACCCTTGGCAATATCTAAAATGATGACTCGACGAGTACAGAAATCCCACCCCTTTGTTGTGAACATCTGTCGAACCTCTCTTGTTCAGAGATCTTTCTTCAATAGAACAGCTGAGCTTCGAAACTCCTTGCCGAGAGAGGTTTTCTCAGGCTTACAAACTTCAAAAATTCAAAGTGAATGTTAATTCGTACCTCCTGTCCCTTGATCCACGCGGTGTTCTTTGAACATTACAGGGCTTCCCTTCAGTGTGAATCTGCATATAAAAAAACCATATTAGAGTTTTTCCACATTTTCTCAGGAACAAAACGAACAGAAAGATATAAGTACTCAGTTTCTACCTCAAAAATGACAAACCTCCTCGATTACTGGTACGCTAATGTCCAAAAATAGCACTTTACCGTTTTGTGAGTAATTTTTTTGAGTACAGTTAGCGCTGGACTGGTGTTCCATTTTTATTTTCAAAAATGCCGCTTATAATTCCGTGAGTAATCTAAACGATGTTAATTTGCAGCAATCCTCGTGAGATATTTGAACTGAAGAAGCTAAATGATAAAACAATTCAACCTCCACGCAGGCAAATGATATTTACAGAGAATGACAAACTTGACATCCGTGGAAGCGTCTTTTGTGTGCAATGCCCGCGCTTGAAACACATAATTTTAATAAAATTAATCTTACAAATAATTATTTCTTGTTCATTTCATGAAATCAATTCGAATGATATTGAATATTGTATACAAATATCGGCTAAAATTAACATTTCTCTCTCAAGAAATAGCTTACCTCGGCATTCAGCCACGGTGAGCAATATATTTTCCTCAAGAAAATCACTTGATGCAACGGTATGTAACATACTTTGTTTCGAGACCACAGAATTCCAATTATAAAGGTCAACGGATATTTAATAATGTATAAAGTGTAACGTAAGGTGGTTTGTGAGGGAAGTTCAAGCCTTCTATTGAATTTATTTCCCCTTACATATAAGCAATATTTCTATTTCCAGAAGGGTGAAGCAACTGCTTCTATGACTTTCGAAGGCATTGTTAAACAAAATAAATTTATCAAAATTTCCATTTCTATTCAATGACTTCCAGGGTCTCCTAACATCACCCCTCTCGACATTATTCTGTGAAGCTATTCGAAGAATGACATTCATGAGCAATCAAATGCTGATATGAAAGATTTTCATAATATGGTTGACAGATCAAAATTGTGACGTGATGGTGAATAAAATATTGTTTTGATAAAATGCAATTCTTCAATTTTTTTCTCTCTTCGAACTCATCGTGGTGACCCTGTATATTTCGCAACGACCCAGAGTCACTGACACCGTTCCGTAAACGCAAAAAAGACCGTTTTCGCAATTGTTATCGGGTCTGCCAAGCGGATTCCATCCATCTTTTAGAAAACGAAATAACATTTCACCTACTCCGCACTCTCGACAAATAAACTTTATGTCACCGAAAATAAACGTGTTGTTTTGCATCAGATGTTTTCCTCGGAGATTTCGAATGGACCGGGCTGGTGCAGTGCCAACTGTGCAATTAGAGGATGACAGTTTGAAGACGGTGTGGAAATTTATCGTCGGTGTCGCATGTATCATCATTTCATGTTCCGCGCTCTCGCTTGTTGTTACTTTGTAGCGAAATGTAATAGAAAGTAGGACGGGTGCAGGAAATGTTGGCGATGGAAACTCTGATATTCCGCAGGGTTCCTCTTTGGGGCCGTCTTGCATCGTCTTTTCATATACGCAGTGTATAAGAGCTAGTGAGGAAAAAACTGCAGAAGTTTTCTCACGGTTCTCATTTGAATACGACGTAGTAATATGCATAAGTCGGCAAACAATTTTTTTAATACAGATTTACACGAAAGGGAATCCTTGATTATGTTCAAAGAACACCGCAGGAGATATGAATTAACATTCACTTCCAATTTCTAGAGTTCGTAAACCTCAGGAAAAACTTCCTTTGGTAAGGAACAGAAACAAGAACAACGTCGAATGGAACAAGAACAAAACTAAATAGAATATTCAAAATATTAAATCGAGTTCATCGGAACTTCCGAACGTATTCAAGTTTCAGAAAATGACGCCGTCAAACTTGTTGGTGAGGGGCTAGCTTTCAATAAGTCGGTATCGTCAACAAAAATTTCGTGTACTGACTATTGGTGATGGAGACACCCGAAATGGAAGTAGAAACGATATTTCGAGAAAGAAGTTTCTGTTCTGTGACGGTGCTGTCAACTGTCATGTCAGAGGCGAATTTCAGGGCCAGGGCTGATCCCACCGACCTCATTTATAACTGAATGAGCAGTGTCCGTTTCGTCGCTTGCTGAAATTACGCCAAATTGAACACTCCCAAATCGAAAGTCCGCATGTGCTTTGCTCCAATCGCTCTTGTTGAAGTGAGATGGAAATATCTCCTACTAACCCAACGGATACGCCCATGTTTGACATTTCGTCAATGCGCATGTGACTTGGCGTAATTTTCATATATGGCAATGCTCATCCAGTTATATTTATGGTCGGTGGCTGATCCTCATCTGAATTTAATATATTCCATACGAAATACAAAGTACACTGAAGGAAAAAAGAGGTACATCTATTTTCAGAGAGGTACGGCTGCCAACACTGATATTGCCAGAATTTAGGCAATGAGACCGTCGGTATCAGAATTCACTAGTGCCTACCTTTCGTGTCATACTTTGCTGTCAATACAATGACAGTGTCGATACTGTCGTCAGCTGTCAATATATATTTTTCTATTTTTCAAATAATAAATTTTATGCAAATATTATCAAATATATGCATCTCTTGAAGATTGAAAGCTCTGCTCTCATTCATGTTGAAAACTATCAACTGTACAGTATTTCATTATATTTTCGATACCAGCCAACATCTTATAAAACCCTTTTATAACTACTTGTTCGACAATGAAGGTTCAAGTATGAAATGAAAATCAATAAAATGGTTGGGCTGAGGGATGTGGGAGAACACCGGGTCCCTAAGTGGAGGCCAGTAATCAATTTCATCTTTGAATTGAAACATACTATACTGATAGATCCACTTTGTACTGGGATTCTGCATTTCTTCATGGTTCGAAACATTCTCCTGAGCCTCATCAAACTCCGTCCATCTTCAAATTTCAAGTGCAATATTATCATCAGCTGTGGAGTTTGGCCCAGGAATAATTTTCGCATATTCTTCCCTCAGAAATGAAAATTCGAAAAATGTATTTCGACAGCTGACAGCACTAAAGTGACATCATTTTGACAGCAAACTTTGACACGAAGGGTAGCCAATCATACAACGATGAACTCAGTGGCGGATCCAGGATCAGGTCAAGGGGGGGGTCTATAACTCAAAATTTATATGTATATATATATATATATATGACAGAAAATTATGAGCTACCGAATAGCAACAACTAGTCAAGATCCAAAAAGAAGGTGAAAGAGATTGACATGAGCAAAATTTGAAGTTGTAGCCAGGAGGTAAAGTAGGTTCGAAACTTTACTTTTTTTAAATCGAATCGAGTTGATTTAACCTAATCAACAGCATATTCTACTCATTCATAGTATATTCAAATCGTTACCGGCATACACAATACTCATCACAAATGTAACAAGTCTAATTTTTCAAATACTGCGCCAAAAAGGATCCAATGGCAGCACTGTCAAAAATTTCTCGAACTTTTCCTCGATAAGCCTGACAAGTGTCAATTTTCTTTGAAGTGTCATCGAGAAAAACCGCAATTTGATAGTTGATAAAAAAGGATTTTATTTTGAACCTACAACATGGAGAGGACTCTATTCTCATATTTTACTCGGCTTGATCCAGCGTCTGAACCGACTGAACCAGAAAAAAAAAGGAAAGAACAATCGGTGAGTCCAAAAATTTCAAGCGAAATTTGTTTGTTTGTTTGTTTGGGTAACATTCAATCCAGATCTTGTTTGTACTATTTTTAATTCTTGAGAATTATTTTTTTGGGAATTGGAGGATTTTTGAATTGAATAAATTGATGAAATTGGTTGTTTAAAAATGAAAAATTACTGATGTTTAAATGTAACCTGCTCTTTAGTTTTCAATGGAATGTAATAATAATTATTAAGGTTCTTCGAGTTTGAAGCAAAAAAATTGATTCTATTTTATTTTTTTGTCTTGCTAATGTGACATTTTTTCGTTCCCTAACGAAATTTGGAAATTAGGAGCCGATAAAAATTGAAAAAAAAAACTCTTATTTTTCCCAATGGGGGAGGGGGGGTTCGGACCCGAAAACCCCCCCTCGTGGATCCGCCACTGGATGAACTCCTGACAGAAAAATACAATACGCATCCGTATCGCCCCCTACCGTTAAAAAGTGAAAGCTCGCGCTTCGATTTCTCGAATCGAAAGAGGATTCGGTCGAACAAAAGCGCATCAGTCATCGCACCTCCGTTTTTATGTGTTTCGCTGCGACGGACGATTCGTGAGAAGACGCGGGGAGAGCGGCGGCCAGCCTCCGCGACAGGTGCATCTCAGACGGCCGAGAGACTCCCCGACACATCTTCTCGAGGAGGTAATAACCTTTAGAGGCCGGTCGCGGAAGACGAACGCGATGCGCGCGCCCCCTAGTCTCGCGTTCGAAGCGTGCTCGGCGCGCGACCCGACCGAAGACCAGATGCGTAGAGAGAGATGGAGAGAATCGTTCGGAGAAAAAAAGGGTCTGGTTTATGTATCGGGACCGTACGCGACGACAGCGCCATCTACTGTTGGAACTTCTGGGGGACTTTCGCGCGATGACAGCGACATCTTCTTTCGGAACTTTTGGGGGAATTTTGTGCATCGCGCCTCATGGATATTCAACGAAATACTCCGAATTATCACCAGAAACCTTGCAAAATGGTCATTTTACTTATGGTTATTCTGAAAGAATTCTAATATTGGGCTAAAATGTTGCAACAACCTCGAATTTTATTTTATATGCAGATTCACACGAAAGGGAAGCCTTGTATTGTTCAAAAAATACCGCGTGAATCAAGGGACAGGAGATACGAATTAACATTCACTTTGAATTTTTGAAGTTTGTAAGCCTCAGGAATGACCTCTTTCGGCAAGGAGTTCCAAAGCTCAGCTGTTCTATCGAATAAAGATCCCTGAGCAAGAGAGGTTCGACAGGTTGCCAAATTCACAACAAAGGGGTGGGAACTCTGTACTCGTCGAGTCATCCATGTAGATATTGCCAAGGGTGGAACGATTGATAACAATTCAGGAGAGCACCGACCGTGGAAATATCTATAGAAGAGAGACAAGTCTCCGACTCTTCTACGATGTTCCAATGAAATGAGCGAGTCTGTGAGCTGAGAATCACCAACAATACATGCTCTGCATTTATGATATTTCATTTATCGAACATACCAAACTGCTGGGTACTGTGAGAGATTCTCAGAGTCACTGGACAGAGCACGTAGATGCCCTATGTGAAAAGCTTCGTATCAGCTGTTAATCTCTTAATTTCATGTCAAAACAGTGTAGTAACGAAATTACTTCTAACAATTCATTATGCTAATAGGATTATGGCTATGCTTGCTTATCGAGAATCATGTAGTTTAGCATTCCCAAAATTTGAAAATACCTTATCCGGAATATATTTACGAAATGTGTATGTCTACAAACATAGATCCTTGTTTTTGTCGAACACTACTACACTGTATTGTATAAGTATGCTTTCAAATTGTATTATGATTTTTATAAAATTGTATTTTTCTACATCCATACTATAATAATACACTTATATACCCATAATCTGTTTCATAATGAGGGCCATTACAAAACGAATTAAAAATCTGTATCGTAATCGAGTAGAAGGCGAGTTTCGTGTGGTTTATGTGAGTGTATTTATAACTATTACATGGGAGTTGCATCTACAGTAGGGACGAACTACGATGTCTAACTGGCCTTCTCACAGGTCACTGTCATTTGAATCATCATATGCAGAGAATCTGACTGTCAGAAGACAGCCTGTGTCGTCTCTGTCTGGAAAATGATGAAACAGCAGAGCACATAAATTGTGCCTGCCCCGCTGCGGCCCGAATCAGGTTTTCAGAGTTTGGCAAGGTTTCACTCTTACCATCTGACCTGAAAGATCACTCACCATACAAACTAATCGGCTTCGTTAAGAATCTGGGTTTATTTGGTCGAGTTTGAATAGGTGTGAGCCACAATAAACCCTTGTTGGTTGCAGTGGAGGGCCGAACAGACCCACTCACTTCTGACCTAACCTATGGGAGTTGCATACGATTTATTTCTCTACACCCGATAAACAATGAAGAGCTATGAGTATTATTACGATCTTTCCTTCTGTTCGTTTATTAAAACTCCAAACAACACTGAACTACTTTTATTACAACTCTTCATCACAACACAATACAATACAATCACTTAAATTGCTCCGCTAACTTTCCAACGCTCGGTACTAAAACTCTCTGTAATAGAAATTCTCTACTTTGATTTCTGCACTTAGCAATACCAAAGCTCTCTCCGATAAAAACTCTGTAAAACTCTCCTCCTCTCCACTAAGCTAGAAACTCTGATTACTATCTATCTCAATAACTATCTGAATAGCTCTGCTAATAAACTCTGCTGCATCGGATGAATCGCTTCCGTATATATACCTGCGTACGCCTGTGGAGAATCTTCGAGTCAAATCTCGGTGATCAAACATTCCACGCCTGAGGCCTGATTTTCAAATCGGGTGAACTCTCGCATCTAGAGATAATTTTGATGTCTCTTTCTATATTGTGAGAAAATGCCATTTGAAATAGAAAGAGACATTCGATTCTCTCTCGATATGAGGGTCCACCTGATTTGAAAATCAGGCCCCTGACGAGAGTTCCTGGAACAATGACGTTCTCTCTTCGACCCCTCATATCATTTTGCGTTTATGAGCGACAGGCCCGGCGCTAGGAGATTTCGTGACAATATTCCTATGTTTGCTATCTAATTGATCGAATTTTCATGAACTTGGTATACGAATTGAGCAGAGAAAAGTGACTTCTAACCCAGTCCCGTCGTCGCCTTATAGACAGGGAAGTAGCTGTTTTGGATGGACTCTTTTTCCTTTTTGTGAATGAATCGAACGTCTCTGAATGATATACACGTACCTATCAACAGAGAGCGTTTGTAATTTTTTTGATTTTACTTCTTTCATAGGAGTTGTAATTTGTAGTTTTTGATTCGGAGAAGGAAAAAGCCAAATGATAGTTCATCGATTCAACGAAAGCTGAACAAACACCATCACTATTGTGTCTGTTGAAACGTGAGTACCAGTCACCAGTTTCGAATTACCAATCCTATATTTTGATAACTAGGAAAACGTGATATCCTCCTAGCCATAATTATTATGTCTACTTATACTGACACGAAGATTTCCTGTAATCAGAGAGACACCTGTATGGAAACGGAACGGCAAAAAAAATATTACGACACGATATCCACGATTGTTGTTGTTCTGAGAAGAGAGGAAACCGCTGTGTAGTCACCGCATTTATTATGTAATCAGAATGCGTGGAAACGTAATCATCTCGGATGAAATTGTTGTTGTTATTTTTACCGGGAAGGAAACGAACGGAGACAAATCACCATCAGCATCGTGCGATTCTTCTCGTTCGTGTCGACCGATGCTTTCTGACAGACCGGTGGGCGATGTTTTATTTCACAAAGTCGTGGAAAAAGTAAGCAATGTGAAGCTTATCAAATATCTAGGGAAATCAGGAATAATCAGTGATCGACAATACGGATTTCGCCATCAAATATCAACCAGTGACTTATTGGCGAATATTTCCATCGTATGTTAAAAATCCCATATGAAGCGGGACATTTTCGATCAATTACAGCGATAAATTCCCGCCGGGACATTTTCAGGCTGGTAAATACCCGGTAGGTATCGAAAAATACCCGCTCAGTCCGTGTATCTACAGTAAAGATTGTTAAAATGTACATTTGTCATCTTGACAGGCATAAATACTTAATTTTAAACGTTGTTGCTTTAACTCCGGAAATATTCGGGAGTGATTACGCAAGTGCTACAAAATTACCGATAATTTTCCATTCAAGCATGTTGTCAATAAAAAACTGCATTCGGTTATTTTCATATTTTGCTAAAAGAGCCCTCCCTCCTCCTTAGGAGTCGGGTTCTTTCGACAAAATATGAAAATAAACTCATGCAGTTTTTAGACAACATGCTTTCATGGAAAATTATCGGTAATTTTGAAGCACTTGTGTAATTACTCTGAATATTTCTCATATTTGCCAGCATTCCATCGAGAAATTCGAAGAAACGATAACTGTTGCACTCGATATTTCAAAAGCGTTTGATCGAGTTTGGCATCGGGGTCTCCTTTCTAAGCTGCCGTCTTATGGTTTGCCTCCTCAGTTGTGTGCTTTGTTGAAGAGTTTTTTATCTGATAGATCTCTGTATGTGGTTTTTGATAAAGTATCATCTGATATTCTCCCAATAAATGCAGGTGTTTCACAAGGTTCAGTTCTGGTGCCCACTTTGGTTCTGCTTCATATCAATAATTTGTTGGAGGAAACACCTTGTTCAGTGCATAGTTTTGCATACGAGAGTACTCTTCGTAGTAGTTTCTCTTCCAGAGTCCCCATATCATCACAAGAAACGAAAAATCAGAGAGGCATTCACAATAGAATCAACGATGACGTGGCAGAGATAATAGAATGAGGTACCATCAAATTGGTGGAATTTAATGCTGGAAAAACCCAGGCAAGTCTCTTCTCGGTTATAATTGCACGAGTGCATAAAAATTACCGATAATTTTGCAAGAAAGCGTGATATCTAAAAATTGCGTTTATTTTCATATTTTGGTGAAGGTGCCCGAGTCCGAAGGACGAGGGCTCTTTTACAAAATATGAAAATAACCGAATGCAATTTGTATAAGATATCACGCTTGAATGCAAAATTATCTGGTCATTTTTATGCACGAATGTAATTCATTGGAATATTTCACGAATCAAGAAATTCTCAAGGAAATCTTATTTTTTGTTCTTTATACTTTCCTCTATAGATTGTATGGAGTACCTAAATGCGAAATGTTTTTCTATTTTTGAAGTCTATCTGACATTTATTTGTGTTGTTTACTGACGTCTAGCAATATAGTTTCAAATGTGTTGGTTATGGTGACTTGATACAATGCAATTACCGCTGTAAGTTTTCGATAATTGCATTGCTCTTATGGGACATTTTATATATGAGGGAAATATTCAAAGAAAGCCGATTTCATCATTATCTAGTATTCAGACGTCAGAAGTAACTATTCCTACAAAGTCGAGTATCTTGTTGATAGGAATTACGATCAGTAATAATCTCTCATGGGACAACCATTTGAGATCGATCGCTAAAGGTACTCCCAGAAGCTTGTATTTCCATTTCGTGCCAAGAAATACTTCACTTCTCGTCAGCTTCTAATGATCTACGAGGCTTAGATACGACCTGTGTTGGAATATAGTTCTCTTGTATAGAGCTCACTTCGTTGGAGGATCGTAGAAGGGTCGAAGACTTGCCTTTCTTCTATACATGTTTTCACGGTCTATGCTCTCCTGAATTGCCATCAATTGTTCCACCCTTAGCAGTATCTACACGGATAACCCGACGAGTACAGAATTCCCACCCCTTCGTTGTGAGCTTGGAAACCTGTCGAACCTGTCTTGCTCGGTGATCTTTTTTCAATAGAACCGCTGAACTTTGGAACTCTTTGCCAAGAGAGGTTTTTCCTGAGACTTGCAAACTTCTAAAATTCAAAGTGAATGTTGATTCGTATCACCTAGAATTGTTGTTGTTCTAGAATTGTTCGTTCCGTTTACCAGCTGACGTCAACCCTCATCTGTCGAAACTTATTCGACCAGTGGATTGACGAGGCCTTACCTTTTGATGTTCGATTGCCCTGTCCGTTGATGCTCGCGGTGTGCTTTGAACTTTGAAAGGACTTTCCTTTTGTATTAAACTTCATATAAAAAAAAATTGGAATTATTTGTTCTATGTAATTTCAACCACCCGGTATGAATCGATATTTATATGTATCACCCTGAGGGGAGTAACTCTGTGAATCCACAATAGTATAAAGCAACGATAGGGTATAACAATTACATGAGAGTTGCATACGCGATTTTTTCCACACCCGATAAATAATGAAGAACTAAAAATATTATATTTATATTGAATTCCTATTGAACACAATAACAGTAATTGATCGTATCTCTTCAAAAAAATCACAAATTTGTAGTTGATGGCATAACCTCGGTATTACAATGGATATAGGAAAACTATTAGTATTTATATCGAGCAAAATAATTGTAATCAATCTGATTTTTCGAGAATATTAATGTTATGTATAGTGCAGTTTGAAATTTTTTCCAGGTACCACTGATATGGAAGTAGAAGGAATATTTACATTTATTTCATCAATGCTAGTTTCAATTGAATTCAATATTGTTTTGAAAATTCTGATTTTATTCTGAATCATTTTCAAAGAATCCTTCTGCCACTGAATCTGATTTCCATTTCATCAAAAATCTGTATCGTTATGAACAATCTGTATCCTAATGGATCTCATAATGATTCAGATATTGGGCATGTGAATGTGGAAAATAGCAGTTTGTACAAAAAGAGTGGATTTAATGGCCATATCGCACGAGGGCGAAGTTTGAGCACGATGCAGTACAGACGTCTGAGGGCGATGTGGTCAATAATTATTCGAGTTGTACAGTTAATTTTTTCTTCGACCAGATAAATATTTCAGAACTCTTTTTCAAGTATCACATTAATAATCCATTGTAGATGAAGTGTTTTTTTCAATATTTATGAAGAACTCAAAGGAAATGAACTTTATTAAATTCTATATTGAGCGGAAACAATTAAATAAGTAACGTCGAACAAAAAAGATAGCACAAAAAAAAAACTGTTTTGGTGAGACTTGAACCGGCGACTGTAAAGTGGACTGTCCCCTTAGTGCATTTGGACTATACAATTTTCTCGTTAATTACTAGTGTAAATAATAAATATAGATAGAGTCCTTCAATTCCACGAAAAAAAAACATCAATTGTGACAATTCAAACTTGACAATAAGTTGAAAAATATTTCAGATATAAGTACAATTTTATTTATGCTTGAATGAAAAAAATTGGATTCCGTGTCTGTAGGTAGACAGATCAGTATTGTGACGTTTTTACAAGATTGTCCCTGTTGACCTAGTATTTTGTTCTCTGTACTTGGTGGAATTGATATCCTACCTTGTGTGATCATTTCCATTCAGTTAGCCGGAATTTAGAGCTAATACTTCACGACCTGATTAACACTCGATTGAAATGTGCTGAGAATAGACACCATGTGCTTCCGATTGCGAAAGTCGAGGCACAGTCTGAGCACCGATTATTTTAACTGACTGTTAATCAGGTCGTGAAGTACCAGCCCTTATCCGTTCAGTAAACTTTGAAGAAATGAGCGTATTTGAGGGTGGTAGTGGAAAAATGAAATTTAAAAATCAACCTATCTAGTTTTCGATAAGTTTAGACTAAGTTTGATTCAACATGAAAGATAGGAGGGATACCAATTATTCGAGAGTAGTTAGGCTCCCTATCCATCTTGGGCAGGAACTCTCTCCCGATCCGTCTGGAAACGAAAGTTACAAGTTACAACCCAGTTGACAAAGAAGAAGATATTGAGAGGCAGGTCAATGTGCTAGTAACTGTGCTCATATAAAAGTACAGTTGATAAGAGTGAAGTGCATATTCTAATAAACGTGCCAAGATAAAAGCTTAATGCTAAAGACAGGCTAGTTTCTATGGGATTCTTGCTTCAGTTCGTAATACTGTTTCCATCTAGTTTATGTCGGGGTTCAAGCAGAGAAATTTTGTACAGGGAAAATGTGATGTGGTAAATTAGGCTGCTGAAAAGAACAAACGCTTTGTTGAACTAGGGACTAAAATTCGTATGAATTCCAGTGAGAATGTTCTATAGCTTATTCATATGCTCACTGACGAGTTCAAGGGGGCATTTCTCTTTGGGCGGAATAAGCTCGCCTGGGTTTGAGAATGAAATGCTATCCCGATCAATAATGTTTTTGCAAACTACTCTCTATTCCTGTAGAAATATTCCATGAATGGTTTCATTCAATTTTCGGGAGCTTTATATACTAATTGTGTAAGAAAAAGTGACATCTACGTTATTCAGGGGCCGTATTGCCATATAGGCCTGGAGGTAGCTGTTTTTGATATAATCTTTCTTCCTTTTCTCTTCACTGTGAACGATTTTAAAGCCTACGAATGATTTATACATATCAACAAAGATGGTTTGCAAAGTATTTGATGTTACTTCTTTTATAGACTTGTGATCTTTCTGCATTGACTAGGACAAAAAAAACTAAAATCACTTTTGCCAAATTACACAGCAAATTTCAAAATCGATTCATTCAAGATTTTCTTCGGAAACTATTTGTTTTTTCGGAATAACGATTTTCATGCGCTACCTCCGCATCACCCCGTATACCATTCAGGTCTACCTCGTACGTCTGCAATAACTCCGATTACCTCGAGAAAATCAACAGGACGAAAAAAAAGTTCTGTGTGTGCGCGCGCGTTCGTTTAATTGCGAATATCTAGGATAATAAATTTTTATGAGCCTGCATGCATGTGCATATATTTTAATCCGCTTTGATGGCTTTTCCGTTACTATTTACGTCCGCTTACGCTAGATACAGATTATTCGAAAGGCATGTCTCGTAATTGGGAGTCGCAACTAAAGCGGTGCATAATGGCCGTAATGCGTTTGTTTTTCCAGGACGTGCCATGATCGAACACGGGGTACATGTACTGTTTGAACGTCATTATTTTGTGGTGGATCAATATTATTTGTTCCTTAGTTTTCTGGGTTTGTAACCTAGGGGCCGTTCATAAAATACGTCACACTAAAATCAGCTTTTTTGCCCCCCCCCCCCATTGTCACGCTGTGTCACACTTTTTGTGACCCCCCCCCATTGTCACGCTGTGTCACACTTTTTGTGACCCCCCCTAGAAATATTTCGTCACAAAAACTAAGACCCCCCTGCTGAGTATGATAAATTCTAAATGATAGTACACATATTCTGAAAATTGAAAATATTTATTTAGTTGTAATAAAATTCAAATAAATTAATAAATTGGTTTCAAGATATTTATAAACAATTTCAATATGGATGGCCACAAATAATATACATATTTTACATAATCAGAAGATTCAATGCTCAATAACACAATGAAACAGTAAAAAATTGCTTTATTTCGTTTCATTTGTATAGTGAAATACAGTGTACTGTAACAAGATTAATTCGCATTCTCAATTGAAAATTCATTCGCAAAGATGGAGTCACTATAAATAAATAAATAATGTTTATTAAACAATTCGAAAACAGGTATACAATATTAAAAATCAAATTATTGATAAACTAAATGCATAATACCACGAAGTAAAACTTGTTGTGGGATATTCGTATTACTCATGTAAGAAATGCGAAAAAATCATTAGAATCGAAACATAGGTATAATTAGTTTGTTTTCAATATATCATGAAATATCTTTCTATTAGAAATAAGTATCCATTCCTTCAGATTTTTTTTGTATGATATAAATAATTTTGTGTTTTTGATTTCCTCTGGTACAATGTCATATAGATATGAACAAGTGAATGCATAATTTTTTTGGCCAATTGTTTGAAAAATCTGACGAGTTCAGGAATTTGTTAGAAGATGTCGCACATGTAGATTCCTACCAAAATATACTGAAGATTTCTTTCATACCAAAATTTTTCAATTTTCGTCAAAAATCTACTAAAAAAGTATATTTCTACCAAAAGTGGTCACGCTGGCTAGCGCTCATGTCAGAAAATAATTAACATCTAGTCACACTCAGCCAGACCCCTCCCCTCCCCTTGTATGCGAACGTATTTTATGAACGGCCCCCTACCACAATCTGGAAAGATAAGAATTTATATTGGAATCTATACAAGTGTAGAAGGGCAGATTTTCAATCTACCCCCCGAAAAGTTGCTGCGTTTATTGAAAAACAATTCTTTCTGGATAGAACAAGTCCAATTAGTCACCAACTTCTCGTATATCTCAAATCTTGCCTATCAAAAAAATAATAAGAACTAATATATATATGACAATACTTATCGTTAACGTTTCGGAAACTACGTCCGTTTCCGTTCTCGAATCTTATACGTAAATTCCTGTATAAATGCAAGTATTTCTTGCTGGCAATCTCTGTAATTGACATTTGTCAAATATCCCAAAAATAAGTGTTTTTATCAAATGTTGTTCTTGCGGTCAAAAATATATCGGTGAAACGTCTCGACCATTGGAGGCGCGAAAGAGGGAACACAAGGTATACATCAGGGACACACAGATAGGTGGTTCTTGATTATCAGAACACATTCTTACTCCCGATGGAGATCACACAGTAGACTAGAACGACACTAAAATTAGGACAAAAGAGAGCAATGACAGGAAACGGAAATTAAAGGAATCTGCTTTCATCATGCTGTCTGGTGAAGGAACACACAGAAAGGTGGTTCTTGATTATCTGAACACATTCTTACTGCCGATGGAGATCACACAGTAGAATAGAACGACACTAAAACTAGGACGAAAGAGAGCAATGACAGGAAACGGAAATTGAAGAAATCTGCTTTCATCATGCTGTCTGGTGAAGAATGCATATCTATGAGTTCGCTCGATATGGATCGCGGATGGCTGCCCCTCCTGAAGGCCAAAATGTTGTGTCAGATTTGAAATATTTGACAAAAGTCAATTATGAATATTGCCAACAAGAGATATTTGCATTTAAACAGAAATTCACGTATAAGTTTTGAGAACGGAAACGGATTTAGTTTCCGAAACGTTAACGATAAGTATTTATATATATATATATATATATATATATATATATATATATATATATATATATATATATATATATATATATATAAGTTCTTATTATCCGTTCTTAAAACTTAAACGCAAATTCCTGTACAAATCCAAATATATCTTGTAGAGATATTTGGATTTGTACAGGAATTTGCGTATAAGTTTTGCGAACGTAAGTAACGATAAGTATTTTTATATATATTTCATATAAATATTAATTCTTATTTATTATTTTTTTGATAGTCAAAATTGATTATACGAGAAGTTGTTGACTAATTGAACTTGTTCATTTTTGATTGAATTTTACGGAGAATTTGGAATGAAAATTCGCTGAATTTGGGCAGTTGAATGTAGTCATGAGATCAAATGTATCAGGTCAAATGTTACATATCCCATCATTTCAAAAAAACAGTACATTAGAAGTTGCAGCAACTCCTCGGGGTAGAATGAAAATCTGCCCTTCTACACTTGTATAGATTCTTATATTAATTCCTATTTTTTCAGATTGTGGTAGGTTGAGAACCCAAAAAAGCTAGAAAATAACCATATTGTGATAATATTATACTGTCGGAACAACTGACCGCATCAAAATTCTATATAGCAACCTGGATTGTATTTGTTCAGAGTAAAATAACAATTGTGCTTGTCTGTTCTCAACATCTTTGAGCAATCTCATTCGATAACATTTTTTACTATTCGAACTTTCCTTGAGATACACACAATGGGTGTTAAATGTTGAAATAGTATCTATACATATTCCTAAAAACTTTATGCAATTAGATTTCTGTATGTTCAAAGCATTCAATTTGGGATCGAATTCCGACATATTTCCATGATGTCCCACCTAAAAATTCATGAACTAAGTCTTACATGGATGGAGAAATGAAGAATTATAGGATAACAAACCAGAGAGACTCTGAAGTGTGAACTGAACAGAATTTTTCAAAAGATATTCGTCCTTTCCTGAGAGCAAGAGTGTAATAACGTCTATGGTAATATTTCAGGTATATTATTTGTATATAGGGTGAATGAAATCGGCCCCAGAACCGAACCATGAGGTATACCGATTTTATTATGCGTGTGAGTTGATACAAGCTGTTCGTGACATTTAAGTATTTGTCAGATATTTTCACACTTTGGGTGCGATTTCTCAGATAGGATTGAGACCGTTCATGTGGTTTACCCCTGATTCCAAAATCATCATTCAATCAGTTGAAAAAAAACAGTTTGAACCATTGGAATATGGCATACTTGAAACTTCTTGATTCTATTCAAAGAAAGGCAATCCGCCATGTTGGTGATTCCTCGCTTACGAACTCGCTTACTTCATTGGAGCATCGTAGAAGGGTCGGAGACTTGTTTATTTTCTATTGATAAAATAAGGAAAGAATAATTTCTTTCGAAATTAGAGAAATCTTTTATATTATATGATAGAAGATTGAATTTTGTGTAACTCACGCTACGCTCGTCCCCCATAAATCTCTTTTATTATACAAAAGTAACCTTCTCCAACTGGTTTCAATCATAAGTAGCTATTGATGCCCAAAAAGACTACGTTGTTATTGGTATTAACTTGTAGTCAGGGACATAACTCAAACCAAAGGGCAGCTTTAGGAATCAGTAAATCAAATATACAAAAGCTTTTTTCATATAACTCGAACTTCACATATACTAAACAAACACCAAATATGTTATAATAATTGGGATACTGTAGGTTTAGGGTTGGTTACAGAGCGGAACAGACGAAAATAAAGTGATTGTGCTATGAGTTTATTATGTTACTAAACAGTTTCTGTTTGGATGATGTGAATTATTTTCAAGAAACCAACATTATCGTTTCTCGCCGCGCGCCGCTGACGAGTACTCTCGGTCCTTGACGGCCGCGAGATCGTTAAAGGTAATTATCAGGCTTGCAGGTGTATTAATTACGCAGGAAAGTCGAGAAAAGTCGTGAATCGCCTCTCGGAGAGGACACGTTTATTACTATTACTATTGCGTTCGATCGCCGTCCGCTCACTTTTCCGCTAACGCAATCGCGTCTAATAAGCGGTAATGTCGTGAGGTGGGCGCGTAACGATTTTGTAACGACGAGGGGCGGACACCCGGAGGCTAGACATCTATTAATGTCGTCGGATGGACGTGAAATCGATGCTAGTGTGTTTTGTTTTTTTATCTGAGGGGATAACGAGGTGTTAGCTCGGTATCTAAAAAAGTTTCGAAAACATTATCAATCGTTCCGCCTTTGGCAGTTCCATCACGGTCGACCGACGACTACAGCCTTCCCACCCTTTTTTTGAATAACAAGACTCGCCGAACCTCTCCCACTCCTTCCTTTTCTTTTTTTTCTCTCTCTGCTCAGATAACATGATTAGAGCAGATTCATTTTTTTTAATTCAGATTTACACGAAAGGGAAGCTCTGTAATGTTCAAAGAACACCGCGTGAATCAAGGGACAGGAGATACGAATTAACATCCACCTTGAATTTCTGAAGATTGTAAGCCTCAGGAAAAACCTCTTTTGGCAAGGAGTTCCAGAGCTCAGCTGTTCTATCGGAAACAGATCCCTGAGCAAGAGAGGTTCGGCAGGTTTCCAAAGTCACAACAAAGGGGTGGGAATTCTGTACTCTCTCCGAATGAAATCGAGAAGCCTCAATGAATGTTTTGGTGCCGAACTCCACACATGGGAACTGTACTCCATGACAGGTCGTATCTCAGTCTTGTAGATCATTAAAAGCTGACGAGAAGTGAAGTATTTTTTCGCACGAAATAGAAATCCAAGTTTCTGGGAAGCACTTTTTGCGATCTATCTCACATGGTTTTCCCATGAGAGACTATCACTGATCGTAATTCCTTGCATCGAGATACTTGATTTTGTAGGACTAGTCACTCCTGACATATGAATATTACACGATAACAGATCGGCTTTTCTTGAGAAGAGACAAGCCTTGGTTTTCGTAGCATTGAATTCCACCAAGTTCATGTTACCCCATTCTATTATTTTTACCAAGTCGTCATTAATTTTAGCCAACAAATGAATATTCGAATTTTATCATCCATTTTCTTATTGAAAGAAGAATATTCCATTTGAATACTCTGTTGGTGCTTTGTGTTACTGGAAGAAATAGCGATGCTTTGTGTGGCATGGAGTCTAGCAAAACGTGAAGTTGCCTCGTTCACAATGCATTGAATTTGCGTAAACCGGTAATTATTTTCCAAATCTGTACATATCCCTCATTTTTCTCGAAGGGTTTTTCATGACAGTTCGCAGCAATAACTCGCGTGATTATATTGTTCACAGATACTGAAAATATCTTGCTTTCATGAAAAAAAAGTTACGGAAATTATGTGGGCCAATCAAGAGGTTTCAGTTCAATTAGTTTCATGGAACATGCTCGTCTGATATATCAATCCTCGCTATTGGGAAGTTCATAATTTTATGCGACGTCTGGCGGAAATATAACGCACTGCTATAATTTCACAAACAAACGGCTTCCATTTTATGTGTGTGAATTTATTGAGTTCTTTGGTGTTGATTTAGGAAATCTCATCTGAAGTTGTAATTTTTTTTGATCAATAATAATAAACAATCATGGATGCAGATCGCTCAGTGAGCCGTATAAAGTGTTGGGTGCCAAGTTGCCGCAACTCTAGGAACCGAAATCCGAAGTTGTCTTTCCACACGTGTCCAAAGAGAAATACATCTTTGGTGGGAAACATTACGGAAAGTGGATTGAGAGAGAAAATAGGCAGGTACAAGTCTTGGAAAATTAAACTGAAACTGCATAAATCACCACGTACAGCGGCAGATGATTTCTTGTTACCTGGTGAGTCTGTTTGTCTATTTTTAGGCGAAGTTATGGCGCATTTCATCATCCATGTAATAAAAGCCTCTTTGGTTCACTAACACTACACTGAAACTAAAAAATGTCCTGGAACAAATATCATTAGATTTTAAAACACAATGCATCTATGTTCACCTCCAATGAATGGTATTGTGCGGCTATTCAAAGCATTATGAACACAGTTAAATTAACCTTTACGAGAAAAATTTCGTACAATGAAAATATAGCAAAAAAACACCAAAATCTTGTCTAGCGAGGGCAACTGATGACTGGATTTCAGTTTGGCGCGTTATTTCACAAATGTAAACAAGGTAACAAATTCAAAATGGTGGATATAGTTTAACCACCACCAGCGCCCTCATCGGTCGATATTCTTCCCTATAGTTTCGAGAGATTACGTAGTTGTCTGGCCCCTGTAGGAAAATCTAGACAACCCTAGGACGGAAAAAACTATTTCGAGCATAAATATATCGTGCCTAGGACGTATCTGTCACACAGAAACCCTCTCGACGAAAGGCGGCGTTACGCCCGTGCCCGTATTTGTGTTTCTCTCAAAAAAGAAGGTCTAGGCAAGTGCAATCCACCTGCTGTTCAGACTGCATCGCCTTCAATTCGAGATTAGAAGGTAACAACAATGTGTAGCGGCAACAGGTGTGTTTATTTAATTGCAGACTCGAATAATTGCGGCGAGAAACGAACTCGATAAACTCCCCCGGACGGCGGTTCCGAGAAGTGTTTTTGCGCAGTCTGCGATATGCCGAGAGTATGGCCGCTTTACTTCGTGATGGGGGCGATCAAATGGACTCGTCACAACAAATGCATTTTTTGTGTGTACTAAAGCTGTGCGCCCTCTGGTGGCCGCATTCACCACTAGCTCTGCACAGTGTTGCCATTTGTGGCGACTTGTCGCGAAAATGACTACTTTTTACGATGTTTCGAGCCTGGCGGCGATTTTTCAAAAAGTGACCGTTTTTGGCGACTTTTAGAACATTACCTTCAATTATTTTATTTTTCAGTAGTGTCAGAAAAACACCCAGTCTGACCTAATTAATATCGATAACAGTTGCTTAAAAAATTTAATATTATTCGCCAGAAGTCGCAATAATATTTTTAAGGAATGCCAAAATAAATAATAGCTGAAGGCAACTAAATATGGCACAGTCGCGTGCGAAATCTCGGGGAATCCCCGTCATGCTTTTCATAGCGGCTGGAGCGCGTTGGGCAATTTTAGTCGACTAGCCAACGTTCAGCACGTTTTTGATTAATTTTATTAATTGTGATAGTAAAATTTGTCAATTTACTAATTTGTTCCCTAAAAAACATTGTTTTATTTTACATATTTACTCTCCCATGTACTTGAAAGATGTGGCGACAAAGTGGCGACTTTTCATATCCGCTCGTGGCGATATTTCAGTAGATCGCTCTGGCAACACTGGCTCTGCAGGTCATCCAGTAGATGGCGGTTCCCTTCGCAGTTAACATCATCTGCACTGTGCTTCCACAAACTTATCGCCAGTGGCCTTCTGGTTTATCCGATGTAAGCCTCGTCGCCACTCACATGAAATAGGATGATATAGGATAATATTCACTGCGAGATTACAAAAATGAACAATCACAAGAGGACTATATCCTACACGTTTTTCCACTACCCCTTGCACAAGTCGAAAAGTCAGTCATAAAAATCATAATGATATGATTGGAGCTGAAATTTTCGTTACCAATGAATAAATAAGATGAATGAAAACACACCCACTCAAGAGATGAGAGATAAACCGCAAACAGTAGTTTGTATCTGCATTCAACATTCAAGGTAATGTTGTTTCTATATTAATGCAAGATATGGTCGAATTTCCTGACAATAAAGACAAACCTCACACAAGTCTTTTGCACTGACTGTAGTTTGTTTTTGAATTCCTGTTGTAGGAAGCCATAGTAAACAATTAGGCAATAGTAAATGTGGGGTAGGAGTAGTAACTCAACTATTCTGAACTTCACATTCTAAGACAGAATGAATTTAAACCTGTGAATAGACTTCAGTTTCATTTTTTTTTCAGAATATGTTCTTGAAAATTTCGTTTGGAGTCAAGTATCAACCCCAAATGCTTTACCGCATCTTTCTTAGTTACGTCCTCAGTTTTTGAATGTAAGGTTGAATAATTCTAGAGTTTGGATTCATTTCGCGAAAACTCTCCATGAGTTTGAAGCAGCTCTCACTTGGGTTCAACCGCAATCCGTGACTTACAGACTACGCGAATATACTGTTTAAATCACTGTTGACCTGCTCTAATGCCAGACTACTTTGTGTTGGGTTGAAATTTTTCAGTACTTGTGTGTCGTCTCCATACTTATGGAGACTATTTTAATTAACCTCTGGGATGCTTGTTGTGTATGAACAGAACAATTTGGGACCTAAGATGCCACCTTGTGGTACTCCATATATTACTACTGTTGACTTCGATCTGATTTTCTTTATTTCAACTATTTGAGTTGTATTTCCAAGATAATTGAATAAAACGGCTTACCTGATCTGAAAACCCATAATGATTCATTTTTTTTATAGTCCAGAATTTTCAAGCATGCCGTTTCCGATTCATGTATTCATATAATTATATCTGATGTTATGTTATGAAGTGCCTTTATAGTGCTGAAACTTTGAAGCCCGTCTAGAGCAGTGTGAGTATAAGTTGGCAGCATGAGCTGTAGTAATTTCGTTCGAACTTTTATTTTAGGTACAATGAAATGAGCGAGTAGAGCTATGATTGCTTGAAATTTGACATTTCATGGCAGAACTGATTCATTTTGTGATAATAACTACAAATGTAACACAATGAAGCCATTGTAGTAGATAAGGAAATCAAATTGTAGACATGTTTGTACCTCATTATTCTATCCAGAAAAGTTAAGATAAAGCAGTTCTATCTACGACAATTGTATAATTTACCCATTATACCTCTGTTCGTTCGACCTTAATGATACCCATTATTCACTAGTGAATAATGAGTCAGTATTCACTATAGAATAATACTTCCTTGATTTAGCTATAATATAATATTGTTTTGCTACAAACAATCGGTTTTTGTAATTTTATCGTGTAAACCACCTACTATTTTCAAATCAGTTCTGTACCTACATATAATACGCTCGTTGAATAATCTACTATTTTGTTACAGTCGTAGAAGATAATCATTTGTGGGATCAATTCAAATCCATTTCGCCTTTCAAGTAGGTATTTACACCTAAACGAACTTGATGAAGCTCCCACAAATGTCAATACTGTAATTTTTTGTAAATGTCATTTTACTTCGCAAAGGTTACAATATGTTTCACAAATTAACTTCTTTTGAATCAATGCTTTCGGCATGCCAATCATATCTTTCGAATTGACGTTATGTTTCACGAGGATTGCTGCAAATAAGCAACGTGTGGATTACTTACTGGAATATTAACGGCATTTTCGACAATAAAAATGGACTGACCTTGAACAAGGTCTAACTATGTTCGAGAAATGGTTAATAAAACGCTAATATGCCGTTTGTTGACACTAGTTTCGTAATGATGGAAAAGGCTGTTGTTTCTAAGGGAGAAATTGAGTACCTAAATCTTTTCTGTCCGTTCGGTACTGTAGGTAATGAATGTAATATCGAGTTAAGAAAAGCTCATTTTGTGTAACTACGTTGGTGTGTACACGTTATCTGGAATCTGAACACTTCGTAAGTTCCGAAGGGGAGAATGACGTTTCGGATAAAAGAAGAAGGCGAGGTCTGGAAAGTGACAAGAGGTCTGCAGAGTGTTTCGTCGACCTCTTCTTCTTCTGAGTGAACAATTGGTCAATCTTCAGCCTGAAAGTAGGTTAGAAGTGAGTGAATTTCCGGAACATATCTATAGGATATTCCCCGCATTGAAGAATCCTTGGCGCGCCTATGCTTTGAAAAATGGTTACGGAATTGAAGTATAGATCCAATGAGTTGATAACGACTATCCGAGTGCATGCACATCGCTTCCGCCATGATAAGATTCATTGTTCGGGTTATACAATGGCATTTGAAATGTTTTCGAACCGATTTTTCGATTTTTATCGGCGCACCGACCGCGGTCTTTCGAAACGCCGTAATCGGCTTATAGTCCGGGAAATAAAGGGTTTCCACCGCGGAAAATGATAGACCAGGAGATTGTGGTTATATTTTTGTATGTTATTATTCTCAACTTGATTGATGAGCGTCAATGAGTGATAAAATATTGTATTTTGAATTATTATGGCTAACTACCAAGGTGAAAAATTGTCTGCTCATCGTGGATGTTTGTCGAAGGCTACAGACAAATAATCATCTCTCTTGAGGTTTCCGAAGGATGTCAAAAGGTAATAGCCATTAGTGCTCTGTAGAATAGTAGCTCTTCAAATTTTTCATTTATTTTTAACAAATTGTAGAACTTTAAATAGAAGGTAATTTGCGTCGAAATATTAGCTTTATAGAAAATGCACCATAATATTAAAAACCTCTTTACTTGAAAAATCTCCCGAAGCTTTCTATAACCACTATCACTTTTGTGAATGTCACTTCGAGAAAGAAATGTTCTAGAATTCTTTACACATTGAAATTTGCAAACAGGAATTTGAAAAAAGCAAAACTAATGAATAGAAGAAAAAAATTACCATTTTTAGTCATTTATAGTCTTTATCACATTGTTAATGTCTGAAGCTGCTGCGAATAAAACATCCTCTTGAATACTTTTTATTTCTTGGTCATCAAATATTCGTTTCCAAACAAACATGGACTGAAGGAAAAAAGCAACAGAAAAGTGGAATAGCCATCGTAGGTACTTGGGAATTTCGGATTATTCACATTTATTTCAAACGTTATCCTAGACAAAATAATGATTTTATGATGTGAAATAACATACTGATTTGATACTTGGTATCCCTTACATTCAAATTTACCGCCACAAAGTGACATTACACACCCCGAGCACAGAATGAAGGTCACAGAAATTTGACCCTCGAGAACAAAGGATTGATGTGTCTCTGCTGTATGGCTATGATATACTACTGGGCTTTGGCTCCGTAACCGAACGACAGATATCAAATTCGAAGGATCCTGGTACTGATAGGATTCAGGACTGGTTGGCCACGGCCATATAGGATCCTTTACATTTTAAGCTAGTGACTTTAATCTGAAGCTTTGGAAAATTCGATACTCCTTCATTGATTTATTTCAGGAATAAACTTGTGAAAAGTAAAAGATAATATCGAAAAATGTCAAAAGCTGAAAGTATGTACACATCATCACAATATACAAGGGATTGAAAAAAATTGTGATCTATGTATATTCCCATGGATATGAATAGACACACATGAATGCAGATTAATTCGCACATACATGAATATGAATATGAATACATGAATATGAATACATTATAATCTTCGAAATTAAAGTTCCCTAGTTAAAAAAAATCTTCCAGGGTGTAGCAGTTTTTTGCAGAGTAAGTGTTTTTATCTACACCCGTACTCTAATAATACACTTATATGCCCACAACCCGTTTAATAATGAAATCCATTACGATACAGATTTTCATTATGATACATATTTTCAACTAATGAAAACCCATTATTTTTCAACCAAGCATGATGTGCAAGCTTTGCATTTTGACGTTTTTCAAGTCAAAATCGATATAGGTTTTGAATTTTTGAAGACTATTGCCAAATTTCGATAATCATAACAGAATGTCTAATACCAGCGATATGGGAGAATTACTTTCGACACCTTCACCGACAGAAATACAGTTAGAATGATTTAATTTTATTATTTGACACATGCATGATTTATTTCTTTATTTGTTCAATTTGCTTTTCTGAGTTCTCCGTAGCCGAGCGGTATAAGGCGCTGAGGTTAAATTTTCTAGTTACACTAGTTGGAAGAGACATTGGTTCGATTCCGGCCTCGAGTAAGCTTTTTTTAATTATCGATCTTTTTTTCATTTTTATCGTTTCATTTCTCGATATGATACCATTAATAATTAAAATTTTGTAGAATTTTTCAAAGAAATTCGTTCAATTCGTATTATTGTATGCAATACAAATATAGATATAATATTTGTAGTTATTCACTATTTATCGGGTGTAGATAAAATAGCGTATGCAACTCTCATGTAATGGTTATTACATGATCGTTGCATAATATACTATTTCAGGAGATTCTTCAGAGTTGGTAAAGAAGCTGCATTCTGACAGAGAATTACTGCACTTCCATTCAATATATTTTTTGATACCGAAGCGTGCTTTGCCGGTGGGGTAAAATGTTCATGGTTCTCTGATGGCATTATGAGTGACCTCATTTTTGAAAATGAATACAACATGCTTCGAGGATGTATGTGCTCATAACATTCAGCATATAAAAGTTTTTTATGTCTCTCTGCATGGCTATCTTCTACTTAGTTTTGCGATTATTCTAATTGCGTATTTTTGTTATCAAAACCCCTATTGAACGGAAGGAATTGCTGCCCAATTAAAAATTCCGTATCTCATATAGCATACTGATACAGACGATTGGAACATCTACGGCCCCATATCGGATCCTTGCGGAACTTCCGACTTTATTCTCGGTACACAGGCGAAACATGACGGCCCCGCATCGGAACCTTGCGGAACACCCGACTTCATTTTCGACGAATTCGAACTTAAAATGCATACGAGCCGAGCCTACTCTTCGGGCATATGTGCCTGCGACTCGATAAGCAAACGACGGGTGCGAAATCGGTATTTACTTTACCGAATAACGGGGCATCCGTTGACAAGATTTATGCGCGGTGTTCGGGCCATGTCGTTAATCCGAAAACCCGTGTCGCGGCTAAAAATAGCGGCCGTCATTAAAATATAATGTTGCGATGTCCATATAAATGCAAATAGAGACGTATTCGACGGGAATTTATCATACTCGTCGGACTCGTGACTGGTCGACTCCCTAACGGGTTTACGTACGGGACGTCCCACGAAACGAAGGACGGGCACGTGCAGTGGGTTTCATAAGAGGTTTTGTACAACAAGAGTGGATATAGGACACGGCCCAGCTCTTCAGGTCGACTGACAGTCATTCGATATCTGAAGTTAAGCAGCGCCGAGCGCGGTTAGTATTTGGATGGGTTACTTCATGCAGGGAAAGACCGCGTTGACAGCCTATACAGCTGCAGCAACATAGCATATCATAGCTAGCAAGCAATATATTGTTACGATCTTTCCTTGGGTTTGTTGATTAAAATTCCAAACAACACTCAACTACTTTTATTACAACTCTCTATCACAACACAATACACTACAATCGCTTAAATGACTCCGCTAACTTTCCAACGCTTGGTACTGAAACTCTCTGTGATAGGAATACTCTACTTCGACTCCTGCACTTAGCAATACCAAAGCCCTCTCCACTAAGCTCCGAATAACTATCTGAATAACTATCCGAAAAACTATCCTTTGCGAATAAACTGTCTGTCCAGCGATGAAGTGTCTGCTTTTATACCTGCGTACGCCTATGGAGAATCTTCGAGAGAGGCCTCGATGATGTATATCGAACTCTCCACGCGATTCACGAGTTCCTGGAAAAATGACGTTGGTTCTTCGACCCCCCCACATTATTCCGCGTTTACGATAGTCAGGGCCGGCGTTAGGATATTCGTAACAATATCAATGAGCAGAAGGAATACATAGGATATGCCGTCCTTCGGGTGGGACGTAAAGCCGGCGGTCCCGAATCTATGGATGTTGGGATCTTAAAAGATCTCTACCTCTTGTTGGAATACCAGAGGGTTCGGCAAAATTTCTGGTCAGGGGAAGTGTACTCACCGGTGTCGGTGATTGGCCCTGGTAGCAGAATAGGCCGACGTCAAATGCAAGATTGAAAAAAGAGGGATATGGTAGCCATATCGCACGAGGACGAAGTTTGAGCACGATGCCGTTGGATATAGCTGATATCCATTCGAGTTATAAAATTTTTATTTTTTTTTCGACATGATAAATATTTCAGATCTCTCTTTGAGGTATCATATTGATAATCGATTCTAGATATAGAGTATTTTTTGACAATTTGGTGGGACTCGAACCAACTACTATAAAGTGAACAATCTCGAAGGTCGTACGCCTTAACGAACTAGGCCATTTGCCAAAAAAAATCAATTGTGACTATTCGAATAAACTAGAGAATATTTCAAATATAAGTTGATTTATTTATGCCTAAATGAAACAACTTGGATTTAGTGTTTATACACCGCGGGCATATCTGACAGACGACAGTAAATGACAGTTGTCAATCCAGCCTGCTGGACATACAAATCTGATTTACCTATGCTGAGTGTGTGTTTATGTCATATTTCAAAATCTTTTTTCTCAATAAAGGCTCAATTTTGTGCGATTGTGAAATGTGGAAGTAATAGCGGCAGACATAATGTTTCATTCCATCGATTCCCTTCTATTATCGACAATAGAAAAAAGATCAATCCTCTTGCTGAAAAGAGATGTGAATTGTGGATTCAGGCAACTAGAAGAGAAGATTAGATTTAACTTCTTATAAGTTGAAATGGGCAACGGTGTGTTCAAAACATTTTGTAAGAGATATTTTTAAAGAATCTAGGAAACATAATTTTATTTTATTTTTTCATTTCAGACAAGCCAAGTACACTCAAAGATGTTGACAATATAGACTGGGTACCGAATCAATTACTTGGCTACAAAACAAATATCAATGCAGTTCAAAGCATTCAGAGATTGTATCGTAGGGAGCAGCGTGATAAAAATGAGATCGCAAATATTCCAGTTGATATGAATGAAATTGATGATGATTCTTTGTGTGAATGATCCAGCTGTTCAAAACTTGAATATTATTGATGAGCAAAATCAAACTCTGAATGATATAAATTAACCAGTTGAAGAAGTGGAACATGCACAAAACTCTGGTGAACACCTATGTCCCGATATTGATTTCGAGTTGCAGAATTGTTATCGTGAAATCCATCATCTCCGGGAAACTTTGCAGACTTAATCATTCCCATTGGGAAGTTTAAAGCATAGATCATCTAAATGCCTTTTTTATACAGGATTACCATATGAAAGGATGGTTGTGGTTTATAATTTTGTAGAGCCTTATATAACATATCCTAAATCTGTTCTTTCAAAATTATTATTTATTAAAGTACATTATCAGTATTTTTTTCACAAGCTTCATTCCAATCCTTCTAATCCATTTAGATATAAACATATTGTATGAATCCAAACTCGTATAGCCTTTTAAGTCTTCTGTGCATGCACTCTTATATACAAAATAGTTAATAATGTCATGAAACTTTAGGAAAGTTTTTGCACAGCATTACTACAATCCCCAAATTTCAATAAATAAGGATCACATCCCTTACTTTCCTTCAGTTTTTCTAAATATCTCTTCTGGATATCTATAGACAAGGTGTTGAAATAATCACTTTTATCAGCCATTTCACATACAATTTCCTTGCAAGCAGCAAGAATAATGAATATAGATTGCAAAATTTATACATTTATATATGTCAGGTACACTAAGGGTGTACCCAAAATTAGGGTAAACCCGTAATTTCTTCATAATTACGATAATAATCTCATCAAATTACCATTGTTGCTTATGGAAGTAGGGTTTGTTTGTCCAGCAGGCTGACTGACAGTTGTCTTGTGACGTCACATGCCCGCGGTGTATAGGTAGACAGATCATAAATGTGACGTTTCTACAAGGTTGTCCCTGCTAACCAAATATTTTGTTCTCTGTGATTAGCGGAATTCATATCCTACCTTGTGTGGATATGAGATCATAACGATTCAGTTGACTGGGATCGCCCACCTATTCGTTTAGTAAACTTTAAAGAAATGCGCGAAACGTCAAACGAATCAGAAGATACCAAACGGATAAAAATCCAGACAATTCATCTTGCATATCGACGATCCGTGAGAACATCAATTACTACGTATTACCTGGAAGGGCAGGATACAACCTTAGATAGAGGTTAATGATATAATCATCAATAAGATCGACCAATTTATAGTCGGATAATAATTGGGGAGAATCATTATATATACCAGTTTCTATAGCGAACAGACAATTGAAGTCTTTGCTTTTTCTTGCTTGGTTATTTCTGAAGAGGAGCGATTGACCAGGATGGAATGGACATATATTTGTCTAACAGCTCTTGCGAATGACTTCAAAATGGAAGACGAAACGTCGAACGAATCAGAAGATACCAAACGGATAAAAACCCAGTAAATTCCCGGGAGGCTTCCTGATGAATATTTTCAGAGCACCTGCTTGTCAACGAAAGTGACAACAACACACGAGAGTAATGGCAGGGAACTTCGGTTTCAGACGTTCCTCGTGATTCTCGCAATTTCTGCATATATATCTGGAATCGTTCTTCTGTCAACGTTTCGGCTCCCATTTTGGAGCCATTCTCAAGACTTCTTCTTGACTTGGTGGCGAGGCCTAAGTCTCCTTAACCCCCAGCTCTCATCTTGACAAAGTGAATATTGTGCTTTCGTGGATAGAGGGATGGTATTCATAGCTGTATGAGAATCCGACGTTGTTGAAACTGTCGGACCGTGTACAGGTCTGGTTTGAAAAGGATTAATTAATAGATTTGTTGGATGGGAAATTAATGGTTTCTAGGAATTGGGGAGCCTTTGAGAGTCGTCTCGTTTGTTGAGGCATTGAGGGCGTTTTTCAATTTCTATTGCTTCGCGAATTATTCTGGAGTCGAGCGATTTTGCTGTGGCAATGGTCTTCGTGTTGTTGAAGTCAATTTTGTGTCCGGTTTCGTGGTGATGTTTGAAGAGAGTCGAGATCATGTCCGAATTGCGTACTACTGGTTCGTGCTCGTAGGACTGTTTGTCCTATATATGCTGATGATGCAAATTTTGTTGTCGAATTGTCAGTTGATCTCCATGAAATGTTTGCGAAACGATTTTCCACTTATATCAGGCATTCGTCTGAGTTCCGTTTCCTGCATCGCTCTATTCAATTTGTCAGCGTTCATTCGTTATCCCGAGTAGATCGCCAGGATAAAGAATCCATTATGTGCGCGAGAACCAGTTATCGTTTGCGTTTAAAGTTACGTAACAGCGCAGCAAGGCTCGCGTTATTCATAGAGCTTTTTCCGAGAACACATTTTACGATGCATTTTTTACGTCGACGAAATTATAGTGATCAAGGTTTTTTTCCCACTTCTCCTACGCGACCGGTGGATTCTGACGATTTATTTTCTGATTTCGAGGAACTGTCCGATAGGCCGAGAACGCGTTGGCTTAAAAATCGGCGAATGCGCAATTTATACGAAATCCCACCAGCTCTTCATGGCGAAAATAACGGATTTCATAAAGATTGTATGATAATACATAACATACCATGATGCCTAAAAACCCTGATGGGTTGGCTGATAAGCTTTTGTTCAGTCAATTCCTCTCGATCTGGGAAATCGAAGCGAGAGCTTACATTTCTTGAAGGTACGTGATGATGTATTGTTTGAACGTCATTTTTTTGTGGTGGATCAATATTTGTTCCGTAGTTTTTTTGGGTTTGTAACCTACCACAATCTGAAAAAATTAGAATAAATATTGGAATCCATACAAGTGTAGAAGGGCAGATTTTCAATCTACCCCGAAAAGTTGCTGCGCCTATTGAGAAACAGTTCTTTCTGGAGAGAACAAGTCCAATTAGTCAGCAACTTTTCGTATAACTCAAATTTTGCCTATCAAAAAATAATAAGAACTGATATATATGAAAATACTTATCTGTTAACGTTTCGGAAACTAAATCTGTTTCCGTTCTCAAAACTTCTAGGCGAATTCCTTTTCAATTGCGAATAATTGGTAACAGATAAGTATTTTCATATATATCAGTTCTTATTATTTTTTTGATAGGCAAAATTTGAGTTATACGAGAAGTTGCTGACTAATTGGACTTGTTCTATCCGGAAAGGACTGTTTTTCAATAGACCCAGCAACTTTTCGGGGTAGATTGAAAATCTGTCCTTCCACACTTGTATAGATTCCAATATTTGTTCTAATTTTTACAGATTGTGGTAGGTTACAAACGCAAAAAACTACGGAACAAAAAGTGATGATGCAGATTCGATTTTACAAAGCTGCAATTCCTATCGAGCGACATCTCACGAGTGAATTTCGATACCGACGGTCTCATTGGCTAAACTCTGGAAAGATATTTCGTTCACCAATAGGATCATTAGTACACAAAATGTTTGTAGACAGGTCACCTGATAGCACCTTACAGACAAATATTCAAAAAATGAACAATTTGTTCAGGCCAGCCTCAACTCACCTACACTGTAGGTTGACGGACTAACACCTATTAGAAAACAACTACTCCCCTGGCTGGTTAGCAAGTGTGTCCCGTCCCAATAATTGAAAATCAATTCTGGTAGTTGTACCGCCAAGAGCATATGTGGAATTTCTTCTGTGAAAAATCCCGCACTAACACCTGTTGGATGTAATCCAATACCCTTCGTGGTATTAGCCAAGGGAGTAGTTGTTTTCTAATAGGTGTAAGTCCGTCAACCTACAGTGTAGGTGAGTTGAGGCTGGCCTGAACAAATTGTTCATTTTTTGAATATTTGATTTAAAGCCAGTCTTCAAGCATACCCATGAATATTTGTTTTATTCCTTACAGACAAGTTTGATATTTTGATTTGAAGTATTTGAAATGTAAATGCGTTTGGAAGTTCTGATAAACTCGATATTCAAGTATATTCCAATTAGTTTTGTTCTTTTCATTTCACGTTGTACTTCCCACGTTTTTTCCGTTACTATAATTCTACTGTTGGGTGAATTTAGCTCCAGTTACTTTTATAATGAAGCATTGTTTGTGATGTTAATACTGCCGAATCTAATATTCTTCTCCATAATATATTAAGTAGGTAGCTACCGCAGGTAAATTTTTTCTTAGTGTTAGAAAATTTAAGATAATTCCAACACATATTTCGAAAATAGAAGATAGTTTTGAAAATCCCAAAATCAATTGATAATAGGAAGCGAGATTGTTCTGACGATGAAAAAAACAAACTTCACCTTGAATGACCTATCTCTTACTTGGGTAGTTATATTCGTGTGATTCACTGTTTGTCTTCCAGAATCTTCGAAATCAACATATTTTTTTCAGCGTTAATCGCCTAATAAAAGAGGATCCAAAAACGATAATGTAAAATAATGGAAAAAGAGTTCTTTCACGCGGGTGTTTTCAAATGCCTATAGCCTACAAAACTGCCACCGGGCGTGCAGGAAATTTGACGTAGAGTGCGCCTCTATTGGCAATCTCTCGAAGGGATTTCTTTAGTGGAAATTGTCACGATTTTTCAGATATAATTCAACGCACAGGGGTTTTCATGCATCTTGTTACATACCGTGGCGAAAAGTGAATCATTTATCTTTGTATATTTGTTTGTATATTGTTTTATTCAGAATCATTCGAAATAATGTCACAAAGTGAACAGAAAATGAATATTGGCAAGAATAATTTCACCACATTTTGTGTTTTAACTAGGCAGTACATCTAGATGAAGTTCCCAACTGTACACTTCAAAATATATAAATGTATGTATATTTTGGTTTCGTTTTAATTAATGCGTTTGCTACACCAATAATATTTTACAAATCTCAGTACTGTCACGAGGATTGCTGCATATAGGCAATGTTGAACAATAAAAATGGACTGGCCCTTGTGGGCGACAGTTCAGCAAAGGAGGAACAAAAAGCTTCAGAAATGTGTCAGGCGAAAGAGTTCATAAAGGATTCATCGTCTATATTCACGAAAGACATGCTAAACCACAACTGAAAGGTTGTGAGGGTAGTGGTGGGTCTACTGACGGGGCATAGCCGGCTCAGAAAACATATGAGCAACATGGGTCTGACAGGAGAAACCCAATGCAGCTTCTGTCAAGAAAAGGGAGAAACCGCACTACGTGTGCTCTGTGAATACGAAGCGATAGCAAGGCTTAGACACGCGAGATGCGGGGAAGAGGAACCAGAAGCTATTAGCTATATGAAAGGGTCGGTGACGAGGCTATGGGGTCTCATCATAGAGATCAAGCTAGACAATGAGCACTTATGACCAAGGAACATCACAATTGATCTGGAAGGGTTGCAGGGAAACAGACCAAGGGCGAGTTCCCCAACAATCTGATCTAATCTTCATAAGATTTCGGGAAATGTATTTCCCCCTTCGTCCTCTTCTCAGGAAACAAGTGGTCTTTTTCCAAGTTAGAAACAAGAACATTTTCGAATGATTCTCAATGAAATTGTTTTTGAAATATCAGATATTCGAACTTCAAACCAGCTTCACGCTGTATATATATTTTAATAAAGACTATTTTATGAGTATTCATGTCTTTTTAAATTGCATATCTTCGTACCAAGTTTCAATAGAAAAAGTTGAAAAACTTCAAAATTTTTGCGCTCTTCCCCAGTTGTTCACAACCGCTTCAAATACTACAACATTTTATATATCAGATGCCGATATCTTCGTAGGGTTTATTATTCCCGATCCTTTTCCTACTGGGACTCTTATACTGCACCTTTGGCCTATATTTTCCTGGTCTATAACGGCTCGCGGGTAAACGGGCGATAGTTACTTCCTAGTGCAGTCACTTCTTCGGTAGGCAATTAGTGTCATGGACAACAAGTTTGCTCGACAATTGGTCTACTGGATGACTAGTCTTTTCAACAATCACTTACGATGATAATGGGTACAAACAGTAAACTCGTGTGCTTTGTTAGAATATTTTTTCATCTGAAAGATCTCTTTCCCTCTCTATGCGTGGTTGTCGACGACTTTTACTATGTTATCTTATACCATTGGTTATAGTATAGCCATTATTTATAGATATATGGTTAGTCAACCATATGGAAATACTATTTGAAGGGATCGATACGGTAAATGGTATTAATGATTTCGTTACCAAATCATGTCTTTTCTTTCGGTTTTCTTACGGACATCGTAGCGTGAATCACACAATTTTTTGATTACCTCAGGATGAATAAAAACCCTGGTGCGTTGACCGATATGCTTTTGTTTAGCCAATTCCTCTCGACCTGAGAAATCGAAGAGTAAACTTACATTTTTTGACGGTAGGTGGTGTTGAGGTGGGGATACAAATGCGATTTTCTAAGGGTACATTTTCATTGAGGCGGCAGCTTACGAGTGGTTTTCGATACCGGCGGTCTCATTGGATAAACTCTTGCGGGATCTTTCGTTCACCAATAGAATTATCAGTATACAAAATACGTAAGATCGAGTTTGTCTAATAAAAAGCTATTAATTTTTTCTAAATGTTTGACAGTTCGATTTGAATTTGAATGCATTTGAAAGTTCCTTTAATATTCAAAATCTTGTACCTAGTTCTTGTTTCTTTTCACGTTTTTCTTGTTCATATTTTTTTAAAGTGTTCATCGTTGCTGTTCTTGTATTTGTTTGATTTTATAGTGATAGTTAGATTAATTATGAACCGATTTACAAAGCTCAAAATCAAACGCTCGTGTAACGTGTAGGTATTACTTCCCTCATATCAACGGCTCGTATTCACAATGAAATTGCATTTTGCACTATGAGGAAAAAAGTACTTACCTACTTTCGGTTCCTCAGAAAGTAGAAGGATAAGATATCAATACTTTCTAGTTTCACTAACAACTATTGTTTCGGAAGATTTAAAATCACATCACAATCACTGAGTTTTTGATTTATTTTTCATCAAATTGAAAGCAAAAGGAATACCTAATAATCAGACAAAATGTGATGGCTACATAATTTCTAGCATTTCGCGGGAAAGCAAGAAATTGCATGCAAAACATAAGACCGCATGAAATAAACATAACCTATAAATCTATAAATAATCGAATGGCCGTAGAGCAGACGGATATCATGGCATCACAGATTAAATTAAAATCATGTAAGGTGCGCCTCTGCTGGCAAACTCTCGAAGGCATTCCTTCAGTTAAAATTGATCGAAATCAAGATAGCGAAAAGTCGAGAAAATTTGCTTACAATCTATTAGGTATAAGTCAACACACCAGGATTTTTATTCATCTTGGATTACCTATACTCAATGCCAAATGAGGGAAATCAATTCAGAAACAGAAGTGGCTATAACGATGTTTATAGAGATTTGGTCAGTCAATCCCTGTATAAAAAGGATTTGAACCGTTTTCGTTACGTCATCTACAATACAATGTCGAGATTTACCTGACAATGCACGACAAAGTTTCCTACTCTGGAGGAAAAGAGGAGTTCTGTCTGTCAGTTTGACTGGAATATAGTGAGTTATCAAGAATTCTTTCGTTTTTCTTACGGATGTCGTAGCTTGAATCAAACATTTTCTTGATTATTTATACATAATGCCAAAAGATGGCAACCAATTCAGGAAAATAAGTGGGATATTTTGTCGATGTCGTAGATTATTCATGTTTTGAAGATTATTTTAGTGCCTGAACTTTCATTTCCTGCTTGAACTTCTGTCGTCAATTCTATTTTGAAGTTTCATTATCTTTCATTCAACAGAACTCTGCGTCTATTTCTGCCTTTAGAGAAGGAAAGTCTTGAATTGATTGCCATCATTTGGTATTATGTATAAGTTATCAAGAATATGTGTGATTAAACTACGACGTCTGTAAGGAAAATGAAAGAAAAGACATGACTTGGGAACAAAATCACTAGTGCCATCCAGCCGTAGTATCCACCCCTTCAAATGTTTTTTCCATATGCTTGACTATTGTCATGTTCCGATATTCCTGAACAGTACTGTCCAGTTAATTCAGTCGTTTCGATTTTACTGATATTCACTGGCAATTATTTCGCGCCAATTTTTGGGGTACCCTGTTAGAGACTAAAAAGTTACTGGTGCTACTGCTGCAGAAGTGATCCTGTACTCCTAATATTCCTCAAATTGAGTTAGATTAGGTTGTGTTCGAATAAACGTCAACGGATAACAGATTAATGTTATGTTCCGATATTGCTGGTATTACTGGCCAAAGTAAGCATTTTCGGAACGCTTTTTGCAGTGATAGTAATCTACTGCTGATGATATCGGAACGGATTGCCATCGGACATCCGTCAAAGGAACTGCCAGCGGTGACAGGTGTGGCGTACCCTATCTTATTTCAAAATGATTTAAATATTGGAAGAAACATTTAGCGATAGCGATAGGGGAATAGAAAATTCAGAGAGCTCAAGCTCTGATAATGAGTCTTTAGAGAATATAATGACTGACATTATAATTCTCGTCAAAATTAGAGGTGGCACAGAAAAAATACCAAGAATAGAAGGGTAGATTCGAATTATAGTAGGTTTTTAGACCCCTTACATTTTCAAACATTTCAGGTAAGTGCGAGTAAGGCTTGCAATCTCGAAAAATGGGGTTTCCACAGTTTTTATTGATCTGCTGGATTCATTTCAATTCAGCATCAACTTGTACGCGAATATCTTCCAGTCAAAATGACTGGCACCTATTTTTACCTCCATGGAATAAAACTGTTGTGCATTGTAAAGTGAACGGAAGTATAGACATTATATTGTAGTTTCGTAATGAGCTCCATTATAAACCTGATTGAAAAATCAGTATCGTAATGAGTTCATTGTGATACAGATGTCATTACGATGACACATGTTCAATAATTTGGAAAACCAATTCAGTGGCGGAAGGCGACATTAAAATTCGGTTCAGGCATTTCGAATACAAATATAAATATAATATTCACAGTTCTACATTATTTATAAGGTGTAGAAAAAATAGCGTATACATCCTATGTAATGGTTATTTAATACAAGATCGTTGCTTAATATACTATTATCTACACCCGTACACTAATAATACACTTATATGCCCACAACCCGTTTTATAATGGAATCCATTACGATACAGATTTTTCATTACGATACAGATTTTCAACCAATAGAAACCCATTATTTTTCAATCAAGCATGATGTGCATGCTCTGCATTTGACGTTTGTCAAGTCGAAATCGGTATAGGTATTGAATTTTTGAAGAATATAGCCAAACTTCGATAATCATAACAAAATGTCTGATACCAGCGATATGGGAGAATCACCTTCGACACCTTCACCGGCAGATATACAGTTAGAATGATAAAAATTTTCATTTGAGAAATGCATGATTCATTTCTTTATTTTTTCAATGAAATTTCAGGAGCTCTCCATAGGCGGGCGGTCTAAGGCGCTGAGATCATAGTAGTTAGTTGGAAGAGACATGGGTTCGATTCCGGCCTCGAGTAATTTCTATTTTTTATCTTTGATCTTTTCATTTCTCATCGTTTTATTTCTAAAAGTAATACCATTAATTACAATTTTGTAGAATTTTCCACAAAAATTTGTTTAATTAGTATTGTGTGCAATACAAATATGAATATAATATTTGTAGTTTTTCACTATTCATCGGGTTCGGATAAAATTGCGTATGCAACTCTCATGCAATGGTTATTACATGGTCGTTGCATACTATACTATTATAGTGTAGTCAGCTTACCATACGAAAATATCATTTGAAGGAATGGATGCTATGGATAGATGGCATTAGTGAGTTCGTTTCCAAGTCATGTATGTCAAAAAAAACTCTCAAGTACGTCGTAGCTTGAATCGCAGGATTTCTAAGACACTAATACAGAATGGCCATTTTATTATCCCGTGTCTACAAATTGAAGAACTTCGAGAAGAAAATCAGGCTTACAATCATGCGATCATCTTTGTAACGATACTTCACAAGTAGATGGAGCATATGTTTTATTTACTCATAATTCAATAATGAAATAAATAAAAATATTTCTTTCACAACCAGATCAGTAGGAAACACAATACAAATATGAATATATTACTCATAGTTCTTCATTATTTATAGGGTGTAGAAAAAAATTAGCGTATGCAACTCTTATGTAATGGTTATTTACTACAGGATCGTTGCTTAATATACTATTATAGTATAGTTAGATAACCATACGAAAATATAATTTGAAAGGATGGATGCTTTGGATAGATGGCACTAGCGAGTTACTTTCCAAGTCATTTCTGTCAAAAAAAGACTCTCAAGGACGTTGTCGCTCGAATCGCACGTTTTCTAAGTGACTTATACAAAATGGCCATTCTGTTATCCCGTGTCTACAAATTGAAGAACTTCGAGAAGAAAATCAGGCTTACAATCATTGCGATCATCTTTGTAACGATACTTCACAAGTAGATGGAGCATATGTTTTGTTTACTCAAAATTCAATAATGGAATGAATGAAAATATTTCTTCCACTTCCATATCAGTGGGAAACACAATACAAATATGAATATATTACTCATAGTTCTTCATTGTTTATCGGGTGTAGAAAAAGAACGTATGTAACTCTTATGTAATGGTTATTTACTACAGGATCGTTGCTTAATATACTATTATAGTATAGTTAGATAACCATACGAAAATATAATTTGAAAGGATGGATGCTTTGGATAGATGGCACTAGCGAGTTACTTTCCAAGTCAAAAAATACTCTCAAGGACGTTGTCGCTCGAATCGCACGTTTTCTAAGTGACTTATACAAAATGGCCATTCTATTATCCCGTGTCAACAAATTGAAGAACTTCGAGAAGAAAATCAGGCTTACAATCATTGCGATCATCTTTGTAACGATACTTCACAAGTAGATGGAGCATATGTTTTGTTTACTCAAAATTCAATAATGGAATGAATGAAAATATTTCTTCCACTTCCATATCAGTGGGAAACACAATACAAATATGAATATATTACTCATAGGTCTTCATTATTTATAGGGTGTAGAAAAAATTAGCGTATGCAACTCTTATGTAATGGTTATTCACTACAGGATCGTTGCTTAATGTACTATTATAGTATAGTTAGATAACCATACGAAAATATAATTTGAAAGGATGGATGCTTTGGATAGATGGCACTAGCGAGTTACTTTCCAAGTCATTTCTGTAAAAAAAGACTCTCAAGGACGTTGTCGCTCGAATCGCACGTTTTCTAAGTGACTTATACAAAATGGCCATTCTATTATCCCGTGTCAACAAATTGAAGAACTTCGAGAAGAAAATCAGGCTTACAATCATTGCGATCATCTTTGTAACGATACTTCACAAGTAGATGGAGCATATGTTTTGTTTACTCAAAATTCAATAATGGAATGAATGAAAATATTTCTTCCACTTCCATATCAGTGGGAAACACAATACAAATATGAATATTTTACTCATAGGTCTTCATTATTTATAGGGTGTAGAAAAAATTAGCGTATGCAACTCTTATGTAATGGTTATTCACTACAGGATCGTTGCTTATAGTATAGTTAGATAACCATACGAAAATATAATTTGAAAGGATGGATGCTTTGGATAGATGGCACTAGCGAGTTACTTTCCAAGTCATTTCTGTAAAAAAAGACTCTCAAGGACGTTGTCGCTCGAATCGCACGTTTTCTAAGTGACTTATACAAAATGGCCATTCTATTATCCTGTGTCAACAAATTGAAGAACTTCGAGAAGAAAATCAGGCTTATAATCATTGCGATCATCTTTGTAACGATACTTCACAAGTAGATGGAGCATATGTTTTGTTTACTCAAAATTCAATAATGGAATGAATGAAAATATTTCTTCCACTTCCATATCAGTGGGAAACACAATACAAATATGAATATATTACTCATAGGTCTTCATTATTTATAGGGTGTAGAAAAAATTAGCGTATGCAACTCTTATGTAATGGTTATTCACTACAGGATCGTTGCTTAATGTACTATTATAGTATAGTTAGATAACCATACGAAAATATAATTTGAAAGGATGGATGCTTTGGATAGATGGCACTAGCGAGTTACTTTCCAAGTCATTTCTGTAAAAAAAAGACTCTCAAGGACGTTGTCGCTCGAATCGCACGTTTTCTAAGTGACTTATACAAAATGGCCATTCTATTATCCCGTGTCAACAAATTGAAGAACTTCGAGAAGAAAATCAGGCTTACAATCATTGCGATCATCTTTGTAACGATACTTCACAAGTAGATGGAGCATATGTTTTGTTTACTCAAAATTCAATAATGGAATGAATGAAAATATTTCTTCCACTTCCATATCAGTGGGAAACACAATACAAATATGAATATATTACTCATAGGTCTTCATTATTTATAGGGTGTAGAAAAAATTAGCGTATGCAACTCTCATGTAATGGTTATTCACTACAGGATCGTTGCTTAATGTACTATTATAGTATAGTTAGATAACCATACGAAAATATAATTTGAAGGGATGGATGCTTTGGATAGATGGCACTGGTGAGTTACTTTCCAAGTCATTTCTGTCAAAAAAATACTCTCAAGGACGTTGTCGCTCGAATCGCACGTTTTCTAAGTGACTTATACAAAATGGCCATTCTATTATCCTGTGTCTACAAATTGAAGAACTTCGAGAAGAAAATCAGGCTCACAATCATCGCGATCATTTTTGTAACGATGCTTCACAAGTAGATGGAGCATATGTTTTATTTACTCAAAATTCTAACCGAGATTAATTGACATTTTCTCATTCGGAATTCATTTCGCGATCGGTCGTTCATTCCCGTCACGTGACTCATTATGCGCAAGATTTATTTTCGTAAAACGGATTCCAGCTCGTAAGTACATTCGTAAATTGTTCGTGCAAGATCCGAGATGGCTATCGTCGAGCCGCGCAGTTTTGCGTACGTGACGGGAGACTTCAACGACGGGTGAGGAAAGATACCACTCTCAGATTCGGTGGGTGCGGGCGCTAAGAAACATACAGTACGATATTTTATCGCGGGTCGTATCGAAAATTATCATGTCAGCCTTCGGGACAATTTATATCGCTCTCTAATGCAAATATACGGAGCGCTGCGATGCCACGGTATTTTTTTGTATAATCACTCGAAACTGTCGACAGTCTATAATTGACACAACAAAGTGTCAACAATAAAAAGATTGTTAAACTGCCTATAATCTATTATCGGCATTTCCAACTGTCGATTATAGATATTCGACAGTGTGAACTATCAATTATCTATTATTAATTGACAGTTTGAAGTGTCAATTGTAGATAATCGACAGTCCAAACTGTTTATCATCCATGGGTGACATTGAAACGGGAACTATCAACCATTCATAATTGACACTTTAAAGGGTTAGCAATAAATAGATAATCGACAGTTTGAAGTGTTGATTATAGCTAAGAACGACACTTTTAACTTTCAAACTGTCCATTATAGATATTCGACAGCGTGAACTGTCAATTATTTATATATAACTGACAGTTTTTAGTGTCAATTGTATAGATAATCGACAGTGTCAAGTGTCAGTTATAGAAAATCGACCGTACAAACTCTCGGTTATAGATAAGTGACATTGAGACCGGAACTGTGGACCATTTATAATCGAAACTTCAAAGTGTGTACTGTGAATAAATAATCGACAGTTCAAACTGTCGATTATACAAAAGTGACATCGAAACCGGGACTGTCGACCATTTATGATTGATATTCCGAAGTGTCCGCTATAAATAGATAATCGACAATTCAAACTGTCGATTATTATCTATAATCTATAGTTCAAACTGTTAATTATAGACAATGGACACTTTGAAGTGTTGATTATAGCTAAGAACGACACTTCAAACTGTAGACGTAATTCGGCAATTCAAACTGTCAATTATAAATATTCAACAGTGTGCACTGCCAATCATCTATTCATAAGTGACAGTTTGAAGTCAATTGTAGATGATCTACAGTTTAAACTGCCGATTATACAAAACTGACATTGAGACCGGAACTGTGTACCATTTATAATTGAAACTTCAAAGTGTCTACTGTGAATAAATAATCGACAGTTCAAACTGTCGATTATACAAAAGTGACATCGAAACCGGGACTGTCGACCATTTATGATTGATATTCCGAAGTGTCCGCTATAAATAGATAATCGACAATTCAAACTGTCGATTATTATCTATAATCTATAGTTCAAATTGTTAATTATAGACAATGGACACTTTGAAGTGTTGATTATAGCTAAGAACGACACTTCAAAGTGTAGACATAATTCGGCAATTCAAACTGTCAATTATAAATATTCGACAGTGTGCACTGCCAATCATCTATTTATAACTGACAGTTTGAAGTCAATTGTAGATAATCTACAGTTCAAACTGCCGATTATACAAAACTGACATTGAGACCGGAACTGTGTACCATTTATAATTGAAACTTCAAAGTGTCTACAGTGAATAAATAATCGACAGTTCAAACTGTCGATTATACAAAAGTGACATCGAAACCGGGACTGTCGACCATTTATAATTGATATTCTGAAGTGTCCGCTATAAATAGATAATCGACAATTCAAACTGTCGATTATTATCTATAATCTATAGTTCAAATTGTTAATTATAGACGATGGACACTTTGAAGTGTTGATTATAACTGAGAACGACACTTCAAACTTCATCTGTATACATAATTCGGCAATTCATACTGTCAATTATAGATATTCGACAGTGTGAACTGCCAATTATCTTTTCATAACTGACAGTTTGAAGACACTTGTAAATAATCGACAATTCAAACTGTCAATCATACATAAATGACATTGAGACCGGAACTGTGGACCATTTATAATTGACACTTCAAAGTGTAAACTATAAATACATAATCGTCAGTTGAAACTGTCGATTATCTATAATCTTTAATCTATAGTACAAATTGTTGATTATAGACGGTGGAAAGCTTGAAGTATCAATTATAGCTGAGAACGACATTTAAAACGATCAAGTGTAAACGTAATGGCAATTCAAACTGTCAATTATAGATAATCGACAGTATCAAGTGTCAGTTATAGATAATCTACAGTTCAATCTGTAGATCATTCATAAGTGACATTGACATTTATAATTGAAACTTCAATGTGTCAACTGAATGAATAAATAATCGACAGTTTAAACTGTCGATTATCTATAACCTATACCTCAAACTGTTAATATAGACACTCTACACTTTGATGTGTTGATTGTAGCTAAGAACTGTCAACTGTAAACAAAATTGCCAATTTGATCTGTCAATTAGAGTCTCATTTAGACAAGGATTAACATAGCTTGGCTAATTTTGGACTAAAACCAATGCTTGAATTTTTCACGGCCGTTTTTAAAGGGTATTTCCAAAACATGCTCTAGAGTGGACTTGGCCTACTGTTATTCTGAACCCCCCCATATTAAACCAACCTACATCTTACGAAATACTGAATATCGTAATTTGTATCTCAATATCGAAAAAATGTCTACTCACCACACTAATGAACGATGAAATTGAAAACTTTTGTGCAAAAGTTAAGACTTTTTCCAGAGCAATCACTTTAATACCAAACTGATATCACTTACCGTCAACGCGCATTTTTCTCTAAAGGCTAGCATCTTCAGGAGGAGGAATTGACACTGAATGTGAAGACTAGTGCTAGTACTATCTAAATCTCACAATCGAAAATAGTGCAAGATTCACTAACTGAATACGTTTTTTTTTTCGGTCCAACTATGACTTCGTCCTTTGATTATTTCGATGAATTACTCAACATTGAATGAGAGTCCAGAAATGAAAAAATAATATGAATGGTGTCAAAGGGCCTATCTTGCTTACCCCGCCATTCAGTTTAACGTTGAGAAATCAATTCTTCTCTCCTCCCCTGGGGATGCTATTTTATTGCTCTGATGATTTCACAGAATATTTCTAGATGTCTCTAAATGTTTCAATAATTAAAATATTCGAATGTTTTTTTTATCCATAGTTTTTAAAACATAGTGTCTTCTTAGAGCAATACTACTACTTTGGCTTTCACCGTGACGGTATTGAATTGGGAGATATCGAATTATATAGTTTTTGTTTTAATTATATCGTCATTTTTGTTATTAGTTGTATTTTTTTTCAGCTGGTACTTGCTGGTCGGCCATGGTTCGTAACGGTAACGGTCGCTGTACGGATCTGCTTCACCAGAAAATCTCCAAGGAGGACTGCTGCTCTGGACGGTCCGCCACGACTTCTTGGTCAGCTGAGGAACTAGATTCCGGAACGCTGTTCTTCTGGAGAATTCTAGGAGGCGGCGTCAGGTGCTCTTTGTGTCGAGGTAGGTTCGACGAAAGTCTAATAATTCATTTAGGAATTCGGTGAGAATATCGTGTCTAAAGCATTCTGCCGTTCCGATAACTTGTTCGATGCGGGTGTTCCCCGAGGTTCAGTTCTGGGGCCCGCTCTCTCGGCTCTGTATGTTAAGCTTTGGCCTTGTCCACCCATGTTTTCTCCAATTCTTCCTTTGTACAAGTCCTGAACCTTTTTCTCTACCACCTCCATCTGTAATACTATTCTGTATTCTTCTATCACTTTCTCGCCTCTTTTATTCCATTCTCTCTTCTCCTCCCCCCCCCCACAAATTATCTCCTATACTTTCTTATTACGCATCTATTTCCCCATCTCATTATTTCCCCCATTTCTGCCTCTCTTACTGTTCCATACTTTTCCTCACTTTTCTGTTTCACACTCTTCTCCCCCATACTTTCTTTACTTGTCTCCTCTCTAGTCCTTCTAATATTTCTTCTCTCCTACCCTGCCCCGTCCTTTTCTCTCTCTTTTTTCTTTACTCTACCATCTTTCTTTCTCCTCAACACTCTTTCCCCCTTGCCTTTCATTATTCATTAAGTTATCTACTATGGCTTCCTTTTCTGCCCCTTTATTGTATTTATTTCTCTAATAGCTTCGTTCTCCCTCCAGCTCTCACCAATCCCCCTCCCCCTATAATCTGGTCATTTCATTTCTCTTCCTTCTTTCCTCTTATTTCTTTTCCTTCCTTCTACTTCCTTATTCCTTCTTTTCTCGACTTTTCACTATTCTATGTCTTAACCTATCTAACTCTTCCCTCCTTCATTCTACACCTTTCTAATATATATTTTTTTATTTTATATTTTCATTACCAAACACTCTCATGAGTTCGCCCAAAAGGCAAACCATTGTGCGGACAAGGGTCGGCTAGCTGTCATAGTTATTCGAACTTCTGTCTGTAAATAGCCTCGATTGGGAAAAAGTCAAAGGGCTTCAGGTCTGGAAATCAAGAGGTCATTTCTTTAATACTTGTCTTCAAAACAATTTATCGGTGATTCAATTGAACTATGCCGCTCCTGTTGGTTTCAGATTCGTGCAAAGGAGTGACGTGCGCCGTGGACAGGACCTGCGTTCTGAGAAAGGGCACGCCAAAGTGCATCTGCGCGTCCAAATGTAAAGAGGGCAAGATTCGACCGAGGGGTCCGGTTTGTGGTACAGACGGTCGCAGCTATCGAAACGTTTGCCGGTTGAGGAAAGCGTCTTGCCGTCGTAAATCTGAGTCCCTTGCTGTCGCTTACAAGGGCGCATGTCAAAGTGAGTGATGAAAATGTTATCACTATCATCATCAAATTATCATTATTACATACTGAGGTGGAAAGTTGTCAATTTCTTTCCCGAGGGAGAAATCGGTTACCCTCGGCCGAAGGCCGAGGTGAACAATTTCTCTAGAGAAGAATGTGAAATTTTGCCGCAGTTTGTGTTTGACTTAATTCACAATCATTCTAAATAATGTTATAAGATGAACAAGAAATATATTTTCGCAAGGATACTTCAAATATTATCTGTTCAGAGGTTCAAATATGTTTCACGTTATGTTTTTTACGAGGATTGCTGCAAATTAACAGCGTTTTGCATAATTTACAAAATATTGAATGCATTATATCTTGCTACTTCTGGAAACTAGTGTCGTACCTAGTTATTGTAGAGAGTTTTACCTGAGTGTAAGTTATAATATTAGCAAACTTTCAAATGATTATGAATACAAGATTTCGACTGTCTCGTTAAAATTCGAATTTTTTCCGTAGGTTCCTGTGATAAAATTACATGTCCAATCGGCAAACACTGCCTGCTGGACCAAAACCTGATGCCGCATTGCGCGAAATGCCTGAAGAAGTGTCCGAACAAGCCGAAACGTCGACAGGTTTGCGGCGCGGACGGACAGACGTACGCGAGCGCCTGCCATTTGAGAGAAAGAGCGTGTCGGAAGGGAAAAGCGATACCGATGGCGTATAAGGGACCGTGTAGACGTGAGTATTGTCACTATCCACCAAATCGTATCGGTTTCCGATGCTGTCGCAGAATCCGTAGGTTTCGATTGTGGCGTACCCCAAGGTTCGATCTTGGGTCTATTGTTATCGGTTATGTACAGGTATAGGAAAATCATCTGTAGATTTCTTGAAGGCAAGTTTCTGGGGATTTTCTTTTCTCGAAGATGCTAACCTTGTTAGCAAATCGCTTCCAATGCTATGTATATAAAATTACACGTATTCTACTGCAGATGATCATAGCCGTAGAGGCAAACGCCATCTTGCTGGATGCTAAAGAATCAAACTCCAAACACACCAAGTGATGAAGATCTATATCAACGGGCACATCGTACAGACAAACTGTAAGGCTCCACTCCTCGCAAGAAGAATCGTCTTTGGTCGTTCGCCGAGAACTCAGAATTTTAATATGCGAAATTATCGCAATCACGAACTCAGTGCCAGACAGATGTCTCGACCGTCCATAGCTATCATCTGTCGTAGTCGACAGGAGTTGGAAATATAATGCATTTTCTCCAGAGGCAGACTGTTTGAAACGCATTGTATTCACTGATGATACCTCAGGCGTATAGAAACAGGTGTCTTGTATTGGATTTGTGAGTGCAAAGACATTACATATCAAAATTTTGAATTCACGCATATTTCAATCGTGGAGTATCACAAGGTCCAATTTAATCTTGGGGCCCCTACGATCTAACATGTATACCCGATTTTCCGAAATGAAACTTGACTTTTCCCAATAAATACTTTCACTCTATTCGTGTATTAATTACTTTTTCTCGTATAATATGGGAGAACCCGGCTTTTTGAATATTTTTTATTTTCAGTTTCACAGTTTGTTCAAAGTGGTCAATTGAACAGAAAATCAAATTTTGTTTTATTTGGTCATCCACAGGACATTTGAAGTATTATGAATAATAGTGCACTGAGGATGACCAAATAAAATGTCGAAACGTCGACATAAACCGAATTCAATTTTCTGTTTCAATGATTACTGCCAACGGAATGAAAAGCTGAAATTGAGAACTTTCACGAACATCACAATTTTTTTTTAATTGTTTCAGCTCACGCCACTTGCACTAAAGTGCGGTGCCGCGAGGACCAGTCCTGCCTGAAGGACGCGCAGACCGGCATGCCGCGATGCACGAGCTGCTCGGAGAGTTGCCTAACCGCGCGCACGATGCGCGGACCGATCTGCGCCTCCAACAACAGCACCTACCACACGTGGTGCCACATGATGCAGGACGCTTGCAGGAAGGGGTACGTCATCGAGACCAAGCACGCCGGAAGGTGCAAGGTGACGACGGTAAGTACACTTAATTATTTTCTTCTTCTTCTTCATGTAGTGGCCTCAGCTACGAAGACTATCCGGCCGAAGTAAACGGTAAATTATTAGTATTGACAGCTGACACTCGACGGTGGCAAGTTACGGTTCATAGTCCGATTGCCAGTTTTCAGTGACAGTTGACACTCCTCAGCAGACATATTTGATGCTTCATATTGGCAGTTGGTTCATTTTATATCGATTATAATTGACATTTCATTTGGTAGTTGGCACTTTTTTATCGATTAACATTAGCTGTTCAAGGTTGCCAGACGTTGAGGCAATCAACACTGAATATTGACAGTCGACATATCATTTTTCATATAATTGACTGCTCATGTGGCAATTGTTTTTTGTTTTGTTAGCTATCAATACTATTTGTACAACCCACCACTTTATTATTTATTCGAAATTAAACATAATATTATTTTCTTGTGATCAGTACACACCACCTGCTGACAGCCTGACTCCGACTAATTCTGTCGTCGACGTGTCATTCATTACAAAATACTGCTTACTCATTCATTATCATCAATCAATTGATGGGAAATGATACATGCCCTACAATGTGTATTGGCCTTTGGGACTTATATTTATTATTATTTATTCATCCCAAGAAACTATGACAGTTTATGACAGGGATATGTAGGTATACATGTGGAATAATTACGTAACAAAGAAAATAACGAAATGACAGTGATAATTAACAGTAAAATGATCTAAAACTGACAGTGATAAATACTTTGCAGGAATAATAAAATCTCAGCAGTTCAAAAAAAATTTTTTCAAATATTTTTGAATAAATGTTCTTGCCTAATGTTCTTGAGAACACGACACGACGAACATTGAATTATAAATATTTACACCACTATGCAATGTTGATTTCTGACCAAAGTTTGTTCTCACATTCAAAGGTCGCAAAGAATCATTTTGGCGGGTATGGTGAACATGAATATTATTCACTTCCAAAAAATTTTAAATTTGAGAATTTTATTTGGTTTCTGACAAATTGAATGATTATAATTAGTTTTATTTTATGAAGAGATTCAATATCTAAGAGCTTTTTTGGGTTTATATAAATTCCTTGTAGGTTCCAGATAGTTCATATTATAAATACAATTTATAGATTCATTTTGCAGTTTTTTTAATGGTTTCATTAATGATTCGTTGGCTGTGCCCCAAATAGATACTAAATACTGTATATTCGAATTTATTAAACAGTGATAGATATTTAATAAATAAGTGCGTGGTAAAAGATATCTTATTTTAAATAAGATACCAATCAGGGGGGAAATTTTCTTTCTTAATTTCTCAATGTGCTTCTTCCAAGATTCAAGAAAAATTTCAGGTTGCCAAAAAGTTTCAATTTAGATATAGAATCAATATAGATCAAAAACAGAACTGGACCAAGAATGGAACCTTGAGAAACTCCACTAGTTATTTACACCTAACATTTTACTTGACGCTTTCATTTGACAATTGACGCCGAATTGGCACTTGACATTGTATATTGTCAGAAAACACTTGTCAATTATCATTTGATATCTTTTATAAATGACCAATTGTGTCAAGTTTCAATTTTTGAACAATTAACAGTATTTTTGACATTTTGCTTCAACAGTAGACACTTTTTTTCGTTAGTTTATTGCCCATTTCTTATTTGATATTTTTATGGACAAATAATACATTTTATTGGCACTCAGCACCTTTTGGTTGGCGATTGTCTCCCTGTCAACACTAGCACTACTTTTTGGCAATTGGTACTCAACTTTTATAGATAATTGACATTTCTCTATATTGGGATTTCAAATTAAGATCGCAGCGCCACCTTCAAGAAAACTCCAACTTATAAGCTTCACTTTGACAACTTTTGAGATTTGAGACTGGCCTGAACAAATTGTTCAAAAGATGATTTGACTATTGCTATTTGAGGTTGGGACTCTGACGTTGTTTGAAAATCGCAAACCGTAAAATTTTGTGAGCGACTTACAGTTTTTGGTGTTTTTTCATTTTTTATGTGAACGTTAACCACGAACTGCGCTTGATAAACATTAAAAATATTTTGATCATATTCAAAAATTTCAAGATAATATCGCAGCGCCACTTTGACCATGACTTCAGCTAATAAGCACCACTTTGACAAAACTTTGACATTGTTTGAACCTTTTTACCATAGAGCGTTTCGCTTATTTCGAAATCCCAATACAAATTTGCACAATTTATTGACAACTGTTACTGATTGACGATTGGTATATATTATCGGCAATAAAATTGCCTGTTCGACGTTTCGTTTCCAAAATCATCAACGAATGTTTATTTTACATGAAATTTCAATAGTCTATGTCCAAATCATTCATTATCATTTCTGTCTGATAACTTATTTATTATTCTCTATAGTGAGGTTTCAAATTTCTATAAGATATGAATACCAATGACCAGGCGCGTATACAGCTGAAGTTTATAGGGGAGGTAATTATGCGTTTCCACCATTTCATCAAAACAGAAATGCAATTGGCCTTTTTACAAACTTACCTTCCATATTGACTTGAATTATTAGAAAACTGTGAAAGAAAAATGTTAAATATTCATTTTTTTCATTAATAAAATCTGAAAGTAGAGAAAACAATAATTTTCGATAAAAATAAACTTCAGACTCTAGAGATAACTAACATTTGCCTTGTCAACGTAAGTAAAAATGATAATAATAATGAACCGTTATAATGATATTCGTTCATATCAATATGAGTAGAATGAAAAGTATATACTTATTGAACACAAGATATTGCAACAGGAAAATTAAATAATTAATTTGAATTTCGATTTTTCTCATCAACATAACAATATATCTATGCATCAGCTTCTATGGTTGAGTCCCAGAATTGAATGTGTTATAGTGCTAGACCAGTTAACCGATCCTGAGATATTGTCAGACCAGGTCGAAGTCTATGAGGCGCCGTTTGGGTCAAATGTGTTTTTGCAAATATATGTAATTTCATGTCAATATATTTATTAACTTTAGCAATGTTTTCATTTTGTGTTCCGATATATTTATTTTCTACCGAACATAATTTTGGAGTGTCACAAATATATAAAAATGAGATTCCCATGTATTTATAAATTCGATCTATTTCACGTCGTCAAGAGATGGCGCACCGGTGGTATTTTGTCACGGTCGAGTACATGGCAACATGGGGAAATCGTTAGTACATAGAGTGGATAATAGATGGCAGTGACTCAGGCAGTTGTCATGTCAATGTTAATAATATAAATAATAGTTCAAATTAGGCACTCCAGATACTTGTCAAATCGCGAAATAAGTTTTTCTATGAAGGATCCTGGGACCTTTCGACCCACAGGCGGACGCGAAACCACAGCGCCAACTCCTTGACATTTGAACTATTATTCACATGATCACTGCCTGCGTCGCCATCTATTATTTTATGAATAATGACTTCGCCCTGTTGCCATATACTCGACCGTGAACAAAATGACGCCAGTGCGGCATCTCTTGACGACGTAAAAAAGATCGAATTTATAAATATATGGAAATTCTCATTTTTATAAATTTGTGACACTCCAAACGTAAATATCTTATGTTCGGTGGAAAATAAATATATCGGAACACAAAATAAAAATATTGCCAAAGTTAATGAATATATTGACATGAAATTGCATATATCTGCAGAAACACTTTTGAATCGAAGGTTTTTGTATAAAGTGTATATTTAAATTTGATTCTATTGCAAAGCGCTTTCGACTTTCGTCATCATCAATGCTAGCCTGGAAGTAAATACTCTGATTGAAAGGAGAACTATATGAAATTTTAATTTTGAGGTTATGAAAATTATGAAACTGGGTAGAGTACTTACTCGTCAGGGTACAGGAAGCATCTTTCCTGTACCCTGACGAGTAAGTACTCTACCCAGTTTCATAATTTTCATAACCTCAAAATTAAAATTTCATATAGTTCTCCTTTCAATCAGAGTATTCACTTCCAGGCTAGCACTGATGATGACGAAAGTCGAAAGCGCTTTGCAATAGAATCAAATTTAAATATACACTTTATACAAAAACCTTCGATTCATTCACCAAAAAGTGTATTCAGCTTCCCAACTTCAGAAACACTTTTGACTCAAACGGCGCCTCATAGAAGTCAATAGCATGCATTTCTTAATGAGAAGCATAATGTTAGAATCGCACTTTTTGAAAGCGGTATCTATCGAAGTGGAAACGCACGAACGTTCTTCCAGAACTCTTGGTGTTAATCAATTTCACCCGAAATACTAGACTATATAATCTGAGATATTCTATAATTTTGATAATAATTTTGAATTGAATTACTGGATTCTGCGATCTTATATGGTTACAGGGAGTGAGGGTGAAATAAAATTGTGATTGATTTTTCATTCATTTATTATATTTTTTCATATCTCCCTATATTTTTTAATATATATTATGATATGTTATGTCCTGGGCGGAGGGGGGGCAATTACCCCCTTTACCCCCCCTTGTATATGCGCCTGCCAATGATATAGTTGGCATTGACCATTTATTCACTTCATATTGTCGTTAACATTTCACACTAATAATAATAATGGCTGAACAGATTGACAATGTGAAAAAAAAAATTCACTGGATGACAGAAATTGTCTAAAACACCAAAAAATCTCATTTTTTGAGGAGAATTATCACTTGTTACTGTCAATTTTTTTCTCATCTCGATTTATTTTTGTTTCAGCCCAAACTGACGAAGATTTGATCTACGATATCTGACTAGTGTTTAGGAAATCATAAGCCAAAGAAAAATATGAATCTGGATATTACAGAATATCGGAAAAATTATTGTGAGGTTAGAAAATTCTAGTTTAAATGTTAGCGAATTTGACGACGGTTCAAATCTACGAATTTCTTGAACCGTGGTTTGATACGAAGACGGTTTTACTGGTGTGGCGTTCTTCTTCTCATTTCATTTATGGCCTTAGCTGCCAGGGCTATCCAGCTAGGAGGTGTGGGGTTCCATTTTGAGAATGAGTTTTGAACGGAGACGCAGTTTTTATGAGAAATTGAACTGATATGGGGTTTTTGTTGAATATGGTTGAATTTTCTACACATACTCGTAGAATCGTCTTCTTTTAGATATTACTGATAATGATATATATTTTGTTGGTTGAATGTTCTAGATGAATAGCACCAGCGAAAATAACACAAACTACTATCGGAATTGAAAGTTAGGAGCCCTGGATTTGTTAACTATGAGAATTTTCGTGAATAAAATAAATATAGTTTTCAATATATTCGTTCTCATTTTCAACAACGTAAGTTTCGGCAATTTTGCCATCTTCAGGTTCTGAAATTTTATCAAATAATAAACATAGTAATATGCTCAAATAAATTCATTTTTACCTTCGTAAGTACTGAATGAAACTATTGTATTCATATTTTTGTAGGTATGTGTTATTTTATAATATTTTAGAACCTAAAGAGAGGAAAAATTGCTATAAAAATGAATATACGCAAATTGAAAACTATTTGGAATCAATTAAAAATGCGATCGAATTTCGCAAATATACTAAGTATTTCATTTAAACTTACCTGAATTGAATAAATATAAAATTAATTAAATAACAAAAATTATTTGAAATTTATTTTTCCTAATTTTCCAAATATACTATTTCATCTTAAATAATTACCTGAATTGAATGAATATAAAATTAATCAAATAACAAAAATTATTTGAGATTTATTTTTCCTAATTTTGAAAATATACTATTTCATCTGAAATTACCTGAATTGAATGACTATAAAATAAATGAAATAAAAATTATTTAAAATTTATTTTTCCTACTTAGCACTGCAGACAGATGAAAAATGAGCATATAAGCTCCATCAAATTTTCATAATTTTTTTATAAATTCTAAACATTCTTTTGGAACTCGTTTGAATTTCACACAATTTTTCATTGTATTTATACTTGAATCTGGGTAGGTGCTCCTTCAATATAAAGTGCACTTCGTGTTTTTGTGCTATATTGAAATCCATCACCAAGTTAGAGTATTTTTTCTTTAAGATGCCTCTTTGAAAGATTTCAGGTATTTTCGAGTCAACAAGGTCACTAAAGCCAATTGACAAAAAATACCTTAAATCCAGAGATCGAAACTTTCCATTTCGATGGTAGTTTTTTTTTAGATAATGAGTGAAAGTGGGGTTAGGTCACATTGAAATCGTATGGAATCTCGTAGAAACAGTATTAAAATTATAGATATTTCACTAGGTTCTTGGTATTTTTCGAAAAATGATATCGATATTATCGGAATGGTGTTCTTTTTGGTTTTCTGTGGTGATAATAAATATAGTTTTTCCGCGGCTATAACACAAACTTGGTCTATCTCAACTGTTCTTGACAGAACAATGGGGTAAATTGCATATTTTGAATTTCATATTCTCACCTGAAAACCTAGTGACTTCATTGTGTTACAGTTTTTGTCCTCAATTTCATTTCCTAACCTGATAAAACAATTACTTCATTGTGTTACAGTTGTAGATATTATTACACAGTACATCGGGTTTTCCCATGGAATGTCAAATTTCAAGCAATGACAGCTCTCACTCATTCAAGAAGATATTAAAATTGAAGTTCATATTATTCGTTAAATCATATCTCTATTATCTGTTATAGCCGTAGGAGAAGTATAGTGTATAACTCGCATGAAATACTAGTTTTCCAATCGTATGATGAACTTTATACTAGGGGGAAATGATTAGCATTACTTGCTTGTTAAAGAATATACTGAACATTTTCTAGAATTCGGTACAGCTGAGTTCTCCTATTTTTTTTTGTTCTTCACTAATATCAAGGGGAAACATATTTCAAACAATCCATATGAGATTCGAGAAAACTCGATGCGAGTTTACAAAATCGTAAACGCAATTTTGTATCTTTCTCTATTGAATTTTCATCAAATGAGCCATCTAAATATATTGTGATTCGGTGGTATACTGATAAAAACAATTCATTATCTTTTAGCGCCAAAAATGCACAAAAAAAATAAAGTGAACGTTTTTTCATCAAATTTGAATAATAATTATTATGATTCAGTTCTACTTTAACTACCGCTGGCTCAAAAGTAATGATTTTTTTACCTAAGCAATAATAGTCGCCGTTTCCAAATTTCATTTGATATTTCGAATATGCATTTCCCAACACTGATATCGGTCTTCTGTCAACGTTTCGGCTTCGACTTTGGACCCATCATCAAGACTTCTTCGCGACTTGATGCCGAGGGCTAAGTCTCCTCAACTCCCTGCGCTCATCTTGGCAAAGTGAAGATTGTGGTTTTGTGGATAGAGGGATGGTATTTATAGCTGTATGAGAATCCGACGTTGTTGAAACTGTCGGACCATATACAGGTCTAGTTTGAAAAGGATTAATTAATGGATTTGTTCGATGGGATAGTAATGGTTTCCAGGAATTGGGAAGCCTTCCAGAGTCGTCTCGTTTGTTGAGGCATCGAGGACGTTTTTCAATTTCTGTTGCTTCGCGAATTATTCTGGAATGGAGTGTTTTCGCTGTGGCAATGGTCTTCGTGTTGTTGAAGTCAATTTTGTGTCCGGTTACGTGGTGATGTTTGATAGAGTCGAGCTCATGTCCGAATTACACTATTCATACATCACTACGAAACCGGACACAAAATTGACTTCAACAACACGAAGACCATTACCACAGCAAAAACACTCCACTCCAGAATAATTCGCGAAGCAATAGTAATTGAAAAACGCCCTCACTGCCCCAACAAACGAAACGACTCACAAAGGATTCCCAATTCCTGGAAAAAATTACTATCCCATCGAACAAATTCATTAATTAATACTTTTCAAAGAAGACCTACATCGGGTCCGATCACATGTTCAACATCGTCGGATTCTCATATACCTAGTTATAAATACCATTTCTCTATTCAAAAAACAAGAGGCTTCACTTTGTTAAGATGAGAGCTGGGGGTTAAGGAGACTTAGGCCTCGGCATCAAGTCGCGAAGAAGTCTTGATAATGGCTCCCAAAGTAGGAGCTGATACATCAACAGAAGAACGATTCCAGGGATATATATATATATATATATATATATATATATATATATATATATATATATATATATATCTCATAGATACGAATCTAGCCAATTTTTGTGAACGGAATTAACGGAATTGACATGTACAGTGTGGAGATTTTCTGGGTTGTCATATAGCTCCCCGTGATTACCTGCAAAAAAAAAACCACAACGTTTCGGATGTCATTTTCGACCGTCATCAGGTCGCAATCATAATCAGAGCCAAATACGTAACCGTGCATCAATTTCGAAGGCATCCATGCATCGCATACCGGAATGAGCTCTCCACCGTCATAGTTCTCTTATAAATATCGAACACCGTCGAGGAATTCGCCTCGATTTGTCTATTTTCGTGTACCCGTTGAAAACATCGTAAATTCAGGAAATTTATCTTTCCTTCAGGGCGTACCCGTAACATTATATTTAGATCGCGAGTGGGTTAGACTAACACGCGTTATCTTACAGGGCGATCCGTTTGTGCGAGTAACTTTTTTTTTTCGTTTTCATTTCGATCTAAATTTCCCTCGTAAAAGTAAAACACTATCACGAGTTGACCTAGAAAAGAGAGTCTTATAGTGAAAAAAGGCTGCACGTGTTTGTTGTTATTTGCTGTGGAACTCCGAGCAAGTAAATGTTTTTTGTAAGTGAATTCATCATCACGGTAAAATCTAGAAAACACATCTATAAATCACTGTCAGTTGGTATTTGAGCAGCCCACATCACACACTCATTACAAACACGTCATACGTGTTGCCCATCTCACCCAGTCAGCTTTGCTTGCTCATGTTCTTCAAGGTCATTCAATCAAAAGGAATAACAGGCAGTTTACATCAGAAATTCCATAAAAACCAACTTCATTTTTGAAAAAATGAGAAGACTATTAACACTCTAGACTATTGTTTGAAAGTGATTATTTTGTGGTGGCTGAATTTTTGCTCCGGGTGTTATGTTCTACTTTTGAAAATGATTTGATCGGAGAAAAAGTAAACACCATGGTGTCTGTCAGTCGCGGTCAGTTTCTATAGCAAACTATCTCCTGAGATTTTCCATTATTCTTTGTCATATTTGGCAATTTTTGTACATGGAGTGTCCCAGGGTTCGATCCTGGGCCTTCTATCATACAGTATGTATAGGTCCAATGAAAAATGGTTCAAAATTGCATATACTTCTTTGCCTATATGGCAACGATGGGCACTGGCTTATATAGTCAGTTTTCCTTCCTCAATTTGTATACGAAACATATAAAAATTTAATCAAATAGATAGCAAAGTAGAATAGAGAGCTATTTGTAGAAAAAATCTCACTCACCAGAGTAATATTTTTTTCTATTCTATTTCATTCAATATTCATATGCTTGGTATACAAATTGAGCAAGAAAAACTCACCCAGTTCCCGCCGTTGCCATATAGACAGGGAAGTAGCTCAGGATGGACCATTTCGTCCTTTAAGTGAATGAATCAAACGTCATTGAATCCTACCTATCAACAGAGTAAAAATGATTCACCAAATCCCATTCTCTCTACAAAGATTCCCGAACTCCTAATTATAATAGAAAGTAGTTTGCTGAAATGGTGATTGATCTGTTTATTTATTTTCTCTGATGATCTCAATGGATATTTTCCTTTGGGGGAAACAAGCTTGTCTGGATTTGACATTGAAATATTATCCCGATGAATGAATTTTTCGCAGACTACTCTCTATTTGTGTAGAAATATCCAATAAATGATATCCGGTTGATTCAAGTTCCGAATTAATGGTAGGTATACAGATTGATCAGAATATTTCCCTCATATATAAAATGTCCCATAAGAGCAATGCAATTATCGAAAACTTACAGCGGTAATTGCATTGTATCGAAAACTTACAGCGGTAATTGCATTGTATCAAGTCACCATAACAACACATTTGAAACCGTATTGCTAGACGTCAGTAAACAACACAAATAAATATCAGACTTCAAAAATAGAGAAACATTTCGCGTTCAGGTGAGTACTCCATACTATCTATGGAGGAAAGCATAAATGAACAAAAAATAACATTTCCTTGAGATTTGCTTTATTCGTGCGAAATATATCAATGAATTACATTCGTGCATAAAAATGACCAGATAATTTTGCATTCAAGCGTGATATCTTATACAAATTGCATTCGGTTAGTTTCATATTTTGTAAAAGAGCCCTCGTCCTTCGGACTCGGGCACTTTCGCCAAAATATGAAAATAAACTTGCAATTTTTAGATATCACGCTTTCTTGCAAAATTATCGGTAATTTGTATCCACTCGTGCAATCATAACCGAAAATAGTGCACCATATAGGCAGGTAAGTAGCAGTTTTAGATAGACTCCCCTTCCTATTCGTGTTAAACGTCTATGAGGGATTCACACATATCATCAGTGAATGTTTACTAAAAATTTGACGTTACTTATTCCATAGAAGTTTCGTCTTCTTTCATAAAAGTTCTGTTATTTTTTACTTCGACTGTTTTTTGAATCGACAGAGTTATGTGAGCCACCCCGTAGAGGTCGCTACGATTGGCGCTCCGCCAAGAACTGCATTTAGATGTAATCTCTTCATTCAGTTACGAAGTTTGTTTTGGCAACGTGTTCCCCACTAAAAATACGAACGCCTATTTCGAGAACAATCATCACGAGCTAGGGCACTGTTTTGAGTGATAAGGTCGTTCGGCGATTTTCCAAAAAGCCATATTGATTTATCGATCCTTTGGCGTAGGACGAAAATCGATGGTTCAAATCAACGGAAATGTCAAAAATTGCCGAAATCCCATACTCAGTGCGATATATCTCTCCATAAATCTACCTGTTATGGCTGAATTTTCACTCGGCGTATCACTGATGTTCCTTCAATCTGACCTACAAATATCTCCTAATTTGTCCTATGTACATTATTTCACAATGTGTGCTGGGTAAATCCCTCTTGGCCCACGCGACGTTTCGAGCATTACGCCGTTTTCTCTCTCGTAAGGACTCGTATGAGATTGAAAACAAAAGACTACATTTCTGCCCACGGACTATCTGAGTCGTACCTGCGCGATTCCGCATCGAAGGTAAACAAATAAATTACCGCCGAATCTGCATAGGAATCGTCAACGTGGCCCAGACGAAAAACAACATGGCGGACGTGTCCGAGCACAGAAATGACCCGTTTAAGCGAGAAACGGGGGAGTTTAGTTGCAACGATGTCGTGGGAATAGTCGTAAAGTTCGTATGGATGATGATGATATGCGCAGGAATGCGACTCGGCGTTGTTGTTCCTGATTTTTTGTTGTGGTACTGAATTTTACCTCTGAAAAGTGCCGCATCGCTTGTGAAAAGCATGTGTGTGTTAACCAAGGACTTTGAACATTATTACAGAGGCGTGATTCGTCAATTTTATTTTCATTTATTCATTTGTTTCTCATTTTTCCATTTGTGAGTTTTTCGGGAAATACACATCATTGAAATGTATGTTTCAGTACCTTCTATTTATTGACAAAGTACATTTTTTGATGGACTTTTGTTCCCATTGTTAATTCTCGTTTGACATCTAAACTAATCTTTCTGATTTGGAATTTGTATATTTTGAATTTTTGGATTCAGCTATGCATTTCAATTCTCTCGTTTGGAACTTGTTCTTATTGTAGTTAAGCCATTTTTAGGTTATACATGAAATCTGACAATATTCTTAATTTTTTGCGATATGTTCTCAAACTCCAGAAACCCATTCTAGAAATACTATCTTTTGCAAAGGTTAATATACTATTTTATTCACAATCTTTCTGAATAATGCCATAAAAAGAATAAGAAATTAATATTTACAACATTAGTTTCAATACATTCTGTGTTTCATTCAGGCATCGCACATAAACGAATTTCATGACGCTTCCACAAATGTCACTGAAAAAATTGTTCTAAAATTGTTCGTTTCCGTTAACCAGCTGACGAATGTCATTCCTCAGAAGTAGAAACTTGTACTAGCAATGATACAACGAGGCCTTATCTTTTAACGTGCGATTACCCAGCACGTTGGCCCGGTGGGGAATCGAACCCCAGTCTTCCGCTTGAAAGACGGAATTGACAGGGTTTTTTGGTACTTCAACTTAGATAATTATTGTGATTAAGAGGTGTGTACTTCGATGCTTCCATAGAACGTATCAGTCTCGGGCCCTTCGTGAATTTGCCAAAAGAGTTGAAAACTAACACTGCCAAGAGTTGGTGACATTTTCGACAAGTTATTTCGAAAGAAATCGGGATAATAATGTCCCTTCGCTTCCCTCAACATTTGTTAGAGAGCCAAATTCAATACAACGTACTAAATAATTTTTATAATCTACAGTCAGACATTCATTTATCGTGTTTCAGCAGATTTGAAGTAACAAAATTTGAGCTATGTAGGAACGCAGTGAGTATCTGCAACTTATAAATATGGGAAAAATCTTGAATGTCAAAATGGTTTGGATGTGGCTATTCAAAATATATGTTTTGAACCGTCGGAAGGGCATATAATTCTAATTTCCCTATTGGAAAACTAGGAAAGATATTTTTCATGAATAAGCTTCCATATTTCAATGAATAATGAACGCGTACCTCTTAACAAAGGAAGTTTGTGAAAATTTTTTATTTTCCCTCTTTCATATTAAAGTCATCACTTTGATTCATATCCAGAATTCCATAATTCTATTACAATCTGGCTGCATTGTACTCCAAAATTTAACCACGTCCGCCCATGATGACGGGAAACAGTTTTTAAATTGTATCAGCTATACAGTGTGGTCCACTAAGTCTGCAACAAATGGGAAACTTTTTTATTATCGATTTCTCAGAAAATGTTAATCCTGACAAAAGTTGGTGCATGTTCCAAAACTATACCAAGTGTACCTGAAATGGCTTTATGACTATCACCATACAGGATAGGCCAAAAAATATAAATTTCGTTCAAGAGTAAAGTACCCTTATTTCAGAAAATATAGAAATATGTTGAGGAGAAAAGTTGCTTATAATTGAAGGTTATGTTCAGATACGAAGTCATGGCCTGCTATTAGAATTCTATTTTCTTTTGGAAAATTTTGAATTACCCCCGTATGATACATATTTTTACTATTTTGATTCAATTTTATATGAAGTAGCTACAGTCAAATCGGTTTGGAGTATTTCTTATCAAATTAAAGTGAATTTGTATAATTTACATGGACATGTATTTTTTTAGGTGACCGTCAACTTCTTGTTTGTTGCAACGATACTTAACAGAACTCTAAAATAACACAAAATTTTTAATTCTAAGCAACTTTTCTCCTCAACTTATTTCTATATTTTCTGAAATAAGGGTACTTTACTCTTGAACGAAATTTATATTTTTTGGCCTATCCTGTATGGTGATTGTCATAAAGCCATTTCAGGTACACTTGGTATAGTTTTGGAACATGCACCAACTTTTGTCAAGAATAAAATTTTCTGAGAAATCGATAATAAAAAAGTTTCCCATTTGTTGCAGACTTAGTGGACCACACTGTATATGAGATTGAACTGTTTCTTAATTCATCTTCTTCAGTTTCGAATAAATACATGCCAGTCATATCTCATGAATTAAGTTTCACGAGCATTGTTGCAAATAGCAACATTTGGCTTACTTGCTAAAATATCAACGGCATGTTCGAAAATAATAATGGACGAGTGACTACAACGTTAATTCCTATATTGTATGTGTCATAAAAGAAGCACATTTTCGAATAATTATAAATGAAAGAATGTATTCAACCCACTTGAAACGATATGGTCGTTCGTATTTACAACTTTTTCTGTATTTTCCGTGGGTCTTCAGCTCACGTTTCTTGCCCCCGGACTACGAGATTCGCAGACATCACCATAAAATACATCATGCGGATGCGCCGGAATGCATAAACGTGGATTTTGACCTGTCGGATTGACGGCCGAAAAAAAAAATCATCTAGATGAACACGACCGACATCGAGGTTCACCTCGACGAAAGAGATTGATAACTTTTTGTGCGCGCTGCTTTGCGCATACCCGTGCGCCTCGCGGTACGTGCCGTACCGAATTTACGACGGTACCGCTCGCGGTTATCTCCTACCGGGTAATAAATAGGGTACGCTTTTCGACGGAGCCAGCGGCGTAGATTGTTTTTATTTTCGTTGGTGAAACTGGAAAACGGTTCTCCTCCGTTGCTCGAACTCTGACTGTAATAGGCTTCGATTTAAGAAAAGTCAAAGGGTATTAGATCTGGAAAGCGAGTTGGCCATTTCTTTATTTCATGTCTTTCAATCCATTTACTGGTGATTATTTAAATCTCTTCGTGCTGTTCGCACATTATAGGTCTAACCAAGTTGAAGAGCAAGATTCTCATTTGTATTAGAGTTTTTGTATTAGAGTTTGATATATTTCTAGTTATCGGTGTTTCATATAATTGGATGAGACGCGTTCCACTTCATGACTTTTAAATGATCTATTGCATTTTGATGTATTCAAAATTATAGTATCTGATCATAGGTCGGGAAACTGTAGTTAGTTCTGTGTTGTTACCTTCCAAAACACTTCGAAATGAAACAGTGAAATAAAAAATTAGTCTGAAACAATTATGTGATGCAAAGATCTGGATATCCATTCATGTAACCTCGACCAATGGCAAGCGATTAGCACTGACATTTATCCAAATTCAATTATTCATAATAACCCAAGAGAGTTGAATGAATTTGTCTCAGATGAAATCAAGAAAAACTATGGTATATATCTAGAGAAATTATTGATGTAGATGAATTCAAAACGATTCTGAACTATTATTTCTTGGATTGATTAAGAAATGATAATTTTTATATTATTAAAGATGGATAAAGACTATTATTTTTGTGACTGTATTGATGTACACACATCAAGAGTGTTATTTTTCAAGTCACTTCTATTATAAACATTTTCTCTATTTTTTTCATATGTTTAATATGTTACCCCCGATGAACTCAGTGTCCAATCAAATAATGTTGTTTTTTTAGGAGTCAGTCCACCTATCTTTATATTTAGGACATATTTATCGTGAAAGGTCAAATTTGTTCATTGTGAATTTTTATGTATTCGGTATGGATTCTTTCATTTACTTTATAAGTAGGTTTTTCTAACTAGATATAACTACAACTTAGCTAGTACCAAAAATAACTGTTGTATCTATCGGAAATGACTTGCAAATGAAACGAATTGTGCTTAGTGTTTATTTATTCTTATTTTTGTTACGGAACTATAGCTTTATTTTGTTTACACCTCCGCCCTTGTTTGTTATCCTTTGTACAGTATTTTATTAGATCATTTCGAAAAATATTTTTGTATCGTTATTTTTAGGCAAATGTTTCGTATCTCTATATAGTTGTATTCAGCACTGGAATAACTTATTGAAATATTTATTGTAGGCTTAGAGAAATAAATCTTTTACGTGGATGTGTGTTATTTTCCCCTTGAAAATGCTTGAAGAAATTTTGCTGGACTGTTGAGTACAATTTTGGCTCCAAATTAGTTGAAATTTGAAACCCAAAGATTGTTGGTATAGAAGATGTGTTCAGTGAGGAAAAGCCGAAAAGAAATGAAATAGAAATTTCACAAAATGAAGCACCAGGAAAGGGGGGGTCAAGATATCGAAAGATAAAAATATGATTTCGGAGACAGATTGGACCAAATTGTTCAATTTCAAATTGTGACAAAAAATTTCCAAAGATGTTTAGAGATCCAAAGCATCAAATTTAGATATAGATGAGAGTGGTACATACATATCCAAAGAGAAACAAACATTAGGACGTTGGTAGTGGAGTTGAAATGACTGAATAATTTCAAGTTCAGGTATGGTTGGAAAATAATAAGAATATTAAATAGAAAAACGAATTTTCTTGGTAACTTCATTTGTTCGTGTTCGAATACTTTCTCTTCATATTGAACAATAAAAGAGTATTTTTTGACAAAATCACGTTTATTTTGAAGTTTACACATGGCGTTGAATTATATTATCAAAAGTCACAAATATTGGTTAATTTGTCGAAGACAAAATTCTTTGTTAAAGAAAGTTGTTCACCTACGATGAAGAAAACAGGATCCTTTCCATAAAAACAAGATAACTCAAAATCGAAATTCATCTTTCGACAAAGGTTTCGAACAATAATTTTGCTGAAAGTGACTTCGTTTGTTTCTGAAGAATCACTCATTCAATGCACATGATATGCGGAAAAAACAACACACTTTGCTCATTTTACGGCAGGAAAGAAAATATCATAATGAAGTAAACGATGATGTAAGAATATAAGAAGAGTTTGTCCAGGATTTTCGTGAATAATTCCCAGTCCTGGTTGTTAGTGGCAGTTTCAGCAGCAACTATTGTAGAGCCATCTTCTTCTCCCTTAGCAGATGCTACGCCCTGAAATCA
>JAVJAQ010005106.1:0-11588 GCA_032362365.1 Zygogramma bicolorata | reverse complement strand
TCCCACTAAACATTGTGATATAACCCTAATGCAACAGTTACATTACAATGTTGTATGTTACATTGTCGTTATATGTAACTTTAACATTTATGTTATGTGGATGTTATAGCAAAATGTCCGGGTACGATACATAACAATGTTACAAGCTAAAAATGGTTATGTTGATGCAATGTATCTGCATCGTATCCGCAACGTATCTGTTTCACGATTTCTATATTGAATGATTGTGGTATTGTAACATTATCGAAATATCCACCAGCTATGTACAAGAAACAATAATATAATATTTTTGTTACATGACAATTATACATTATTTAAGAACTACGTTATATTTATCTGTGATGTATAGGTAACATTGTGTGGTCATGTTTTGGCAGAATCGCATTACGGTTTTAGAAATTGGTTCTGGAATATAAATAAAAGAACAAGGAATAATATGAAAATATATTCGAATAACGAGTATAAAAAATATATATGTGGAATTCTCAAAATTAATATATAATTTATATAAAATACCAAGAAGAGCCTAATTCATTTTTCCGAACGCTTTTTCCGCTACTTGGAAAATCTCAACCACGCAGTCACTGTTTCCTCAAAAGATTTTCCAGTAAGATCTGGAAAGCAGTGCACAGCTGCATCTGAAAGTGATAATAAAATTTCAATGTTACCTCGGTTATTCAGTAAACTAACAAGGGCATTACGATCGATATCCTCACACCCCAGTATACCATAGCCATACAACAAAGACACTCGAATGTCACTTTGTTAGTTCGGGGTGTATAATGTCATGTTTTGGTAATAAATTGAAATTTACGGAATACTGAATAGTAATCAGTATGTCGTTCTGCATGTAAAAATGGAAATTTTGTGTAAAAAAAGGTTTGAGCACTAGTCAGTATCCCGTAAATTCAAATTTACTGTCAAGAGATGACATTATACACCCCGAGCCGACATTATACACCCCGAGCCGACATTATACACCCCGAGCCGACATTATACACCCCGAGCCGACATTTTACACCCCGAGCCGACATTATACACCCCGAGCTGACAAAGTGATAATTGAGTGTCTTTACTGTATGGCTAAGGTATACTGGGCTCACACCGTCAAGTTTTGTTGGCGTAGAACACGAATCAAAACGTGAGGCTCTGTCGATCGAAAGTAGAGAGTCGCGTTTTGACTTTAGGTTCGTGTTATACGCCAAAATAAGGCCTGTAATAACTCATCTTTAATCAAAACTGAACGGTGTCGGTATAGCGAACCTTTATCAAGACAGTTTATACCCATCTAAAGCAAACCAAAACATTTTACTCTTACCTTATGATTAGTTTCATCGCCCGTGGTAGTGAAACTGCTTGTTAATCACCAATAATGATAATAATACTGGAATCCTGGAAAAGCAGCACGTGGCAAACTTGGTAGCAAAAACAAAATTACACTTTCTCTTTGTTGTGCACAAAGAATAACGAAGAATGCAGCGTACAAGTGTGACAGTTGACTCGGTAGCGGTAGCACAGAGCGTTTCCCTTTCTTTCTCAGAACAAGAAACTTTGACATTGCGCGGCGGACCGTCGTGGCACAGAACAGCAACCAGATCGATTCGGTCACGATCTCTTCGTTCAGAATAACGTAAAGCAATGTGGAATGTGTGTGCTGAACTGCGATAGAACATCACGATCGTGATCGAATCGAACTTCGGAATCTGGTGCTAAGTAGGATCATACTGCAGAGAGAGAAAGAGAGATGAATGTAAGGGATGAATAGCATGAGCATGGATGACAAACTGCCTCATCAAGATCAAGACCGTTATATATTTATTGTTTTTATGGTTGGTACAAAAACGGAGCCAAAAACAGACTCGAACCAAAGTACTCACAAAAATGCTTGTTCTTTTTGAAATTATTGATCTTTAAAATACGAATAAGAATTTGATAATGGAGCGTTTTCATATTTTTCTCAATTTTCATATTCTATGACATGAAAAACTATGAAGTGACAACAGAAACTTCATCAATGATTTTTATAACTGAAAAATATAACAAATATGAGTAGCTGTAATATCACATGAATGTTAATACTCACCTGTATGATAATATTGCATGTTATGTACTGAGAAAACATTATCTTTCTGTCACAGAGTATAACATTACATACATATATTGAGATAATATTTCATGAACATAAAATAATTCTAACAAAGTATACATCACAATGTTATTCCAAAAAAATGTTTCTTAATGTTATTGTTATGTTTCATGTTTAGTGGGTAACTTGGTTGAATGAATATGAAAAATCGAATAATTAAATGAATGTGTGTGAGATGTACAAAACAGGTGAGTGGAAGATAAATTGAAATATAATCTCATAAGATATTGGAAACGGAACCTTATTGAAAGTTGTACCCATGAATTCTCTCGAGAGCAATGGAGGTAGTGATGGAAGGTGACAAAAGAAGTCTTCCTCTGTTTAGCTCATCAAAAAACACCGAGTTGGCGGTCCCAGATTTAGTTAACACAATTGTTTCTGAATTCGAGAACGGCGGCTTTGCTGGCGTCACTTTCTGTGATCTCAGCAAGGCCTTCGACTGTGTTTCTCGTGACATTCGCTTGACCAAGCTTAAACAATATGGATTCAGTTCTGCAAGTTTATTATTAATTCAGCCTTACTTAAGTAATCGAATGCAGAACGTTTATTACAACAATAAACTCTCAGACACAGGTGCTGTCAATGTTGGCGTACCGCAGGGCTCAGTATTGGGCCCTGTAATCTTTATTATATATATATATATATATATATATATATATATATGTTACAGTGAAAGGTTTTCACGGATGCTTGAGTACGTCGAAAGTCAATACCGACAAATCAACGGATAAACTCCCAGAATACCAATTTCGCATATATATATATATATATATATATATATATATATATATATATATATATATATATATATATATAATATATATATATATATATATATATGTTAGCATGAAGATTCTCACGGACGAAGTATCGACTTCGGTCGAGTTCGGAGGTCGAAACTCAATCATCACCAAGAAGATGGCAAATGAGACTTTGCCGAAACGTTGTGAGAATTATCCTTCAGAGGATCAAAACCACAGAACACGGAATGAAACCCGAAAACACAATTCATCATATATATATATATATATATATATATATATATATATATATATATATATATGCAAGATGAATTTTCTGGGTTTTTATCCGTTAGGTATCTTCTGATGTGTTCGACGTTTCGAATTCCATTTTGAATTCATTCTCAAGAACTGTGAGACGAATATCTGTCCATACCGTCCTTGTCAATCACTCCCCTTACGAAGTAACCAAGCAAGAGTAAGCAAAGACTTCAATTGTCTGTTCTCCATGGAAACTGGTATTTATAATGATTTTCTCCAGTCATTATCCGACTAGGTCCGATATTATTGATGACTGGAGAAAATCATTATAAATACCAGTTTCCATGGAGAACAGACAATTGAAGTCTTTGCTTACTCTTGCTTGGTTACTTCGTAAGGGGAGTGATTGACAAGGACGGTATGGACAGATATTCGTCTCACAGTTCTTGAGAATGAATTCAAAATGGAATTCGAAACGTCGAACACATCAGAAGATACCTAACGGATAAAAAACCCAGAAAATTCATCTTGCATATCGAAGATCCGTGAAAACATCAATTTCTACATAATACCTGGATGGGCAGGATACAACCTTAGAGAGCGGCTGACGATATAATCATCAATAATATCGGACCTAGTCGGATAATGACTGGAGAAAATCATTATAAATACCAGTTTCCATGGAGAACAGACAATTGAAGTCTTTGCTTACTCTTGCTTGGTTACTTCGTAAGGGGAGTGATTGACAAGGACGGTATGGACAGATATTCGTCTCACAGTTCTTGAGAATGAATTCAAAATGGAATTCGAAACGTCGAACAAATCAGAAGATACCTAACGGATAAAAAACCCAGAAAATTCATCTTGCATATCGAAGATCCGTGAAAACATCAATTTCTACATATATATATATATATATATATATATATATATATATATATATATATATATATATATATATATATCAATGATCTTCCATCCAGCCTTCCATCCACAGGTTGTGTGTTGTATGCTGACGATACAACCTTGGTCACCAGGAATAAGGATTTGAGACTTCTTCAGCTTGAAATGCATGAAACACAGTTGAGAGCCTCACAATGGTTCAATGTAAACCAACTCTGCCTCAATACAAATAAAACAAAAAATCTCATTTTTAAACCAAACGTCAGATAACTGAGGATCAACAAGCGGTAAAATTTTTAGGTTTGTACTTGGATAGAAAATTGGTGTGGGACGAACACATACAGTTCGCATCAAACAAAATATCAAGGAATATTTTTCTCCTCAGAAATTTGCGACCAGTTGCGAATCATGAAACATGTATGAATGCATATTTCAGCCTAATCCACTCCCATTTAATATATGGAATTCTTGCTTGGGGACATTCACCACATTGTGCCAAACTATTCGGACAGCAAAGGAGGTCCATCAGAATAATTAAAGGCCTTAGTTTTCGTGCAGATGTTAGGGTTTACTTCAAATTGCTCAAAATCATGACATTGCCTTCTATATAAATAATGAAATGCTTATTATGGATTCATGAACGAACGTCTTTATTTGAGGTCCACAGTGATATTCATAATTATAACACACGAGGCGCTACTCTCATAGATCCCGAATTTGTACGAATATCAAAAAGCCAATATTCAGTAAATTATTACGCACCCCGATTTTATAATAAGCTTCCCCTACATTTGAAGAGTCAGTCAAATAATTCAAAAATTATATCAAGAATATGCTGATACAGGCAAGTTTTTATTCATTAGATGAATTTTTTAACGCGGATCTGGGTCACTACCATTGAGAAGGATGACTTATCATTAAATTGGTTAATAATACTATTAAATGGGTCTCCTATCAATATTAAGGTATTGTTTTATTTTAATGTGTGATTTTAAATGTGATATTGTTTCTAGAATGTGGGATGCCCCAAGGATCAATTCTAGGCCCGGTATTGTTTCTGATTTATATAAATGACTTGGTTTGCAATTTTCCCCTACTCGATTTTTTATTATTTGCTGCTGATACGAACATAATTATAGAGAATTCAACTCCATCTCCACAACATAGCGCTGACGTTTTGTATGACCCTATCGACTGGTTTTTGTCCAATAAATTATTACTCAGATTAAAACACATTTTATGCTATTCCATTCTTCTCAATCGTCAACAGTATTCAATATTGAGGTAGACGAGAGAACGATAACAAGTGTAGACCATATTAAATTTCTGAGGATGGAAATAGACTATAATTTGAAGTGGTATCACTACATATCCGAACTTAAAAGACTCTAATGCAAATTTTGCATTCTTGGCTATAAGTCACACATGGCTCACATATGGAATATATTTCAGCTATTTAGGCAGCATTCTTCAGTATGGATCAGAATTCTGGGGCAGAGCACAAAGATTTGGTATACTCTATAAAACTTCAATTTGAATATAAACCGAAATAATATTTTTCATGCAGGTACCAATATCTGTAGATGTCTCCCTAACACAATCACAAGTCTGAATAATATCAAAATATTTGAGAATGAATTGACATCTCTCTTCCTCGAACATATTTTGTATAATTTAATGAATTTTACCAAGTATAGGCATAATAATTTCATTATGATGTCATACCAAAAATTGTATACCCAACTTTCCATATACTTTTGTTTTGAAGGAAATAAAGGTGGGTTCATGGAAAAAGTATTAGAAATAAATTGAGAAAGTTGGATGTACATATTTAAGGCAGAGCGTTTATAAATTGAATAAGCTAAAATAAGGATTGAGCAGTAAGCTAAAACTTGGTCAACTTTTTGTTTTATCTCATTTCGTGGATATTTCGGTACGTTACTTTGACTCATGGATTATATTATGAATATTGAGAAAAACATTTTTCCAACCAAGATTGTGTGTGGCTGATGCTAATGTTATCAACCTCAGTGACATTAGGGTCTGAAAAAAAAAGGAAGCCGAAATGGTACAAAATTCTTCCTGCAGAACAAAGGTCCTCCAAGCATTACCACCATTGAATTTCATTTGAATCATGGGTCTCTCTTAACATATAGTTGTGGAAATCCTAATACTTCCATAAATAAGCCATTATTCATCATTTTGCTGAAATGCTGCTGAGGCACTTCGTGGACACAAATTTCAATTTAAAAATATAAACCTACCAATTTGACATTCGACAATCTTGCTACCTGCCCCCAGATTCTATTTCACGAATTCGATTGTCGAGTAGCTCAGACTGTGACTGTAGAATGCGCTGTACCGAAAATATACGGATGTTCTAAACAATTCGATAATCGAATTCGTGAAATAGAATCTGGGCTCAGGTAACAACATATTAATATGATGCCAACCTCAAAACTAGTTCGATATGATTGGACAGAAAATATCTTTTAGTTTTCATTTTACTTTTTTTATAAACGGGGAGATTGTTATTCTAATTCCTGCTTTATTCTATTTTGTTTTCTCATTTTATAAAAATAATAATAATATATCCAATTTATCTTACTTTTTTCATAAACCTGCCTTGAATAATTCGATTTGTTTTAATTTGATACAATTTTTTTTAAGATTCCTCCACCACCTATAAATTCAACGGCGACTACGTTGCAACCTCAACCGGTAGTCCATCAATCCCTGTTGCGGCCGTCGTTGGTCCCTCTGAATTTGAGAGCGTCCCAAAATTACATTCCCCAGTCGGACGAGCCGGAAACGTCTACCACAAGCAAGTCGCCGTCCGCCAACAACCATCTGTTGAACGATTTGCTGAGCCAACCCGTGTCGGAGCAGACGACCGCCGGTGTCGGACCTAACAACGCGACTATCGGCGCTACTACGGAGACGCAGCAAGAAGACGAGTTCGCCGTTTTGAATAGCATACTGCCCGATAACGTAAGCAGAGCTGTGAGCGACCTCCTCATGAGGCCTCCGCCAAAATTGAGGCCGAGACCTCCGGGTTTGTTGAATCAAGTCTACGACGAGGGTACGCCGAGTTCGGCGGGTGCGGTCACCGCGAGGATTAATTCTATCGGACACAGGGTGAGTAAAAATCACATTGGTGTGTTCATTATTTTTTGATACGAATTCTTTTTTGCAAACTGCATTCTACTGCTCGAATTGAAACTGTTTACTATCATAAATAATCATCATCAAAAGAATGACCAGAGTGAAAGGAAGCCGTTTCTGTATGTTAATGTTAATTAATAGTCGGGGACTGGACTGAGTTATACCCGGATCCTCCTACTTATATATTATTACAATTATTCAAATAGCGACTTCAAAAATGATATGATTTAGCAGCCAGTTCTCATTTTCATTTCTCTATTCTGGAGTTTTTTTAATTATCACTCTATTATCCCAAGAAACACAGTTTATGGAACGAATTCAATGAATATATCTTAATTAAACCAAACTTGAGAAAAAAAAAGGGAAAGTAAGTTATCGAAAATACGAATTTAACTTGTATCATCAGCAAATGATTGATTCTGAAATATGAGCAATTAATTTTTTAAATCAAATTCTAAAAACTAAATTAGTTTTGGGATACAGGATCTGAAGGCTGTGTTTTGACGGATATTACGCACATGAAAATCACTGGCTTCATGAACATTCTGATAACTATTCTCAATAACTGTTATCAAATAGTACTCTGAATATCATGTTGAGCTGAATAATATTTTAGATGGGTGACTATTTCCGAGGTATGCTGATTGAGACACTGGAAGACTTAGGAAAGAGCGCGAATCCCGAAGCGAAGGTAGTAAGCCTGCAGTTGGAATTGGAAACGCAAAAGTACCGACACATTCTTGAAATGACTGAGCTCAGGAAAAATGTTTGCATTATATTGAAAGACATCCAAAGGAGTATGCTGGAAGAGAGAGAGAAGGTTATCGATGAGACTAGAGCAGCATGCGAAGCTGAAGCCATCAAAAGAGTAGAATTAGCCAAATCGAAACAATGGTATGTTTATTTGGGAATTATATTCTTAAACTAGCATAGATTTTCCTAATTCAATTGTTTACTAACAACTAATAATTTGAAAAAGCTATTTGATACTATTCATAATGTTATTTCATAAGAATAATATAATGACAACTCAATTCCATAATACACGACAGTGTAACAAACACTGTCTGATATGAGTAATCCTCTCACCACTTCAAGGTCTTTTTTATTCAACCCTAGGAGTTGTTTCTTCTCTGTGGGTTCTTTTTTCCAATGATATTTTAATTGATCTGGTTCCCACTTTCGGAATTCTTCCTTCATCTGTCATTTTGAGAGCCCAAGCGGGGATCTCGGGATTTACTAAAGCGTGGCAGATTGATATACAGGGGGATACCTTGTACCCGGTTAAGTACTTCCACCATATATGAGTCCTACATATATGGCCGCCTTTCAAGGATAAAGGTTCAGATTAGTAAAAAAAAATTGATCATATGAAATTCTCGAGCGCGTCAGATTAAGGTAGGGTGAGTTAATTACATCCTGAAACGTGTATATTCCACTAATCTGACAATTCGAGAGTGACCTAAAGAAGGATGAGAGCTACAAAGTTGTAAAAAAAACGTCTTCTCGACATTCTCGAGCGTGGCTAATTTCATTTTTATGTTGAAGGGAATAATTCAAGCTTTGCGAAAAATATATATAATCTGACGATTTCCACAAGCCGAAATAATAAAAATTCATCGATAAAGTTTAATGCGTGCAGCTACATGATGCCTATATTCCCTTCTCCACGTTTCTATTTCTCTCTCACTCTTTCTCTATCTATTACTCTCTTATTGTTGATCACACAGTCTCGTTGGTGGCATGATATTGTTTACAACGAATATCCGTTTTAAAATTTTATGAATTTAATAGCTCGTAATTATTTTCTTATAAACACTTGTATTCTACTGAAAAAAAAAACTTTCTTTTTATTTGCATGCTTTTTCCTGAGATTTTCAAATACTTAAGTTCAATGATTTGAAAGAAAATAAAAAAAATTAAATTGGCAGAATAGGCGAATCCCTCCAGATAATCGTCAAATTATGAGACTGCAACGTCTAGGGCGTAAAGATGAACCATATATATCTCAATCTGACGCGCTTGTGTATTTCAAAATGACGATTTTTTTTTCACATTCTAATAACGGCCGCGAGTCTGCGTCACATCCAAACCGTCAGATTATTATATGAGAGCTTTTTTTAGGTTTACTTAACATCCCCTCAGAAAATCTAACGCTCTCGGGAATTTTTTCTTGTTTTTCATTTTCAACCCTTACGTACGACCACCCCCACCATGGAAACAATCAGATTAACATACGTACATTTTTGAAAATATGTAGGACATAGATGATATCAATATCTGACGCACCGGAGTATGTCCATGCATCAGTTTTTTTTTACGTTTTTGAAAGTCTATAGCCGCTCCCCCCACTGATGAAAAGGTATACATTATATAACATTTTTTTCTTTTTATCATCTAAGCTTTGCAACCCAATAGGTCTCTATGACGCTCGAGTAAATCCCGTTTTAGCATCGTGGGCTCTCCTACTACAAATGGTGTTGGCACCTGTGCAAAGATATTAGCTTCCTCAATTCATCCCCCTGTGACTGTCTGATAAAACATAGACACTGGCAACTGATGTCATCAATTTTTTAAACTTTGAATTCCAGGTGTGCCAATTGTTCGAAAGAAGCTCAATTTTACTGTTGTTGGAACACCAGTTACTGTGATTACCCCTGCCAACAAAAACATTGGCCGCAGCACATGGGCAAATGTACGCAGAGTATCGAAAAAACAAACAACGCCACCTCCCTACCGAACCGACCGTCTCCCCAGATTGTCCTGAGGCCGACAGGACCACCAAAACCGGGAGTCGGGGTGAGTTTTTTGATTATTCGGTGTGGGGCAATCGAAATTTGACTATTCACAATGTTGTGTATTACTTGTTCTTGTTTTTTTTTAACAATTGTTACAATTATTATTGTTTGATATGTATAAGAATACTAATAAACATAATAGTTTTGATTTGTTTTAAAGTTTTGACTCTCGTTATTGCAGAGGATCATTGCTAAACCGACCAAGGTTTATCCAAGGGCAACTGCACCAATGAAAACCTACAAGGTATGTACTGTTTTGAATTATGAATCATCAAGGAATGGAAATACGATTCCTATATTTTCCCCATATTTGGACGCGGCCGTGCTACAATATTGCTTTTTATTTATATTATATAAAAGAACTGAATTGATGTTATTACCCAATTTCAACTTGACATAGATTGTAATAAAAAATGTAGCCTACTATCACTAGAATATACTCCATCAAATAGGAATAAGAGGAACCACTTGCAGTTGGTTTCGAAATCATCTTTATAATAGAAAACAGTTTGTTAGGATTGGAGACAAAAATAGTTCACTACAAACAGTTGTATGCGGTGTTCCTCAGGGATCTGTTCTAGGTCCATTGCTTTTCCTCATTTATATAAATTCCCTGTCTAATTCGAAGTTGAATGGTAAAATCAAAATGTTTGCTGATGATACTACAATAGTATACACCGGGAACAATTTTCTAGAAATCAAAACTTTTATGCTCAATGACCTCCATGAAATATCATCATGGCTGATGAATCATAAGCTAACATTGAATATTGAAAAATCCTCGTAAATGTTTAGCTCAAGAAAATCCACATCCATCCACTCGAAAGATCCTACCATATTCCATAATGAAAATATAAGGTATTCTCCTGTAGTGAAATTTTTAGGAAAATTAATTGATGAACATTTAGTTTGGAACAAACATATTGAGTTATTAAGAAAACAAATTTCTCCAATTATTGATATAACTTTTAAACTTCGAAATATGTTACCTTTAATATGTTACCAAAATTCAATACTTGATTTCGATTTGGGGGGCAGCTCCAAAAACCGTAATGAAACCATTGAAAACATTACAGAATAAAATTATAAAGTGTATATACAAACTTGAAAAAGAACCTCCAGCTAATTTATACAAAGAAACCTTTCAGACATTCCTTCATTATACACGTTTAAAATTTGCACATTTATTCACCTGTTCAAAAATAAATTCAAGCATTCAAATTTGATGTTTAAAATGAATAGTGATCAACACAATTACTCAACAAGGTTTTCAGAAAATTTGGCATTGATGAAAATTAAAACAAATATAGGACAGCAATCTGTTTACCACAACGGAATAAAACTATACAATGGTCTACCGAATTCATTGAAGAAATATGGAAAATTTCGTTTCAAAAATATTAAAAAAAAACATTTGATATCATAATTTTTTTCTTTTTATTGCCATATAAAGATCTGATTCAATTACTCAATTTTTGTATTCTATTCTACTTTTATTGTATGGCATCAGTTTAATTTTCCCTACAATAAGCATGTATATGTTTCTTGAGAAATAAATCGTTATTATTATTATTA
>JAVJAQ010005105.1:0-206676 GCA_032362365.1 Zygogramma bicolorata | reverse complement strand
TATATATGGCCGCCCTTCAAGGATAAAGAATCAGATTAGTAAAAAAAATTGATCATCTGAAATTCTCGAGCGCGTCAGATTAAGGTAGGGTGATTTAGTTACATCCTGAAACGTGTCCACTAACCGGACAATTCGAGAGTGACCTGAAGGAGGAGGGCTACAGAGTTGTAAAAAAACGTCATCTCTACATTCTCAAGAGTGGCTAATTTTATTTTCATTTTCAAAAGAATAATTCAAAAATTGCAAAAAAATATAATCTGACGATTTCCACAAGCCGAAATAATAAAAAATCATCGATAAAGTTTAATGCGTGCAGCTACGTGATGCCTATATTCCCTTCTCTACGTTTCTATTTCTCCCTCACTTTTTCTCTATCTATTGCTCCTCATTCCGTCCCCACTCTGGTTTCTGTTGCCATGATGCCATGACAGTTGCTCACACAGACTCGTTGGTGGCATAATATTGTTTACAGCAAATATCCAATGTTTTGAAACTTTAAAAATTTAATTGCCTATTTATTCTCTTATGAATACAAGTATTCTACTAAAAAAAGCATACACTTTTTTTATTTGCAAGCTCTTTCCTGAGATTTTCAATTAATTAAGTTCAATGATTTGGAAAAATTTAAAAAAATTCAAATTGGCAAAATAGGCGAATCCCTCCAGATAATCGTCAGATAATGAGACTGCAGCGTCTAGGGCATAAAGATGAACCATATATATCTTCATCTGACGCTCTTGTGTAGTTCAAAATGACGAATTTTTTTTTCATATTCTCATGACAGCCGCGAGTCTCCGTCACATCCAAACCATCACATTATTATATAAGAGCTTTTTTTAGGTTCACTTGACATCCCCTCAGAAAATCTGAAGCGCTCGAGAAAATTTTCGACGACCACCCCCATCATGGAAACAATCAGATTAACATATGTATATTTTAAAAAATATGTAGGACATAGATGATATCAACATCTGACGCGCTCGAGTATGTCCATGCAACAGTTTTTTTTTACATTCTTGAAAGTCTATAGCCGCTCCCCCCACCGATGAAAAGGTAAACATTACGTAACAATTTTTTCTTTTTATCATCTAAGCTTTGCAACCCAATAGGTTAGCTTTCACTAAATCTTAACACAAAATTCCACACCAAAAATAACGAAAATTACACTTATTCTTCTTTGATCTGGAATGATAATCCCTTTATAGTAAGTGGATTATACCACGAGTCAATAGTGATAGCTATTATTCTTGAAGAATTATTACGAACCGAGCGGCGTCTGCGGCGAAGGAGTATTATTTCGAGAGAATGATAGTAATTATTGCGGGAAGTATATTTAAAATAATAATAAAGGATTTTTCAGTTTCATTCATTTCAATACAAATACACGAACACAACCTACGCGTTTGACACTGACACTTTGGAGTTTGGTTATATCGTTTCGATGGTAATATTCAATTCGAGAAATTTTGTGATAGGACTACAAGAGGGAATAAAGACTTACTATTGATATATGGCATTATACTACAGAAACCATAAGTAGAATACTAACATCATTTATTAGTCGTAAATAAACGAATGTATTAACGATATGCGTTGGACCCCAAGAATCATGTTATCTACCAACCCGAATGAATCGTACAAAAATCTCAGTAGTGCAATATATATGAAACAGTCAACCGTCTTGGAATGTTACACACAAAATTTCAACCAGAAATATATATATATATATATATATATATATATATATATATATATATATATATATATATATATATATATATATATTATATCTCACGAAGTTGATTTTTTGCCGCTTTACATTGGATATCAAACCAAGGTTTATTTTTCTTCTCATTTTTCTCATAGGATCGTGTTGCTCCCATTGAAACAGTTCATTTCAACCGAATGATCAATTCAACAACATATCCAAAATAAAAGATTTTGACGGAGAGCCATTTTTCCATATGAGGTGTGCGGGGTCCTTTCCGACTCATTTCTACTCAAAACTATTCTACTCATTTACAATGACCATTGAAATATCTCTTTTCTCATTATATTTCAACATTTACTAATTTTTCTCTTTATTTGAAACTTATTTTTATAACCGTTTCCTTTACACCTTGTCAAAAATTTTGTTCATTAAGAAAGCTTGGTTTCTATGCTGAATTTTATGAACAGTATGTTTTTCATTTTACTACCTATTGCATTGAATTTCAAAATGTTTTTTAATTCTGATGTTTGAATGCTGGATTGGGGAAATCTTCATGCGGGACGCAGACTGTGTTCGTGCACTTCTGATATTGCTGAGAAATGTGACCTGTTGGAATTGTTTATTGGTTTTGGCTCAAATGCTAGATATTTCTGGTTTCGTAAGTCTGCTAAAGGATAAGATAAGTTAATAGCCATGGTTTCTCTGATCAATTTTAAATATGATGATGTTGAAAATACAATAATTTATGTACCCATATATATTGCAATAATAATCTTTCTAGGGTATCATTTGGTGTGCCTCGTAGCGATCCACACCAATTAAAAATAATCCATCATTTCAACCAACTGACTGTGATTTGCGGCATACAAATACAGCCAGCAACCATCCAGTGTATAGAACAAGCCCGAATAATTTGTCATTCTCCAAGATACGTGACATAACACTGGAAATATATCCGCTCCCAGATAGCAGCAAATGGACTCTTGAAATATCCATCATTGGAGAAGAGCATTTGACAACCGCCATTACAGACGTAGTGAATATCGATGATGCTACGGGATCCTCGATAAATCTCATTATGTGACAGTTCGCGGGTCTTTTGCTCACAATGTCCTAGGGGCGTATTTTTTCGTTTGTATATTATAAATACATGTTTCCATGAATCTGATATTTATAATCAAACATGGTAAATGGTTGATAATTAGTAGGAAAAATGTATCTGATTCTTGTTCCGTAGTTTTCTGGGTATTGTAACCTACCACAATCTGAAAAAATAAGAATTAATATTTGAATCTATACAAGTGTAGAAAGGCAGATTTTCAAAGTACCCCGAAAATTTGCTGCGTCTGTTGAAAAACAGTTCTTTCTGGATAGAACAAATCCAATTAATCAGCAACTTCTCGTATTACTCAAATTTTGACTATCAAAAAAATAATAAGAACTAATATATATATATAAGAAAATACTTACCGTTAACGTTTCGGAAACTGAATCAGCTTCCGTTTTAATAACTGATACGCAAATTCCTGTACAAATCCCAATATATCTTGTAGGCAATCTTGGTAATTGACATTTGTCAAATATTTTCAATTATAATTATAATATCAATTATATTTGCGTATCAGTTTTGAAAACGGAAGCGGATTTAGTTTCCGAAACGTTAATGATAAATATTTGAGTTATACGAGAAGTTGCTGACTAATTGGACTTGTTCTATCCAGAAAGAACTGTTTTTCAATAGACTTAGCAACTTTTCGGGGTAGATTGAAAATCTGCCCTTCTACACTTGTATAGATTCAAATACTAATCTTAATTTTTTCGGATTGTGGTAGGAAAAACTACGGAACAATTATCGATCCACCAAAAAATAATGACATTCAAACAGTATCTGATTCCTTTTTGAAAATTTATAAATTTCATTCGATACCACGAACTAATCATTGAACATTTATTGAAAAAACACACCTTTATGTTTCCTTAGTCATCCTTAGTAGAATATTTCCTCCATATCAGAAAATTAACTCATATATAATCCATATTTCGTATTCAAGCTCCTTCTAACTTCCTTATGTTGTCCCTCCTTCTCATGGATGACTTCGGCGTTGAATCAATTGATAATAACATGCTGGTTCTGATGTGATTTTTTTTCACGAACGCAGGAATATAGAAAATAGTCATTTCGAGTACTAATCCGTGTGCAGAATGTTTTATATTCGACGTGTCGACTCTGATGCTGGGGTCATCATCAAGGAAATACAGACATATGTCTATCATTAACGCAATCTAACCAATCAACCCTCTTACGATAGCTTAATTCACCTTCAGGTCACTGGTATATGAATACTCTTCTCACAATTGGATACAACTGATAAAACTCCCAATCATCACTCCATTGGTCGTCAAACGGCATCGCTCGATCTGATCCCTTGCCTTCCTGCCCGTCGGGTGCGTTCTGAAATACTTTTTAGAAGTAAACTCTGTGCTCTGTAATGGAATGACGGCCATAGTGGAATGTAACAAAACGTAACTCTCCTTTTTGAACGGACTTGGGAGATCTACTGTGGAGCAGAGTTGAATTTAACCTAAGTTTATATTTATTTCATTCCAAGACGTTCGCATAGTTATCCCATACAATATAATTGCAGAATCATCAAATTGTTAGATTTTGTTCATTTACAATTGCTGTCCTGAGAGTTGAGGAGGAATTAATGGTGGCTATTATGTTAATCAGAAGGATCAAGAATAAGCCCCAACGTATTGATGATTACGTAGAGTTCACTCTAGAAAATTTTACGGCCAAGCAATTCCAAGAACATTTTAGGATAACTCTGGATAAGTGTTCGAATGTTGTATCCCCCCCTGATAAGGCAGGGTCCAGTTGGGAGAGAAACAGTTAATGTTGAAAAGCAAATATTGTCCGTCATACGGTTGCTTGCAACGCCCAATTCCTATAGGTGTGTAATGAATAGTAAGCTATACATTTGTTTCAGTCCTTTTTGAAAATTGTGATTCTGTTTAAGGTCTGTTGGCGAAAGGTTCAATATGGGCAAATCCTCGCTCTCTGTATGTTTCATGAGGATAGTAAAGGCTATCTGTGAGAAAGCGCCACAAATCATAGCATGGCCATCTCACCAACAAAGAACTGAGATCCAGCAACAGTTTCAAAGAATGGGTGGTTTACCCAATATTATAGGGGCAGTTGATGGCACTTATATTAATATGAAGGCGCCTAAAAATGACGCAGAAGTATATGTCACCAGAAAGTGTACATATGCTTGGCACCTTTTGTAAATTTGGACAAACCTTCTTTATCGTTCGTGATCCATCTATCTTTCGTCTCTTGGTTCTGGAAAAACTTGTAGACCCTCTCAAGGCAAGGTCTTCCTGAGAAACTGTCTGCGTTTCCAGGACTTCTTTTATTTCGATGGCGTATCTCCAAGTCGTTGTATGTTGACTGAGTAGAATCTTCTGGACGACTATGTCCCTGTCCGGGTGCCGTATGTCGCCACTTCCGTCTTTCCTCGGGCCTGCATAGAGCCCGACAGTAAAGTTGCAACCCTCTCTGCCACAGTTGTAGCAATTTGGCATATAATTTTTATTTCATGAAAGTATTCGATAACATATTTATGCCTTTCACGTTACTGTTACTATTATTGTTTGTTATCACAATGAATCAATTGCTTGCATCAACAATCGAAACATCGTGGCAAAACTTGTTTCATAGGAGTTCAATATTTGGATTGATACCAGTTCGAAAGGATAGGCTTTCTTTTCAAGAACCGGGTCAGTAGCGTCATGAAGACCCCAGACTAAGTTTTCAATGAATATGCTTTTCTTTGCCCCGTCCTTGACCCAACGTATTCCGATCCGATAGAAAAATTATACAACACAACCCCCAAAAGCCACATTTCAGCAAATTCAGCATTAGTCAACAGGCCATCGAAAATCACGCATGGCCCAGTACACATATATCTGTTGATAATGGTCGTAAAATATCGGAGTCACATTTCAGGAAACCTCAATGGTGCGATCAATTCCCGGGTATGCAACATGCCGAACTCCGAAATGTTCCTACATGGGCACGTTTTGAATGCGAATGAAGCCACCGGGACACGGGCACTAAATCACACGCCAGCGTCTGTCTGCACCAGACTAATACCGGCAAACTTTGTCGCAATCCGGCAGGTTCTTGCAAGGTCGGCCGTGTCTACGGAGAAAAGTAATTATGAAAGACGGAGTTTTGAGAAACGGTGAGGAATTGTCCGGGTGTTTTATTTGACAAGCGTTTCGGTCGTAAATTACGGCAGCAACAAGATTCAGGGCGAAGAAACCAGTCATAATATTACGGACAAAAGTATTTTTTCTATCAGATGTATGAGCGGAATAGACTTGTAAAATGCTCTGATAATATACATTGAATCATGGAAATGAATACAAAAAGTTTGCGTGTTATAAATGAGAACGATGGTTCAAGAATGAGCTCCTCATATTGAGTAAAGATTCAGTATTGAAAAGTCCCAAACATCACTGAGTATTTTGATGTCCTGAGTGACCGTTCTTGTGAAGTCATCCATGTTAATGCTAGGTATTTCGATAAGGAATACTGGTAATGCAAAATCACTTATTACTCTTTCCAAGTTGCACACATATATTGGACCGTTAGGGTTACAATATCAAGAAAGCGTATGTTGATATTTCAAATAATATATTGGTCATAAGTATATGTCAGAGCCGGATAGAATTATAATCAAAATCACTGGCTTCAATTCATTTGGGAAGAGTATTGTGAATTTTTATCCGTTATATTTATTTCATGAAATGTGACGCCTGTTTCTTTTTTAGTGAATCAATTCATTCAAATGAATCAAAGCATAATCCATATTCACGAGCCATTCCCTTTTCGTACACGGTATCATATCATATCATTTCGTCGTTTACAGATACTTTCTGGCTCTAGTCGAAAAAGAAAATGGATAATTTTTCGTCTGAAAGTAAGGTATGTGTTTTTTTCAACTTGTTGGGTACCATCTGTTCATCATTCATGTCTACCAAGAATCCAACTTATGACTTGTAAGACTAAAGAGTCAAGTTTACCCCAAAAATAATCGTGTAATTTCGTACATGAATGTCAGGAAAATATTACCACTGATATTTGGGTCATGGAAATATTTGGAGAAAACGATCAATTTTTTTCAAATTCACCACAGATCTGAATGTTTTTACTATTACATGGAAAGGTGAGAAGTTATCAATAGGCAAAATGAAATACATTATCATCAAAGACTGTCCACGTCACTTCAATCAGCATAGCTTATTACTCTGGAAAGGAAACCGATGATGATGCTTCGTTTTTCGGAAGTAATTACACAAGTGCTTCAAAATTACCGATAATTTTCCATGAAAGCATGTTGTCTAAAAACTGCATGAGTTTATTTTCATAATTTGTCGAAAGAGCCCGACTCCGAAGGAGGAAGGCTCTTTTAGCAAAATATGAAAATAACCGAATGCAGTTTTTTTACTGACAATATGCTTTAATGGAAAATTATCAGGTTTATTTTGATGCACGAGTGTAATTCGGTAGAATATTTTCGGAGTTAAAACAACAACGTTTAAAATTCAGTATTTATGCCTGTCAAGATGACAAATGTACATTATAACAATCGTTACTGTAGATACACGGACCGAGCGGGTATTTTTCGATACCTACCGGGTATTTACCAGCCCGAAAATGTCCCGCCGGGAATTTATCGCTGTAATTGATCGAAAATGTCTCGCTTCATATGGGATTTTTAACATACGATGGAAATATTCGGTAAAAAGGTGACAGGAATCATAAATTGATGATACTAACAATTATTCACAAGCTGGCTCATGGCTCCCATTGTTTCGATTGTTCTATTTTCGGTTAATGAAATCATTCAATTTTTGCGTGAATTTTGGCTCATGATTTCAGAAAGGGTTAATTTGCCAAACTCCACAATATTCCTAGATATCGTTTCAATGTTTGAAAACAATATAACTGTATATGTTCATGGTTATATTATATCCTTACAGTAATGATTTGATTTGATATTCGAAACATATCATTCGGTATCAATACTGAGGAGCAATAATGTTATACTACAAAGCAAAATATTCCGTATTTCAAAAAGAATACCAATAATCAGAGAAATTTGCTTCCTCCATGTTTCAATATGTTTGTTCTTGACTGACTTTTCATCAATTGAATTGACTCCATGAATACATGATGTTTTCATTTTGAAATCTAATAGGATACATTGAATCTTGAAATGAACACATACCAGGATTTTTCGATATTCGAGGTTACTTTATCAGCCATAATGATATTTCATGATGGTCGTTCAGCATAACATTTATAATCTCTTGAGAGTTATTATAGCTGCATACTTTGATAGTATCCCCAGCAAACATTTTAATTTTCCCCATTAAGTTCGAACTATAGAGAGAATTTGTGTAAATGAGAAAAAGCAATGCCCCCAGACCAAATACCCTAGAAAAACCGTATACAACTGTTTCCAATGAACTATTTACACCCCAACATGAAAAAATCGTATCTTATCATAGAGATGAGTTGAAATTATGTGAGAACATCAATCACAGCTGATTGAGAGACCCACGAAATCCTTACGGCCCATCATAAGGTAGTTCTGATATCAAGATAGTCCAGCAATCTGCCATGTATCAATTTCTCTCATTTCTTTTCGCAGATTTGCGAAGTGATTTAACCTTGGAATTTTTATTTCTCAGGTGTAAGTCATGTTGTGAATGTCTACTTATTAAATTTTGTTACGAAGGTCAGAAAAACAGATACGAAATCTTTTTCACAAGAAATGGTCAAGAATTTTGTTTTTGATAACCTGCGGTATATCGGTGTTAAAAAGAAACTTGGGAAGTTGGAACGGTGGGTACCCAAATAAACACTTTTCGGAATGTTGCAGTATGAGTAGATATCATGTTGGGATCTAGTGAGTTCTGTGAATTATTTAAATGATTCACATTGTTTCAGAACGAAAGAGGAATGCTGCTGGTGATGTTCAGGTGTGAATATATTGAATTGGTCATATTGAAAGTGTTTAGAAACTGCTGAACATGGAATTCATGATAGTTCGTACAACTTCAAGGGTGTTGCATCTTCGGGTACATATATTTATGGTCCCATCACAATAGCCTGGGATGCATGTAACAGATGAATAAATAATGCCAACTTGACGTTTTGTTGATGAGTAAATCAATCCTGCAATGTGAACAAATATTACCTTTCTTGCAGGAGGTTGTAAGAATGTAGCAGCATGTTTATTGTGGTTACACCGAAATTGAAAAGAATCAAGTCTGTATTATTCAAAAACTACCAATATTTTGAATTTCTTCAGTTCAAGTGTCTGGGAAAATATTTGAGTTTTGTGACCTACAGATTTACTGGCAAGAAAAAAAGGTCGAGTTGGAATAAAATGCGATCATAATTGAAGTTTTACTGTGCCACCACTGTACCGCACTGATACTACCGCACTACGCCATCATACCCAGAATGAAAATTGACTATTCGATCCATCTGGTGGGTGGAATATTTTATCCCTTCAGAAGAACCATTGTTCCCAAGGTGATATTGGACTGGACAGATCTCCACCGTGCTCGCTGCTTAGAGTGCGCAGATAATCTTGACTCAATTGTATCCAGAATTACTGAACAATTTTCTGAAGTTGCTGATAAGAATTGATCCGGTTGAAAGGAATATCTATTACGTTATCTTGGGGCATAGACATAAACGCATTTCAGATCAAGGAATGTCCTGGTTTCAGTGTTTGGAGGTCAGAAGGATCATTGAAAAGGGGTGTGAGATGACAGAAATTCAAAATAGATTCATTCAATCTGACTGACAATAGAGAGCATGCTCTTATGAGTTAACTTTGAATCTTTGATGACCCTTTCGAGGTGATATTTGATCGACTTCACAGCCGCTTTTCATATTCCACCAAAATTTAGGGATCTTGTAGGAAAAAAATGCCAGGAGATTCTATTTTCTTTAGAATACATTTCATAAGGAAGAAAAATTGAATGAAGTCTCAATTACCCCCTATAGTTTTTCAAGTTCATTGTGAGCCCCTACAAAATTTGTTCCATTATCACCACACATCTGTTGACAGAGTCAACGTCTTGCTACAAATCGTTTGAAGGCATCCATGAAGTTTTCAGATGTTTAGTACCATAGTCACCATTTCAATATGAACTGCTTTTGTCGCTAGATACACGAATATTACTGAATACGATTTGATGAAAGTCCTTGTCCGTGATTTGCTATCTTTAATAGTATGAGGACCCTTATAATATATGCCTGTAAAAGTAAATGGTCTCTTCTCATGCAAATCGCTCATCAATTCAATCTTTACTGATGGTTCGACACGAAAACACACTAAACAATTATGTTGAACACTAAATTTCGACCGATCAAAGGCCAAAATTTACTTCCCACTGATGACAAAATCAACTGAACACCAGCATGTATATTTTTGAGATGTTCGTACACGATTGATAACTGAGTAAATTTGTTATTTGCTGGAATGATAATAGATTATAGATTTGAATCTAGAAAGGGATGTTGAACAAGAAAACATAAATTTGTTATAGCCTTCAATTCAGACGATTACAATGTTCGTATTCGTATTATGTATGAATCTGAGAATGTATGACATAATCCGCAGTAATTCAAGGAAGGTATAATGCAGGGAAAATATATCAAACGTTTCGTGAATATGGAACGAAAAACCGATGTATTTATCTCCTGCGTTAGGAATATTTCTGATTTTGTTAGTTCTACCTTGATACCAGTGTTCTTCATTTTTATTCAACCATGATGGTACATGCCATCAAAGTTCATTTCCGCATAGAATTTTAGGATTTACGCTACGTGATATTAAATCATCGAAATTTTGCTTCGACTTAATGTGACGCCATTCACCTTTTTCAGTGGCTTCTTGAATTCCTGCGACTCTCTTTGAAACAAATGTTTTCCATCGATAAGGTTGAGACTTCAACCATGCTAACATGATGGATGAATCGGTCCATGAATGAATTTCAACGTGCAGAGATCAAATATCATTTTGCAATAATTGCGAAAGGGAAAGTGCCCCACAGAGTTGTAATGTGGGTAATGCTATGATTTTCACAGGAGCTGAACGTGATTTTGCACATATCTGCTGATTTAATATGTTCATCTATCTTATTGATGTTCATATCATCACGCTCGAGTGCAATGGATGTTTCGTGAAATGGTATCTAGTTTTCATATTTACCACCGAACTGTAGTGAATTTACTATGGGAAGCCTGTTCGAAATATGTCTGAAATTGGTAGTAGCATCAATACTATTCGGATTCGATTTTGTGATTGATTCAAGGGGTTTTCGTTATTACTTTGAATGGAATGATTTTGCTGTAGCGATGTATTTTGTTCCTGTTCTGTCATGGCAACATAGGACTCCAACTTCTGGGAATACTTCAAAATAATTTTCTACAAACGAAGCGCGCACTTTTCTGTGGTTAACATCGGTTTTATCGGGTTATAAATCTTACATGTTCGATTAAATAATTTAAAATTCATCCGATATAATATTCATTTTGTCAAATCGAAGCTCAAGCTAAGCAATATTTTTCATATTGTTTGTATCGCCTGTCTCAATCCTATCAAGAAATCTTCCAAACATTGAAAAATTTCTATTCAGATTGTATTATGTCTAAATCTGAATGAAATTGATTTTCACTAAATTGTCAAACAGTTCAAAACTACCTACTCCAGGGTTGGTAGGAATAGGTGATAGTTATGTGGAAATGGAAATTGCTATATAAGAGTGACCTATTTGCAACCTTCGGTCCAACTGCTTTCTGCTGTATCTTCCAAGCTGCTTATCTGCTTCAAGATCATTACCATGCGCTGTTTCTAAACCAATCTTCAAGCATTCATCTCGAAGGACCATATACAATTACTTAAAATTGTTTTTAAATGTTTGTAATACTGTTTGAAATGAGTTCAACGTAGTTTCAGAACAATTATGACTTTTTCATTTGTTCTGAAATGGAAAATTGATTTTTATGCATAATTTTATGTATCTGAGTAATGTTGGCGTTCACAGGATTACTCCAAACATCTGAAAAGATCTACGAATATCATTCTATCATTAGTTTCGCAATATTTATGATCAACTCTGTTAGATATCTGCCTCTCCATCCTTATAAATTATATTAATTGAAGTGTAGTCCCACAAGATGTTGAATGGGAACTTCGTATCCAACAACTCTTTCAGTTATCAAAGAACCCTGAATTTGAAAAACCGGAATTATTGTGTAGAGTAACTGAGTAACACTAGTTCAATTATGACTACAAGTCTAGAGTGGTGACCGAGGAGAAAAAAAGACGGTTCTTTTCCATTATATTCCGAGTTCCACAGTGATTATCTCCTACAGATCATCGCCAACTGCTAACTAGGCTCTCGAGCGAATATTGGAGAATCTCTTTCATTCGAAGTAATAGCACCATCACCGTTAGTAGTTCGAGTAGAGCAATCCGTGTAAAACAATTTAAATGGGGAGACCTAATGGAATTTCCTCAATTATCCGCAGGTGCGATATATCTTACGGACTTTCGTATAATTGCAAATTAACCGTTTCCGATGCAATCGTGTGGATTCGTTGTTATAAAAGGGATAATATCAGTGTGTGTGTTCGTGGAAAGCGGAATTGTAGGGGAAGAATGTACATTGGTTAACTTTTGGAATTTCCAATAATTGTCTCCTAAAACTCAATGCATTTCATGATTCCCAAAATTCTATATAAAATTCAAAAACATGTTCACTTTCGTGAAGAGAATGAAGGTCGAAGGAACTATTATAAATCAATATAAAGATATGCTTAATCTTTTTTTTTGTTCAATTCGCTTTTATACGTATAGAGTAATTTGTAATATTATGACTCACTAACCACAATTACATTCCATTCTCTTTTCATTTTGCTCTATGGAAAATATACCTTAAACTTCTCAGTGGGCATTTAGAAAGATTATATAATATTTCACCAGATTCACACATTTTCTGAACAGTTGATTATGGGATATAATGGCGACTTGATGTCATAATGAGTTTCTGAAGTGAAATGTATTTAGCCTTTGGTATCATCATTCAAAAACACTGTGTCAACGAACGCAACAAAAACACCATATTTGCTATTGCAGTTATACCAAAAAATTGGTCGTTTGATTCAATTGAAAACAAATGAGGAATATATCAGTGCTAGTGGTATGCGAAATGAAAGTCTGAATGGGGTCGTCTAACCCAACTGCTACTGGATGGTAATGTTAATTTGAGATAGTGGAAAAATAGTGGAATAGCTGAAGAAACAATTCAATATTATAGAATCGCTGAAGAAGAATCGTTATCTATTCCTCAGTATCAACATCCTCTTTGTTTTAAACGGTGTGTTCTCAAAGCACTTTTTTTTTTTCAAAAATTATTGATTCATTCACGAACCTCATTTTTTTCGTGACATATCTGAACAGCTTGAATCAGCGCATCCAGTTCACTACGTACTTAAAAGGAAAGAGACAACTTCCGTTCCAAGACCTATTGGTAACCAGAAAGCCGGACGACACTTTAGGATACACAATACCTCGAAAGCCCACCCACACAAACAGATACCTAACAGAGAATTCCAAGGCACTTCGAAAAAAATGCTATGGACACACTCAATCAGAAGGACAATCCATGCGCAAACAAAAACAAGAAAAACTCAAAAAGTCAGTGACACCACATTTCTCCAAAGGATATCAAGGAGTATATAGCATCACATGCGGGAACTGTGATAAGCAATATATAGGACAGACAACTCGGCGAATATCAGCTAGAGTGCAGGAACAGAAAAATAGCATAAGGACAACATCACCACCAGTCTGGTAACAAAATAGATTTCGATGCAGCAAAGCAAATAGCGCAGGTGAACATTTCAGAACACGCCGAATTAGGAATGCCATCGAGATTGAAAAGCATAGAGAATCAACAAGAAAGACGACTCTCAAAACATACCAGATGTCTGGAAGGCCCTCATCAACAAAAAAAAAAAAAACAGTGGATGCAAAGTCATTAGCCCAGGGTCCGGTAACCCTAATTGACCCGATGGCTGATTCAACAAACTAATCATATCGGCTCTAATTTACAACCGATTAACTATTTAGAAACTGGCAGAAGTATTTCAAAGAACAGTCGCTAGCACCAAGTAAGAGCAGTAACATTCTTGAAAATGGCAACTAAGATGTTGGCGAAACGTCGAAACTCAATACCGATGACAAACCACCAGATAAACTATATATATATATATATATATATATATATATATATATATATATATATATATATATATATATTGTTGTGATATGAAACATTGTAAAACAAAGGAGAAATGTAAAATTGTGGATATCAAATGTGAAGGAATAAATATGTCGAGAAGTAGTTCATCAACATCAACCATACAAACAAATATCCAACATCCTTATTTGAGGAACTTCTCAGCTACGGTATGATTTCTGACTGAGGAAACGACAAGACATTCAGCTCCACAATAGACAACTTACAATACAGTACCCAAGACTGACATGAAACAATTTCTACATTGAATTTCACTGACTAGACATGAAAAAAAAAAAAACACAAATTTTGACAGATTATGAATGACAAACACAATTCGGAGAATTACAAGGAAATGAATGAGAGAGATGAATGGAAAATGATAAAAAGTTAATATACCATTAGAAACCTTTTCTAGAAATCAGAATTTAATATATCATGATCAATTATTGTACATAGGATTAAATAAAAATGAAATGATAAGTAGTGGTTTGTGAAAAATTTCGTGAGAAAAAAACGGGACCATGGCAACAGTGTGGAGAATAAGCAAGAAGAGGTACGCGAAAAATTTCACGAAAAGCCGAAAAGATTTTAAGAAGATTTAGAAACAGAAAAACCTGAAAGAAAATTCCTGTAAAATAGCTGATATCCAGGATTCCCGAAACCAACTCATGTCCAAGTTAACTATTCCCATTGAACTTTCTCATTCCTGAATGTATATTATTCCTATTTTCGACCTCCTGAACTTTATTTTCAATCTCATATCAGAAAACATAATCAATAGCCTATTTTACCGCGAATCAAAAGCATTTTGGTAAGAGTTATTTGTTCGTACGAACATTCTTTCAGAACTTGTTCGGGAACTGTACTGAGCAGAATCAGTGTTCCAATTTTTCACTATATATGTTTTTAGTAAATTCAATCAGATAAGTTGGGTTTTCCAAGATCAATCTATAATATATTTGAATTTCTAATTCAAAAAAGGGTACTGAAATTGAAATGAAAATTGGTACTAGATTGGATTTTGAAGTTATTGTATTTGCTCTCTTTCTTTCTCTCTCACAAAATACATGACATCAAGAGACAGCCCTGCAGTCACCACACCGCTGAGAAGTTCATCATGTTCATTGGCGTCCGTCTGAGCTAGAAAAGAAGTAAAACTGAAAAGTCATGATTACAGGTAAAAACTAATCTACTGGGCATATTTACATTTTTAAAACTTTTACTCAATTTCTTGATAGTTGACAAATTAAACAAATTCTCAATTCTCAAAATATATAAATAATAAACAGAAATAAAAATATAAAACAAATTGGCACCACGAACGTGGGGCGATAAAAAGAAAAATGGTGAGTAATTTCTTCGTAGTTTGTCACTAAGAAGAAAGGATAGTTTTACAAAGACAACAAACTGGAACCGAAAAGAAATCTGAACACAATCCTAAAATATCTCCCAAGGTAGCCTGTATCATATATCTAAACAAAATACTGCTTATTTCAAATTATTTATTTCCACATCTCCTCTTCTGATCAACCTGGTTCTGGAGAGAATTGACATACCTGCATTCTTCCATGGACCTGTTCGAAAGGAGAATGACGTAATCGTGATTACTAGAGGGAACTGGCCAACTTCGAATCTCCATAATGGTTTCGACTTTCTCTATACTTTCAGTATAAGGAGACTTTTTTCGGTATGAGAGATTGGAAAACTAACGAAGTCGGCTGGACTTGATCCAGCAGTCGCTCAGTCGAATTATCAAAATCGAAAAAAAATGGGAGATTTTGAGCTGAATTGGTGTTGGTATCCTATCAAAAGACGAGAAGAACTCTGTACAAAAATATTGATATCTGCAGTTGTAATTTTATTTTTCAACAACAGTTCGATGGAAGTTCTCTTCAGACTACATGTTGGTTTGATATTTATCAACAGTCAACATAAATTGAAGGAAACAAATAGAAATTAGGAGTAACAGTAAATATCAAGATGATTAGAATCGGATTTGACAAGGAATATAACTCAACTTATTTCTCGAGCAGAAAAAAACTGAAAAGGCAATTTCAGCTACTCAATCTCAATATAGTTAATTGCATTCAAAGGTCGCAAAATGCTTTTTCGCGTAACAAGAGAGAGATTATCCTCAAGATCACTAGGACCGAGGCAAGATAATATCGAGGTCGAGAAAATGTTCCACTGCCTTTGTAAACAATATTTTTCATGTGACCGTAAAAAGTATATAATTCCAATGAACATCACGTAATTTTAAAAAGAAAGCATTTCAACGCGAATAAAGAAAAGTAAATTGATGGCCTTAGTATCACAGTGTTTCTATATGGAAGTGAAATATTCAGCAATACGAACCAATTTGACATTTCATAATAATAGACTACAGGCCCATCCAAAAAATGGATGGGTCATATAAACCACCAGGTGACGTATATAGGATGATATAAGAGCATAAAATAATAAGATTCAGCACTATGCCGTCACTTGTAAGCTGTCCAACTGAGTGCTGGTGAGAATTCAAAAGTGCAGGTAGAGTGAGTACATTTTGGTCATATATTTTTGTACGGCATTTTTACTCTCTATAGATCCATAAAAAATAATAAGAAAGCGCGTAGTGCCGTTAAAAAATGGTGCGCCACAAAGTCAGTAAATTTTTTGGATTTTTTGACAATTTCAAGGGTAAATTGGTCATTTTATTATGTACGGCATCAGTTTCATACTGTTTCAATACAGCTTCTAATCCATTATTCCACAACGCCGTGCAAAAATCATGCGACAAGGGAAAAAAATCGAGGGTTGCAACCCCCTCTCTTTCCGTGGTCCGGGGAGGTGATTTGAAACAACATGAGATTAATTTATTTTGAAAGGATTTTATGCATAGATAATATTTTTTTACATGCCGTACATTATCGTTGGTTCCAAAGGTTTGTAGGGGAAAAAACTGAAAAAAAATCCATAGAACGAAAAGTAAGAAAAATCCATATAACGAAATGTAAGGTGAAATTCATGACGATATTTTTGTATACGGCATTTAGATTTTATTTGTACTTAATGCAATAATTTATAAAAGGTACAAATCTGAAAGTTCATAATGATAAAAAAGTCGTTAGAGAAGTATCTGAAAAGTATACCTGTAGTGCTCATGAAGAAGCTTTTACAAAAATAGTTTATCATGTTTTGCGCTGTTGGGTCAAGTACGAACATTTTAAGTGTTCTGATACATATATTTTCGTTATATTATTAGCTAATATGAAACAAATTCTAGTAAATGTGGGCGAGAATAAGTTAAATGTCGATCGCAAAATATGGATGCAACTCGAAACCGGTAATTACATGAAAAACATTGACGTTTGTGCTGTGTACAGAGACTTGGGTGAAAAGCTCTGTTCTTCGTTGGCTGCATTCCATGCTTTTACAGGATGCGACTTTAATCCCGCATTTTACAGAAAGGGTAAAAACAGACCATTAAAAGTATTGGAGAAATCTGGAAAGTTCCAAGACGCATTTATTGAAATAGGGCATAATACGTTTGATGCAGATCCCCTACTCATGGAAAAACTTTCAATGTTCTGCAAGAATATGTATGCGTTTTATACAACGTAAAAGCAAGGAAAACAGTCAACGAAGCAACATGTATCATATTCGATAAGATTTATACACCGAAAAGCTGTAATGAAGCGTTCAAAAAGACAACTATGAAGTTGACATTGTTACCAATAAACTATGGATGGATTCTCAATGACGGTCGGTACGATTTCGACTGGTTCCACGGTGAGGAATGCCCCCAAAAAGTCAGTGACATAACGGAACCGGATGAGGAATCAGACGAAGAAATTGATAACGTCATTGGTAAATAAATAAATCTTTACATCTTTAATCTGTACGTAAGACTTTGATTTTGACAAAAACTCATTAATGTTCCAGAAAATTATAGAGAAGATAATTCGGACATCGATGAAGACACTGATTCTGGTAACAACTCAGCGGCTGACTCCGATACTGAATAATTTAAATAAAAACCTTATTTTGTATTATTATCTTTAAATATATAGAATTTTTCTAAAAAATAGTTGATTTATTTATTCACATCATTACAATGAAACATGGTAGCGTCATTTTCATCAGCCTAAAAGATATGGTCTGCATTAAAATTTACGGCATCATCCTTTCCTGATTTATTCATTTTAATTCTATTTGAAACAAGCCAAACATATAGAAAATTTCAATACTTTATTAATCTATAAATATTTAAACTTTTGCAAAAACTAAAAAATTTCATATTTTGTATTTCTCTATGATTTTTTTTTTGGAACAGTTTCTTGTGAACGGCAATACTATATAACGATTGTATTTTACAATATCATGTTAAAAAAAAAGTTGCCGTACAGAGTCAAATGATTTTACAGCTTTATAAATCAAATATAACATGAGATGAAGATAAATTCAAATGAACAAAAATTTTTTGACGGCATTATTTTTAATAGTACTTTTGAGTGCTACGTAATGTTTTGGAACCGAAGCCGTACTTTTTCAAATCACCCCCCGGAACACGGAAAGAGAGGGGGTTGCAACCCTCGATTTCTTCCCCTTGTCGCATGATTTTTGCACGGCGTTGCGGAATAATGGATTAGAAGCTGCAATGAAACAGTATGAAACTGATGCCGTACATAATAAAATGACCAAATTACCCTTGAAATTGTCAAAAAATCCAAAAAATTTACCGACTTTGTGGCGCACCATTTTTTTACGGCACTACGCGCTTTCTTATTATTTTTTATGGGTCTATAGAGGGTAAAAATGCCGTACAAAAATATATGACCATAATGTACTCACTCTACCTGCACTTTTGAATTCTCACCAGCACTCAGTTGGACAGCTTACAAGTGACGGCATAGTGCTGAATATTATTATTTTAAGCTCTTATATCTCCTTTATACGTCACCTGGTGGTTCATATGACCCATCCATTTTTTGAATGGGCCTGTAGTTTATAAATATTTATCATCATATTTCAGAACTGCCGAATGCTGTAGTGAAGTTCAGTTTGCCAGCAGTTACTCTGGGAAATAGCCGTAAAAAAAATGCCAGCCGTCACCTTGGGTAACGGCCGCAAAAAATCATTTTACGGCCTCTGTTGTGGCCCCAAAATGCTTGTTTTGCGTCAGTTTGAACAAAAAAAACTTGTCAGTCACTTTATTATGCATGGTATTATTTTTGTTACATAGATAATCCGGATTAGATATGAGGTGATCACTTACGCCTGGTTCCACTAACGACTTCAATCTAGATTATCTTGCCAACTGGAATTTCTGGATGCATAAATGCGTACAAATATTCCAGTAAGCAAGGTGATCCAAGTCGTTGGAGAAACCGGCCCTTTAGAAAATTAGAAAGATACAAGGAGTCATAAAATAATTCTTTCAGATTTTTCTTCAACCTGAGTGTCTGTTTACCTAATTTCAATGCAGCAGATGCTATTCTCGAACATATGGTGTTTTATTACATTATTTCCTTACTCCGAGCCCTATTTCACTTTCTAGCATGTGTCACATCGAATTCAGCACAACAAAAAAACTCAATCGAACAGTTCCTCATTACATTTTCTTCACGTCTCCCCGCAATAAACCATAGCCGCCGAAGGAAAAACGTCGTAACTTCTTCCAACAGAACGTTGGTCAGGTAATGAAATACTCAGAAAGTTGTCGTAAAAGTTGTGCGCGTACTATTTTGACGTAATGAAGATATACGTTATTGGAAACATAAATCTAGGAGTTTGATTTGTGTTTGCGGTAGATTTGGGTAGATACTAAATCAGTGGAGTTGCGGGTCGACCGTTGGATACATGACAACTCGAAAAGGGTTTGGATGTTCTGATGTGTTAGGCGGACTGGACTGACTTCGAGTTTAGTAATTCACTTTTACTGAAGGCAATCTTCTACTCACTTTGAAGATTGTAGAATTGATAACATCGCTTTCATTTCTTTCAGAATTTCCTTCAAATAAATGGCCCGAAAAAATTACCTTCACAAATTTCCTTGAAATAAAACTCGGGTGAAATATATATACAGGGCTATTCAAATTCGTTTCTCTACAAGGGAATGTCGTAAACGGTGAAAGATAGAGAGTCGGTGGCAAAGTTGCCTATTTGATAGTCCTACCTATCGAAGCAATGAAATCAAATGGAGCTGTTTTTGATTCGGAAATATACACGAATAACCGAAAAATTCAGAACACTATGTCCGTATGTTCTCCGTTTGCAGTAATATCCTTCAGCTGATAACGTTTTGTCTCTCGCACCGACCGATTCAAAATTTCGCTGTGTAAGTCGTTTTGAATTTTATTTCAATTTAAGCTTCCTAGTACCTTTCGAGAACGCGGTTGTCTATTTAGTCGTGAAGTTGGCAAGCGGGTAGTGAGCATCATTGAATCAAAACTTGGAATATTTCTTACGATTCGGTTCCACAAACCGACGTTATCATTGCTGTTATATTCTGAGGTACGTATATTTTGACTGATTTTTTTCTAACAATACTGATTGAATTATATATTAAGATAAATACATTTATAATGAATTACGAAAGGGATCAAGAATGGTTGTTACGGCTTCATAGAGAAGTCTTAACTGATTCAGAGGTTGAACCAGATGATGACGAGGGGAGTTTGATAGACGATCATATAGAACTCATTGAAGATACAGAATAGGAAGAGGAGTTTGATATTGAACAGAACTTGCTTATTCCTGAAAAACAAGAAAATATTATTGCACAAATGTAAACAATATTTGTGTCTAGAGCCCCTTCTGGATTATGTAGAGATTGTCATGAGGATTATGAAGCTGAATATTTGAAGTAATAGTTTCAGTCGTCCATATGGATTTCGAGAGTTGAAGTTTATTTCCTTCATTTTTCAATATGCAAGTGACTATTTGTGTGTTTTATCGAATCCAGGTTTTTTTTGTATGGTTACTTTGAATCGATTAAAAGCCTGTTCATAAAATCGACACCTTTCCATTACGTCTCCTTTTTATAGTTCAAACAACAAAAATATTATGAATTTGATATATTCACATAGAGGATAAGGTAAACTTTCATAATATCATACAAATTTGTCATCAACAAATAATATTCATTTATGTTTATATTTTCGAAAAGGTCGGTTTCGTAGACCGACGTTATCAAAAATTATAATTTTTTTCACGTTATTTGCGGAAGGATATTTATGGTGGATTCATGCAGCAATCGTAACTCGGAATTCGCAAGTCGTAAGGAAGAAGTTGAGTCGATATCTTTCAATGAAAACGTTCATGCAGGTATATTAAGTCGGAATTCGTAAGATATTGAACGAATTTCCACTCTTACCATTCAACAGCTCTTGAGATTGCTGCATGAATGGTTTATATTTTGTTGCGAGTTCCGATTTCCGAGCTGCGATTGTTGCATGAATCCACCATTAAACTCTGTCAGCACTTTGCCATTATTACTTCGTGTGGGCTATCAGAATATGTTCATTAAACTTTTATACAAACGGTCATCTGACTTGTGCTAACCTCGTCCTTTGATTTTTATATACGGTAATGAATGCAATGAACGGCGACTAGCAATACCGAAGATATATCTGACACACCCTACAAGAGAAATAGATTATATAGATTTTCATAAGCTGAAAAACATAACGCAAAAAATAATATCAGTGATGTGATAAACGTTGAATTGGCGTCCTTTCATTTCTATACCTTTCCGAACGCGTTGTTTCATATTATTCATTGCCCTCAGCAAATTCCTTCGCTGCATAATTATGATAGTGTTCCATACTTTTCATTAAATTGTTTTGTGCCCCACTAATGAGTCTGAGTTTTTGCCACTTGCTTATAACTGTCAATATGTGAATATTAGAAAATTCCTCCGAAAATATTTTCAATGAGGAAATGGATAGGTTCTGGAGAAAAAATGCGAAATCCGGTTGCCTCTATTAGTAAGAGGGCAAACCACATATATTTTTAGTCAATTTCCTTTCATTTGTTCATGCTTTCTGACTGCCTATTGACTCTTTCAGTACCAGTTCAGTTTCCATTACGAGTTCAGCTATGTTGGATTTCATATATATATATATATATATATATATATATATATATATATATATATATATATATATATATATATGATGCGTTGTTTTTTCGGGTTTCATTCCGTGTTCTGTGGTTTTGATCCTCTGAAGGATAATTCTCACAACGTTTCGGCAAAGTCTCATTTGCCATCTTCTTGGTGATGTCTTGAGTTTCGATCTCCGAACTCGAAACTCAAGACATCACCAAGAAGATGGCAAATGAGACTTTGCCGAAACGTTGTGAGAATTATCCTTCAGAGGATCAAAACCACAGAACACGGAATGAAACCCGAAAAAACAACGCATCATACTTCGTCCGTGAGAATCTTCATGCTAACATATATATATATATATATATATATGTGGTTTTGATCCTCTGAAGGATAATTGTCACAACGTTTCGGCAAAGTCTCATTTGCCATCTTCTAAGTGATGATTGAGTTTCGTCCTCCGAACTCGACTAATTACTTCGAGTTCTACTTCTCAATATATAGGGGTGGTCATTGATGGTATCTTTGACCTGGGCCCCTCCCACTTCCTTCGTTCGTCCGACTGCATTTGTCATTATCTCTGGGTAATTACGTGGTAAGGTCCGACCTTGTTCCTCTGGTGTGATCGGCTTGTTTTTGTTTTGTGATAGGATGGATTTCCACGTTCCTGGTAATCTTTGGGCGTCATCTCTCTTGTTCATACTACTCGGTCGTTTCTCAATTTCGATAGCCTCTCTGATTGTTCGAGAGTAGTAGTTTTCATCGCTCGCTAATGTTTTTGTGTTTTCGAAATTGATGCTATGTCCTGTCTCCAATACGTGTTGGAAGATGGAAGATGTGGTGACTTTTCCTTTCACTGACAGCTCATGTTCATCCTTGCGTACGTTGATCCGTCTGTTGGTCTGGCCGATGTAGGACTTATTGCAGTCTCGACATGGTACTTCGTAAACTCCTTGGGACTCCAGTGGTATCTGGTCCTTCGGATTACGGAGTATCGATCTTATTGTACGTTCTGGTACGAACGAAGTAGCTATGTCGTGTTTGCGGAGAATTCTGCTGATTTTCTCTGTGGTTCCCTTTATGTAAATGTACATAGCATCAATTTCGAAAACACAAAAACATTAGCGAGCGATGAAAACTACTACTCTCGAACAATCAGAGAGGCTATCTAAATTGAGAAACGACCAAGTAGTATGAACAAGAGAGATGACGCCCAAAGATAACCAGGAACGTGGAAATCCATCCTATCACAGAACAAAAACAAGCCGATCACACCAGAGGAACAAGGTCGGACCTTACCACGTAATTACCCAGAGATAATGACAAATGCAGTCGGACGAACGAAGGAAGTGGGAGGGGCCCAGATCACAGATACCATCAATGACCACCCCTATATATTGAGAAGTAGAACTCGAAGTAATTAGTCGAGTTCGGAGGACGAAACTCAATCATCACTTAGAAGATGGCAAATGAGACTTTGCCGAAACGTTGTGACAATTATCCTTCAGAGGATCAAAACCACATATATATATATATATATATATATATATATATATATATATATATATATATATATATATATATATATATATGAAATCCAACATAGCTGAACTCGTAATGGAAACTGAACTGGTACTGAAAGAGTCAATAGGCAGTCAGAAAGCATGAACAAATGAAAGGAAATTGACTAAAAATATATGTGGTTTGCCCTCTTACTAATAGAGGCAACCGGATTTCGCATTTTTTCTCCAGAACCTAGAAGATGGCAAATGAGACTTTGCCGAAACGTTGTGGCAATTATCCTTCAGAGGATCAAAACCACAGAGCACGGAATGAAACCCGAAAAAACAACTCATCATACTTCGTCCGTGAGAATCTTCATGCAAACATATATATATATATATATATATATATATATATATATATATATATATATATGTTTGCATGAAGATTCCTATATATATATATATATATATATATATATATATATATAGGAATCTTCATGTGTTGTTGAGTTCGGGTTGAACCGCGTCTGGAGTTTTGTTCTCGACGTTTCGGCTCCGATTTTGGAGCCATTTTCAAGAGGTAAATGTGACTTCACGCTGAGGTCTCAATCTGCCTACTCCTCAGGTGTTGTCAACCAGGACCCTCATCAACAACTCCAATATCCCTACCGAAACCAAGAAAGCTCTCATCCCCCGGGAAAAATCCTCACGCACACCCCGCATATATGGTCTCCCAAAAATACACAAACCCAACGTTCCTCTTCGCCCCATTGTCAGTGCTTTCGGTTCCCCAACACAAAATCTTGCCAAATACCTTGCAAATACTCTCCAACCCCTTGCAGAACAGTCCTCGTCATATGTACGAAATTCTTTCCACTTCATTGAAATCCTCAAAAACCTCAATATCCAACAGACTGACATCCTTGTGAGTTTCGACGTAGTGTCCTTATTCACAAATATCCCTTTATCAGATACATTGAACATTCTCGAAACCAAACACCAAATTTCCAAAGGTACCCTCAACCTCATCAGTCACTGTATGTCCAGTACATACTTCCTATTCGAAGGTACCTTTTACAAACAAGTGAAAGGCGCCCCCATGGGTTCTCCCCTCTCACCAGTCCTTGCAAACCTTTTCATGGAAGACTTCGAAACTAAAGCCATTGACACGTTCGACCACAAACCCTCTTGCTGGTTCAGATACGTAGATGACGTTTTCGTCATATGGCCTCACGGCTCCGAAACTCTCCATAATTTCCTTGATCACCTTAACGACCTCCACCCAAATATAAAGTTTACAATGGAAATCGAAAGCAATAACTCCCTTCCATTCTTAGATGTCCTCATCACAAAAACCAATGACTCCTTCACCCACACGGTCTACAGGAAACCAACACACACAAACCGATACCTTAACGCAAACTCCCACCATCATCCAGCACAAACCAATTCCGTTGTGAATTCCCTCATCCACAGATCCATCAACCTCACAGACCTCCATAACAAACCACAGGAACTAGCCCAACTCAAATCAGCCCTTCTTCAAAATGGATTCACAGACCATCAAATTGACAGATCCATCCGCCGCCATAAAACTTCTCATTCCATTCCCAGAGACCCAACAGACAACAACGTTCCCCACAAAGCTTTTCTTCCCTACATTAAAGGTGTTACTGACAAAATCAGCCGAATTCTCAAAAAACAGGACATAAAAACGATATTTACAGCCAGCAATAAAATCTCCACATTCCTCCGCTCCCCCAAGGACAAAATTGTCAACGAATCACAGGGTATATATGAAATACCATGTTCTGATTGCCATAGAACATATGTAGGCCAGACCAACAGACGTGTGACAAGTAGAGTATACGAACATCAACTTGCTGTCCGAAAATCAGACCCATCTTCAGCTCTGTCCAAACATCATCAAGAGACAGGACACAATATAGACTTTGCGAACACTAAGACCATCGCCACAGCAAAAACACTACAAGCTCGTATAATTCGCGAGGCCATCGAAATCGAGAAGCGACCTTCCTGCTTAAATAAACGTGACGACGGCCAGAGACTTCCAACTGCATGGAAACCCCTAATACCTCAGTTCGATCTGAGGAGTAGGCAGATTGAGACCTTAGAAAGAACTCGTGACGAGACCTGGGGAGTAGGCAGATTGAGGCCCCGGCGTCAAGTCACAAACCCTTGCCCCCTGTGACAACACCTGAGGAGTAGGCAGATTGAGACCTCAGCGTGAAGTCACATTTACCTCTTGAAAATGGCTCCAAAATCGGAGCCGAAACGTCGAGAACAAAACTCCAGACGCGGTTCAACCCGAACTCAGACCGCGGAAACCTATCCGAACACACACATATATATATATATATATATATATAGGAGAATATTTTATCTGCGGGGGCAATTTAAATCGGGAGAGATAAAAAATCTATACAGTGTAGTGGTTAGCATATCTGCCTGTCAAGCGGAAGGCCGGGGTTCGAATCCTCGCCGGGCCACCGTGCTGGGTAATTGCACGTTAAAAGGTAAGGCCTCGTTGATCCATTGCTCGCACAAGTTTCGACTTCTGAGGGTTGACGTTCGTCAGCTGGTTAACGGAACGAACAATTTTAGAACAATTTTTTTAGAATTGGCCAAACTGGGAAGGGTGATTCTTTGAGTAATTCTGAGACAAAAAGAACAATTGAACATAGTACTGATAATGATTCGTTTTCAAGATACAGGGTGTCAACATTTGTAAAAAAAAATCGTTTTTTACTGAATATCTCATTATTCCTCGGGCCGATTTTTTTTTAATTCGGCAGTGCTGTTAAGGCTATCAAGGGGCTGATTTGGCCATAACTAGATTAATATCATCATGTCCAATGTCGTCCCGCAAGTTACCACAACCAATATTTTTGATAGGATAAATATGTGTTACTGATTTTTTGCAATTCATTTTTTTCGTATTGAGCTTCTGAAACTAATTTTTTTTTATCTCAAGCTTCTTTTGAATCTTACCCTGTTATTGAAAAAGAATTGAATCACTTCATTGCATGTACATGAAAGAATAAAATCAAAACTAATCTTCACAGAATGTTGTCGATATAAAAATTCCCAAGAACAAGAAGATGAATTGAAATTATCCTTAGGATAATTGAGTTTCCTATAATGGCACTCTAACTTTACCTTCAAAACGATGCAGTAGTAAATAAGGTTGTGTTTCATCGAAAACAATTAATCTAAAAATTTGAAAGTCAATTCGTTTAATTAGTTATGAATAAGAAGCTTGATATTGCATATCCAAAAAAGAACACCTCGGTTTTTGATGGTTTTATTTTAGTGTACCAATGACATGCAATAAAGTGATATTTTTCTCAAAAATAGAGCAAGTTACAAAAAAATACGAAAATAATTAAAAAAAATATAAAGAAGTTGTAGTTTCAGTAGCTCAAAGCGAAAAAAGAAATAAATCAAAATTAAAAAAAATCAGTGGTGCATATTTATGTTGGTCAAAAATATTGGGTACCCTGAGTACCTCCGCCGAAATTTCAGGAAAATCGGCTGAAGAAGATATTCAGAAATTTTTTTTCTCAGAAATTTTGACACCCTATATCTTGAAAACTAAGCCATACCGATCATATGTTTATGTGATCATTTTTCGTCTTAGAATTACTCAAAGAATCACCGCTTAAATTTACGAACTCAAATAATACAATGTCCATGACAAAGACTTTTATGAAAATGTTGATCAATGAGTTGAAAATATAAAATGATAGAGAGAAAACCGAATGACATTAATGTTATTCGAATCCTTCATACTTGAATCAACTGAACGACACATTGACACAAAAATCATACCGCAAGATCAGCCTGTGAAAGAAAAATCTACAAATTACAAATCGTCACTCCTAGGCCAACCCTGGACACATCGGAAACAAACGGTCATCCTACCGCCTGCGATAAGTAAATCATTCTTCGGCAATATTGAAGCTCCGAATGGGGAAAAATCGTGCCGATAACCAGTCTATTGTCGGAGTTTATCAAATTTATTAGGCCATAATCGTGGGTAATACCCATGGTTTTCAGTGGCGATGTGTAATGGATCCCACTTCCGGAATGGACGACAAATCTCAATAAAGGTTTGATACGGTCTGGTCAGCCGTATGTAGTTTCGACGTAGGTATACGAGATAGGACTTTCAGAGTGACTACTATTGGAGGAATGGCATGAATTCAATTGTCCGATGCATGAAAACGTTAGAAAATATGCAAATGTTCAACGAAAAGAGTGAAAGAGCCAATGGCAATGAGACACTCCACGAGTCTGAACTCGTTTATTCAAAATACGTTTAGAATAAATAAATATATATACATATTATACATATATATATATATATATATATATATATATATATATATATATATATATATATATATATATATAAAATGTTGTTATGATATAAACTTGGTTGAAAGTAGAGGAGAAATGTAAAATTGTGAGTTTAAACTATGAAAAGAGTAAATATGTTGAGTATTCTACGTTACCAACAATATGTCGAGCTCACTTCGGCTAACCAAAATCATCCACCATAAAATAAACATCCAATGATTTTATGACATCAAGAAACTGCTCTACCATTCAGAGAAACTGCACCACTGAGAAAGAGTTTTACATGTTCATTGGCGTCGAACTGAGCTAGAAAAGAGGTGAACTAAAAAGGCATAAATACAGGTAAAAGTGAAATACTGGGCATATTAGCTATTGAAAAAATCAAAACTACTTTCTGAAAATTAACTTCACATTTCTTTTACAAAAATTTTCCACTTAAAAACTTTTGATTCTATTTCATTGCAATTGATAATCACTACTTTGTCAGAAAAATAAAAATATCATAACAATAAATATATATATATATATACATATATATAAAAATCATAAATTACCTAATTTATTTATTTTTTGCTTGGTGTACAAGAAGAAGTGACTCCCATGTAATTAAGCGAGAGTAAAACTATGAAAATTTTAAATGAAAATTAGTTTCTGTGTAGTCGAACCAGAAACGATATAATTCAAATGAATAGCGCATCGAAAGGTCTCATCAGGTAGAATATTTGGTAACCGCCGTCTCAATGAACCTGATCTTATTGAAAGTATGTTATTGAGATTAGAGAAGAAGATAGGTTATCACGTTCATCCAGAAGAATTTTATAGAAAATGATTTAATAGATTACCGAATTTATTCAAATACTTTGCACAGACCGCTGCTGATAGATGGTGTGCCACACGCATATATTTTAAATTTATCAACATTTTTTCCGAATTATTAATATTTTTCTTCAAAAACTCGAATGAAACTCCTGGAACGACTTTGCACCGCACTATTCATAACAAGGAGGAGGGGTCCGAGATTGAAGCTTTCTCGCTGATGATATCTAGCATTGTCGAAACCTTGTTAAAAAGTCGATGAAATGAGGGATATCGATTGGAATTTCGATCTAAACAGATATCGATGTCAGATGTGTTTTCTTTTGGATCGTCTATCGATGATCTTGAAAATCTGTACAAATATTTTCCATTGACTGGCATTTGATTAAATACAATCCATGAAATGTTTTTCATAAACAACTCGGAAACTAGAATACTTTTTTTCAATTCCAAATCACTCCTCTTCATAGAATAAAAACTGCTGCTGTATTTTCGTGTCAAATAATCATTGGTACATTCACTTCAAAAAATGTGAAAAAAGACCATTGACGAATATAATTTTGCCACGAATACGCTATTAATTCAGAAACATTCCTTCCGAAAAAGACTCTACTAATAATCAACATGGTACAGATATGACCTGTTTCCGAATATAGTTCGGATGTATGGAGCTCGGCACCAGAACATCCATCGATAGTCCTTAATTTCAATCAGAAAAAGGCAATCAGTCTTGTTAGTGATTATTCGATCACAGACTGCCCACTTCAGTAAAGCATCTCAGAGATATGAGGAACTTGTCTCTCTTCTGAAGATATCTTCACGGTCGGTGATATTTTGAATTGTCATCAATGTTTTCACCCTTGGCAGTATCAACACTAATGATCCGATGAGTCCTAAATTCCCACCTTTCTGTTGCTGGGGGATCTCTTTCCAATAGAACAGCTATTCCATTTTGTTTGTTCAACATCCTTCAACATTCTTTCGTCCTGAAAGTAGATCGATATCATATTAAAGAAATTTTCATTGTACAAGTATATGAGGAGTGAGATATATCGTTAATAGGAAAAACAAAAATTTTGCATGATACAACAAAATTTTCCTTCCACCCAGCCATGTGGAAAATCAAAAATTCCAGCATTTGAAAAGTAATGGACATCTCGGAATATTCATAAATTCAAAATGGAGAATGACGACTTGATTACCTACTTTACACCATGTTCATCATATAACATCAGCTCATAATAAGGCACTAATTCGATCAATTCTGAAATATTACAATCATTCAGCACCAAAACTTATAAAGAAGCTGCTAGATTCAATTAAGCAGGAGCAATTCGCCTTGTTTATAGTGATTCGCTTAGTGACTTCTCTGAATCCCCGCAAAAATTGATCAACTCATCTCTTTTTAAAGATCTGATACACCGTATGACCCAGTAGCACTGGGTTTTCTACAGTTGAAATGGCAGTTGCGCTACCGTAACAAAACAGTAAGATGCCCCAGAGCAATTTGACACCCAAGTTAATTGGCCAACCCTTGCCCGTATAATGATCTGCCTCTGGGCGTACTCATCAAGAGTGTTAAACAAAAAGAGATATCTTTTTTCTCTCGCTCGAAAGACTGAGTTTTGAAACTCTTTTTCGAGTTGAGATTTCTTACCATCAAAAATACGAAGGTAATCCCAATTCATTCATTTTCTTTTTTCGTTCACGCAATGCTCTATGAATATAATTCCCAATTCGTGTGAACCTGAAGATGAAACAATTATTCAATATTCATAACTTTGAGATATCATGTATTTTGATCTGTTCGAACCTCAGTAACACCGTTAATGCTCAGTTCGTGACTATTTCCACTTCTTAATCGAGTGGTAGATGTAGTGTTTTTATCGCGGTTAATGAAATCGATTCCATAATTCCATATCCCACGGAAAAACATCTCCTCAATTCGACAGGTACACGTGGGATAATGAGCAAAATATCCCAGAATGGATCAGAGATCCCAAAGCGATGAATGCTGTTTATTCGAATGTCCCCTAGGGACAATATCATCATGGAAAGAATGTAGTGTTTCTTTGTATCTCATTCTTCTTATTCTTTGATGGCAGGGAAAGTGAAATAGTCTGAATAAGGCGACTCTCAAACATTCGTCTTCATTCATTTCCACACACACAACGAAAATGTCATCTCAGACGTTGAAAAATAAATGGTGTAAGCTGATAAGTCGCAAACAGATAGGTTGACTCGCAATGTGGTATTTCCTGAGCACGATAACTTCAAGGGAGGTAAAATTCTCGAACTATTATCTTAATACATTTCTTCCATCATAAAAACTCAGTGCTCGGAAGTCTCTGAGTAATTTGTCATTTCATAGTTTGGTTTCACTTTGCGTTTCGAAACTCCGAATTAGAATTTGGAGAGTTTTTGAATGTTGATGAAATATTTTGAAATCAATTCAGAATTTCATTCTTCTGAACTCAGGTAATTTGAATCTCATAGTTCCCACTGAGGGATTTGGAGTTCAATATTATTATTATTTATTTTTTATTTTCCACTGGAGAAATGGCAGATCTTAACAATATTCAAACTCGAATGAAAAAATTTTCCGTCCGTTAATGTTCGCTGATAACAGTTTTCTGAACGAAATGAAGCAAGTGCTTGATGTTCTTCTATTTTTTCTATCAATCAATGGATAATTTCACTGAAACAATAATTTGCGGTGGCGAGGAATAGGCTTCGTTCAGGAAGGAATTGTTTCAGATTCTGCTCCCATTGAATTCTACCAACATATCAAAAACACAGTAGAAAAGTAACTGATATGTTGAGTGCCTACTGTCGTCTTCATAACGATGCTTCGATTGGTGGAAAGATCTGATAGCAGGTAAGACTAGTGTTGGTGCTGGAAAAGATCTTCGCAGAACACCAGCATGGATGTGATATCTGATGAAAAATCGTTAACAAAGGGTTGTTACGAAAATTTCGTTCCATTGCTAATGTTTCAACATTTTGCATCGAAGTAATGCCGGGACAACAGTAACTTCCTTTTTCAATTCGAGTGTAACCCGCTTGCGTCAAAACATCGGATATCGATGGTATATCGTGAAGATCAAAAAATTTCCTTCCTGAAGTTGACGAATCGACAGGTGCGTGCAGAGAAAGTGGTGTAAGGGCATTTTCTGGTAAAAGACCTATTTACCTTATTTATCTTTTATTAAATTGTGCAGAAAGGTAGATTGAATGTTTAGATATCTCATTGAGTAATCCTGTTGATTTACCGTGAACAATTTTGGATTTTCCGTAGACCACGAGGATTGAGGTTAAAAATCAAAATTTCCCTTTATTTAAATAATCGTTGAAAAGAATCGAATTTCAGTGTTAAATACCTGTTAGGGAGATCCCTCTGGAGCGGATCGATAAAATATTTCTGGTATTCATTGAAATTTGATCACTTTGAAGATTTTAGTTAAATTCCTCATGTTCCTTCGGGGATAGGAACTTGCTAGCCCAATATCGTGCGATCACGAATTTAACCATTCACGTCTGTTGAAACAGTGTCTACTCTGTATACCTTTTTCAGATATTGAAATAGTATTAGTCCGGGGACTGATCATTAGCTAAGGAGTCTGACTGAAGACTGGAGGACAAGTACGGTGTTGACTGCTAGTACAGCCGGACAAGGAACCAACAGAGGAATTCTTCAGGTGAGCATTTATTTTCTATTTCAATTTGTTCATGATAAATGATCTCTCTGTGAGAAATAAATGCTAATCTGAGAGAATTTGTCCTCTGTCTTTCTGAGCTGTGCAGTGGTCAGCGTTGGAATTTTCCTCCGTCGAACATTCAATCGCTGGTCTGTACAATTTGTCTCAGGTCTACAAGGTAGTATCTTTGGCCTTTACTGCCACTCTTGTCAGCGTTTAAGGTAGCTCCTTCTGATCTGCTATTTTGTCTTATATCTAATTTCATTTTTATTATCTTCTAACTAGTTGATTACTCAATTCTAAAGTATCCGTACGATTTTTTTTCTCGATTTATCAAAGTTCAATATTTTTATCTTAAGATTAACTAGGATATATACCAAATATCTAATTCTTGGATAGATTTTCAGTGCGACTCTAACAAATTTGAATGATTTTTTTTCTAGTAGTAGTATTGGAGCCTACTAGAATAGAGAACGCTGGTTTGTCTTGTAATTTTCTGATTTTCATTGAGGATACCACCTTTTTTTGGTATATTACAATTTTTCATACATTTCAACCATTACTTGGTTTTGAAAGTAAAAGTTTTGCTGAGTAAGATTCAGAATATAAGGTTCTAAGGATATCCTCCGTTCCCTGAAACATTGTATCAATCAATTCTGATTTATTTCGTTTGCTTCGCATACTATTGAGGGAGTCAAATACTGGGTAGCGGATTGGTATAACTAGAAGGTCCCATCGCTGTCTAATCCAGATCGAAGAGGCTCAGTTAACAAACATCAACAATCGTCCTGCTTCGTAAAGACCAGCTAGTCGTCATTGTTGTCAAGCCAGGAACGAATTCGAGTAACTGTTAGACAAGTAGATTCCAGTTCAACAGCTCGTCGTTAGGACCAGCTTCGTGCAAACCACCCACCCAGGTTTTATCCAACCAGGCCCACCTTCGTTTGAATCAGATTCACCAAGTTGTAAATGTTCTGAATTTTAGATGCCTTCAGCTGTTGATATTCCTTGTGTTTACATAATTTTGTTAGTATATCATAATTTTGCCTTCAGCTTTGTTTTTTATTTAATACAGCCTTCAGCTTTTAATCTTTTCATTTATATAGCCTTCAGCTTATTGTATTGTTGTTGTTATTAATTGAAGTTGTTAATTGTCCCTGCTTGTTTATTCTGCCTTCTCACCCAAGCTGGACAATTTCTTTGGTAGTAAATCATCTGTTATTTAATTTTAAAATTCATTTTCTACCTGGCGCCCACTTACTGAGCCAGTCAAGTCAACTTTGTTATATTGGTATTAGTCAGTCTTAATTTGCCTTCGACTCTTACTAATCATTTGTTGAAACTTTCTCACACCCTCACCGTAACAATCTGAGCAGCCTATAAGCACATAAGTGGAAACTTCCATATTTTAAATTTTGAATCTTCGTCTTTGCACTTTAAAAATTTGGAGGGTTACAGGGTATGTCTATCACTAGAGAATCTCAACCACAAACCACGCGACTGAGAAAATAGCATGGGGGTAGTTCTTTGTGCCGAGAATGAACCGATGCTTCATAGATCACGAGTATCACGTTTGATATTTTCCTTCATATCCAGATCTGATTGAGGTACATCTGCCAAACCTCAAGTAGTAACTAGCAGGACACAAGTTGATTTGTTGTGACGAAATATTATATTACATTACGGGGAGGAAAAATAGCCTATTCTCGAGTTGCGTACTGTACTTGTTCTTCTCCCCTGATGTAGCAAACATTTCTTCGTTATCCTTCATATTCAACTATCAACGTGACACTGGATGACCCCAAGTGGGAAATACAATTGCTTGCTTCATGGATATAACTAGATACTGTCCACCCCATCTTGATCATACAAATAGGTATACCCAACACAAGACCCAAGTTGCGAAAGGCTAGCTTTTGTCAGGAAAGCAAGGGCGTGCATCAGCGCTACTGGAGAATTCCCAGAATTCCAACAGGTGGAACTGAGTAATGTTGTTGATTGAACGTCATCTACAGAAAGAATGATTATACAAACTTTCTCTCAACCCAATCTCTATAGGAATATATTACTGTGTTGAAAAAGAGATCCCTAAACATAAAAATAAAAACGCAAGTATCACATATGAACATTTAATCAAAATTTCAGCATGTGGTGAATATCAAAGTACAATAAATTTTGGAGTTAAATATAGGAAAAAGTATTAATTTGCCTTCGACTCTTACTAATCATTTGTTGAAACTTTCTCACACCCTCACCGTAACAATCTGAGCAGCCTATAAGCAGATAAGTGGAAACTTCCATATTTTAAATTTTGAATCTTCGTCTTTGCACTTTAAAAATTTGGAGGGTTACAGGGTATGTCTATCACTAGAGAATCTCAACCACAAACCACGCGACTGAGAAAATAGCATAAGGGTAGTTCTTTGTGCCGAGAATGAACCGATGCTTCATAGATCACGAGTATCACGTTTGATATTTTCCTTCATATCCAGATCTGATTGAGGTACATCTGCCAATCCTCAAGTAGTAACTAGCAGGACACAAGTTGATTTGTTGTGACAAAATATTATATTACATTACGGGGAGGAAAAATAGCCTATTCTCGAGTTGCGTACTGTACTTGTTCTTCTCCCCTGATGTAGCAAACATTTCTTCGTTTTCCTTCATATTCAACGATCAAAGTGACACTGGATGACCCCAAGTGGGAAATACATTTGCTTGCTTCATAGATATAACTAGATACTGTCCACATCATCTTGATCATACAAAGAGGTATACCCAACACAAGGCAAAGGTTGCTTTTGTCAGGAAAGCAAGGGCGTGAATCAGCGCTACTGGAGAATTCCCAGAAATCCAATAGGTGGAACTGAGTAATGTTGTTGATTGGACGCCATCTACATAAAGAATGATTATACAAACTTTTTCCCAAGCCAATCTCTATAGGAATATATTACTGTGTTGAAAAAGAGATCCTTAAACATAGAAATAAACACGCAAGTATCACATATAAATATATAATTAAAATTTCAGCATGTAGTGAATATCAAAGTACAATAAATTCTGGAGTTGAATATGGAAACAAAAGTATATTGGCCAAAGAGAAACTTCAGCGTGATGGAATACAACAATTATGATACCAACAACCAAGATGAATGCATTCAATCCTGTTAAATTCATTTGTTACTGCTGAAGGATGATGTTTTTCCACTTTTTCTCTCCATTGTGGTGTTCTGTTTGCCACAGAAATTGTTCCTACAACTTCTTGATGGCTTTTTGTCAAAATCAATAGACAACTTCAGAACTTATCTACCTCTAAGTATCCTCCATGAAATTCTTCACAGACAGGAAGGTCTCTACTATCCTTTTGAAGGTACCAATAGTCCTTTATAAGTTCTCTATCATCCTTAAGATCTTCCACAAGGTCCCAACAATCCTATATAATCCTTAATAAGGTCTAAACAATCCTCAATAGTCCATTATATGTGTAAATGTTAATCAATAATCCTTTATTATACCTTAATATTTATCATTATTCCTTAATATTGTCTTAATATTCATCAACAGTCCTTCATGTGGTCTAAACAATCCTCAAAGTCCTTTTATGATCCTGGCAGAACTCTCGAATTAATGAAATTGATATTCTTTTGGGCAGGTCAATCAGAATTACTTAATAGTTAACCCAATAGTACTGCCAGGGCAGAAATGGACCGCAAAAGACTTCCGTCCTCCCCAAATTGAAATTCTTGATTGAAAAAAAATCGGTTTACCACTATTTCACTTTTTCCAACTTGAACACGTTTTATCCGATTTCATTTCATAAACCACAAAACAGTAATCTGCACCGAAATCATAATATGAAGCAATAGCAATATCACATCTCTCTTTATAAAATCACAAAACGCAAATTATTTCCACATTTAAAATAAAGCTTCTAATAAACGATGAGTACATGTTGAGCTCTGACAGAGTTCTATACTGTGGTTAATAAGTCGAAATTATGAGAAGAATTACTCTCAACTGATCTGCTGGATGATATGACATATTCACATTTTTATAATCAAATTTGCTAACTAAAATACTGAAATGAATGAATCAATATTCGGATTGGAAATAGAGATCTTCGTGAGCTCTGAAAATAAACATGAACACGTATTTCATCAGTAAGCAGTAAGTAGAAAGTGCATAAGTGATTATTGTTTCTATTTATTTCCTGCATATCTGAGGAAAATAACGATTACTCAAATGTAACCGTTACAACACAGTACGAATCCATAAACTGTTAAAAAATAATTCTAAAAATGTCATTTTCAATTCAATTTCACAAAGAATTCGAATCGAAAATTTGGTTGATTCTGTTTTTGGGCCATTGGATGTAGGTAGTCATGAGATCAAATTTATCACCTCAAATGTTACATATCCCATCGTTACAAAAAAAACAATTCCAGGAGCACCCGTCATTAATTCAGAAAGTCTATTCTAAATGAGCCATTACCTAACAGCTGTCAAATACGTAATGAACGGTTTGAAATGGTAGAAAAAACATTACTTTATTTTCCTAGGACTATTTTAAAAGCATGGAAATCGTCACATATACAAGTGAAGATAGGAGTTAAAAAAAATTAAGTGTCTCTTTTGTTCAACTATAGAGAAAGACAGTTACTACAGAAAAATCAGAATATACAGTTTTGCTGAACTTGAATTCTTTTTTAAACTCGCACATATTCTCGATGGAAAAACGCAGCATTTTCAAATTAAGAAGCTCTAGAAATTCAATGAATATGTACTGCCTTTGAAAGAAAGAATGCCACTCGACCACACAAGGAAGCAATAACCATACATTTTCGATAGAGATAACGTTACCGCCATTCTGAATGAAAAAAAGCAGGAAGTGACCCTTACCGCAATTTTTTGGAATTTGGCATTATCAATATATGTGTATTTTATACATTCCTTGCTGTTTTTCACTGGGCAATCAACAAGATATGACGTTAATATGATATGCGTCTTCAATTTCACGAATGAGTATATTATATACTGTCGTATAGAAGGCCTTAATAAAAAACCTTTTCGGAATCAGGTCGCGACATTGGCTTACATATACGCATTCGTTTACAATGGTTTCATGTACGTCTAAATGTTTTTGCAAACATCACACTCAGTAAATCGAATGTGTTATAAAAGAAGTGTCGTGGCTCTGATTCGGGATTGATAAATAAACCTTTGGTCGGGAAATTGGAAACAAGTCCCTGATTGATTACAAAATTGTCAGATGTAGTCAGTAATACAATTCTGCCCGATAGGGCAAGTAAATTCAGTGTTGTTGGGTTTTTATTTTGTAAGTATAGTTTTTATAATGAATGATTGTCGTTTTGAGTGAATGTGTTAATCAATAAAGTTTATATTTATGTTTTTTACCAACTGATTTCATCTTGGTTATCACAAAGACCATCTGAGCTAATTTAACCCCAAGGAAGGACCAAAAGTCCTACCTTCCTTCCCGACAATACTATCACTTTTTTATCACATGGCAGTAGAAACTAAATCGCAAGTTCACAAAAGGATTCTGTGGTATAGGAATGTTTAAGCCTGCTCATCACGAATTTGCAGTTCTGTAGATACTGCTTCTCTCTATAGTTGGGCAGTATAAATTCCAATATGATTCATATCGATTGCATGATACTGCAAGGCTTAAGCCACGTACATACACTCCCCCTCGAGGAAAAACTCCATTGACTGAATGAGCGAAGTATCAAAATTCAGATATTCAATCTCTTGCAACGGCACATCGTACTGTCTCTGTCCTATTTGCAGATGAAGCTAGAGTGGATAGAACTCACAAACTCCAACGGCACTCAACTCGACAAGAGTCAATAACAAAATGCATTTTGAATCATCCGTCCCTAGAATGAGAATCCGTGAAGGAATACCGCCTTCTACTGGATGACTGTGACCTCTGAAAACACTTACTGTTGGGGATTTCTGGGATCGTACAGCTGGGCTATGACAGTCGACAGAAATACGATTTCTCATATTATATAAGATTCAGATGCATTCAAAAGTACAACGACAGAAAACTGTTTCCACCCCTCTGTGGCAAATGACTTGACTTGCGAGTACAATAATATATCACAAATATATGGGCATATGGTGGTTACCGTAATAGCAGTGTACCATCAGATATCGATAGTTTTTCATTAACTGATTTGCTTTCACTGTTTCCACAATGACAAGAACTAATTGCTCACAATATTCCTTGGACTTTCACCGAATAAAATATTAATTTTTGTCCACATGTCATGCTGACTGTACTATTTGTTGTACGATGTGTGGTGTCAATCTCGCGAAAGAAATAGCCAAGTGGAATTTATTGGAAATGAATAACTGCGTCGTATCGATTCCAGTTCATCTCCTCCCTTTGCATGTTTTCCATCCTGACACATGATTAGTGGAAGCGACTAACCGAATGGATCGTGACCATTCTAGACACTTTAATAACACCTCTCCGTTCAACCGTCCGTTAATCGAGAATATGTAATTTTTGAATGGGTTTCCCGTTCCTGTTGATGAGCGAAACAGAATGCGATAAAGGGTTCGCGTGCAGGCGATGATTGTGATATAGTACAGTCAATATGGAACGTTATTTTTGATGATAGATAATAAGTGGATTTGCCTGTTATTCGGAGTATGGTGTACCTGCTGGGTTGAAATCCAACATTCAATTGGTGTATCTTCTCTCACAATTCGGGTGAAAGAAAAGGGTATCTACTTTCATTGAAGGAGTGCATCAATTAACTGGTAAACTAGAAATTGAATCGTGAATCTAGTGCAATTAGTCGAATATATCATCAGACATCGTTTTGCTGATGAGGTTTTCACCATGGTCACCACAATGGTTGTCCATTGAAACAATGTCAGAAGAAGAATCAGCTAGACAATAACATGAGTTAGTTGAAAAATTGCAAAGTAACAAATTGAAAATATCACTAGAGGAAAGTAAAAAGATAGAGGGAGATTCGAAAAACAAAAATCGAAAATGAGGAAACGTATTATTGCTCTACAAGATTGGGATATTGCATTTAAACATAATGAATAATATAGCATCCGAGTTCAAACAAAAACCAGAAAATTCACTGAAACAAACCTTATCTGAAGTCAATTCTCCATCGAACTCTCAAAAGTCAGAAATGAATAACATACCTATAATGAAAAGTGAACAGAACAAAGATATACTTATACAGTGTATTTTATTTAATGAACAGGCTATCTTCAAAAATATAACCCAGCTCGAAAAAACAACACCAAATTTGTTTTTGTAAAAATGTTGTGTCCGGAAGATGGTGATCAACCAATAATTATTTTCAAATATCTTGAAGCAGCAGGAAAAAACGAAAAGCAAGAAATAATACAAACATTCAAGATGAAGATCGACAACGATTCACAATTGAAGAATTCGAAAACCTTGATTACGAATCTGGAATCGATTTTGTGCTGACACTGTTGAAATTCTGTCATAAAAAAGACAAACAGGAAGTGAAGAAGAAAATGAGAAGAATAAAAGAAATTGGATCAGTCCAATCAGTGACCTCGTATGCTTTTTACCACTGTGTGGATTTGTTTCATCATCAAATGATCGTTATATCATGGCAGGCATACACAACATGAAACTGAGCACCGCAATCATACATGATATCCGCGTACCATGCTTGCGGATCTTCGTTATCTGCACATCCGTCCACTATCAAGGTAAAATTGAATATTTAAATTGTCTGCCATCCTCTCCTTTCCCAGAGCGATATCGAAAATCTCGCATAAACTTTGAAACCATTTCATACAATGAAAAATTCCAATTGAGCTCGAAACCAAGCAGATGTGATGAAGAAGTTATTTGAGTAGAGATTAGTAATAGGGTTCTGTTATTAGTAGGGTATTGCTGTGCCGTATTAACATTTTCATGAGCTGAATATTGATGATTGGCCTGAAATCGGAAGTTAAACCTATTATTGGTAATTTCACTGTGTACCAGATTAGCGTTTTGACTAAAATGTGGTGATTGTTTTAATAATTATTATTCGAAGTAATGTTTAAACAATTCACTATTCAATAATATATTTTTCGATTATTTAATTTATTTTTTAACATCACCATGTATATTTAAAGTTAGCCAGTCCGAGATGGATTCTATGAAATACCGAATACCGACACATCTGTTCATATCTTCCCAGGAAAATAAAAATCCTCGACAATACGTTTACAATCCGCTCTAGCAATAATATTTCTAGAGAACACTGTTTAGAATCAATCTTTTGAGAAAAGCCATAAATTCGTCTTAGTAAATGAATAAAATATTTCAGAGTTCCTTTGAATATCTCGAATTCAGATGTCGAGTTTATGGATTGTAATTACGGAGGGTACCTAGTTTATGACATGGCGGGGAATTCTAAGACCTTAAGATTCTGGGATTTTCCGAGCCCTAATTATGTACCCAGCTAAGGTACTCGGATTTTTCAGTTCGAGTTTTAATCTAGTCGAGAACACTTCAGTCAGTTCAGTTTCGATCTCAGTTTAGTTCAGATCTCCATTCGTCCAATTCATCTCGCGATTACCTCGGTACAACATAAAATCTGCCTCGGCTGGAATAATTCGTTGCTCAATAAACACGTTATTCCAATATTACCTCAATGTGTTCGGCTCTGCCACATGAATCATAATTACGAGAAATACAAAATAGGTGATACGGTATTACCAGATATCACCAAAGTGGTGACCCCGACGTGATCTCTTTTTTTTCGTGAGTGATATTCTTTGGCTAACCGACGCGACGAAAGGTTTTTTTGTGGCAACGCGAGTTCCGACGACGGGTTAGACAACAGTGTGCTAAAAAACGGTCTCAAAGACACTAGTGACCAAAGTTTTTGCGAATAATTCAATAAACTTTCCAACAATGTCGATAGAAGAAGTGACCACGGCCGCGATCGCGCATGTTAAAACATCAATACCTGTTTGATATTTTCTACTGCATCCAGAAGATGTTACTCAACCTAAAAGCAATATACTATGGTCTTATACAATCCCAATTAACCTACGGTATCATGGGATGGGGAGGGGTGAGTGATTCACACATAAATAATCTGAACATTGTCCAGAGGAGAATCTTAAAGATCATTATTTTTGGTAAAGGAAGAACTTACCCTAGCAATACTTTGTATAAAGAAAGTGAGTTCTATATTGCTTGATGAGATTAAATTATTGTTTGGTAGTGTGTATATATTGCTGAGATACTATTCTGTGATACTTACCCGAAGATAATATCGAAAGAACACTTCCACATTAAACAACAAAAATGTATTACATTTACTGTAATGGTGACTTATATCTAATATCACTATTGTGACTTGTTTTATTATTGTGTTACTAAGTACCATGAATTCAATTTTTTATCAATGTTATAATGAGTTGAACTCAAGTAGTAATATCAAAGTTTAATTCTATACTTTTATTTTGTATTTTATATAGTCAAAAGAAACACATATGTGGCTATACCACACACAAGTAGCAATTCTTTGAAATTGTTACTTCAGTGGTGCCATTGTTTATTTACATTCACTTTATACTCCATATGAGCGAAATTGTAATAATTTTTGATGGAAAATAAACATTATTATTATTATTATTATTATCCAGAAGATTCACTGCTTTGAGTTTAGTTTTTGACCTCCCTATATGAATTTGATAAGTAATGCATTTATGAAATGAGTGTCCAAGCTTCTTTTCGAAAATCACAAATTACTTGAAATCTGTAATATCAATACGAATTGAGAAACGAAAGTTGTGGTAGTATATTGAAAATTAAACAGATTCTTTTATTGAATTCAGAAGTGAATTCCATTGACATACAGAGAAGGAATTCACTCAAACTTATGTTTATTCATCTTTAATATAATAGTGAATAAGATTTTCATATCGAAATAGTATATTATGCAACGATCGTGTAATGATGGTTATTAATACATGAGCATAAACCGGGATACGAAACGAGCCGAAGGTGAGTTTCATATGGTTTATGCGAGTTTATTGATAACCATTACATGAGTGTTGCATACGCTAGTTTATCTACACCAAATAAATAATGAAGAACTAAAAATATTATATTATTAGGTATTTATATGTTACGGTTATGATTTTACAATCATTCGTAACAATCTGTATATAGATAATGGGAGAAAAACTTCGAAAAATATCTTCTCAATTGGCTTTGTTTTATATAACCCTATCTTATGAAAAATTATTTTATTACCTTTGAGAATTCTATCAGGTAGCAAGGGACTGTTTACTCAAGTCAGGTCAAACACTAAGATGTCATAATTCACTTTCTAGGAACAGTAATCACATCGTCAAACTAACCACACAAGAATTATTTTGTGATTTTAGTTGTCAAAACAATGCAACAGGTTAGAATTTCAAATTGAAGGTTATTTTGAAATGCCATATCTGCAACTTGTCGGACAAGGTCGTGTTCATGTGTCTCAAACGACAAATCTCACTTGCATAGCCGTAGGTGAAGTTTTCGATGGGATATAAAATAAATAGTTGGTTATTTCAGATTAGGCAGCAATATGATTGTTCCAGCTTGACAAATATTGGTCGGAGAATATTTGCATGCAGGTTGGAAACGATTGTTTGTGCTTTTCTAGTTTATTTAGGCCATTAGTATATTTGTGAATTTCCTTCCGAAAGTGTACCACATTGGCAATTTGGTTACTTTTGAAATGCTTGATTGGCAGCAGTGCGTACTTCCGCATTCTTCGTGATTTTTCGCATATTGGCGATTTCTAATTGGTGTAAGGTGATATATGACACCTGAGGAAGTATTTTCCGATTTCTTCCCTTTTTGGCCAAGACCACCCACTCGTGATAATGTCGGTTTGAGTGCTCAGTATTCCGTAAAGGAACAGTGGTTTCATCTCATCGTTTCTATAAATGAAATAGTTTCCGAAGTACTGTGAAACTACCCGATGTATGGGGGATTTGATTTAGAAAGATGGATTTGTAAGAAATTATGAATTTCTTTTCGGCGTTGCCCGGCTCTTTGAAAACACATGTTCTGAAACCTTCGTGGACTCGAAGGTAAAGTATTTTCTGAAAATATTCTTATTAGGTAGTAAACAAACGTTATTCTTGACTTCAGGTTTCTTTTCTACGGATGAATTTTGTATGATGTACTCGATGATCTAGGAATTTCAATTGGCATGACTCCATGAATTTCACTACCCAATATACCTATCTTCCATTTGCACATTGAAGTTGGATTTGGCGATATTCCTCCACTATTCGCATTCCATTGCAAGAATAGGATTGCTGTACCTCTAAATCAGAGACTTCCTGTTGAATTTGGTATCCCAGTGAAGTATTTTTCGAATCATTAGTACAGTCGAGATTGGCCTATCCCAAAAGGAGGTAGGACTCGGATCCATTCTTTGCCTGGAAAGTGTGGCGTATGAAGAACCACAGGATTATCCTCTTTGAGTAGGTTGGCTCGGTTTCTGAGGTTGGTGACACCGGAAGAATATCATAAATTCTCCACTGGATTTGGTATCCTAGACAGTATTCGTCAAACTGCTAGTACAGTCGAGATTGGCCTATCCCAAAAGGAGGTTAGGACTCGGATCCATTCTTAGTCTGGAAAGTAGTGAGTGAAGAACCCCTGGTTGAAACCTTACTTGGTGGTGAATGAGTGAATGAGAGAACAACCCATCTTCCACGTATTGGGACACTTCCTATCAACCTGTACTATCACCCCTGCAGTTGCCAGTCAGTTCCGGAGGAGGAATCTACTACAACCTTAAGATGAGTATTTCTTTAGTGAAATTCATGTAAAATAACCAGTTGTTTGTTTATTTGGAATTGTTAACATTTCTATGTATTTTATTGATATTAGGTCACTTATAACGAGTGAAATTTTGGTATATATATTTGAAAGGGAATTTTGAGTAACGTCATACTTGATTGATACAATTGTGTATATTGTGTTTTTTTTGAAATTAATGTAACCTGATTCTCTAGAGTTAATGGCCACTGGAGTGAACCAATTCTCACTCGATTAGTCCTGTACACCATCTGCAATTGCACTACGGTAATACCACCATATGCGTTTTATGTTTTATGAAATTTTGGTTTAATCTGATTGGAAGGACTGAATTGTACTCAGCCTCAATGCATTAAATAGACATAGTTTGGATTTTATGTGAATCCTATATCACCTTGCTGAACAACAGTATATTTTTCCAAGTAGTTGAGAACATCATTCCGTTGTAACTCAGATTCAAAAAAAAGGGCTAATAAACACGACATTATTGAGGAGATAATAACTGGTTTTCTTTCTTTAGGTAATTCAGATTCAGACCCTGAGAGACTGACTAGCTGAGGTATGCGGCAGATCTGACTCTGGACCCTGGCTGAAAATTGTAGGGGAAAACCGTATTCTGTAGAAAAGGTGGTAAGCCCTTCCCTATAATCTCAAACAGAGTCAGAGCTGTAGCAAATAAATGGCACCCAACTAAACTAAAGAAATACTGTTTCAATTAATTGAAAGTTGGATGATATTTTGAGCTGCAACTCTGCGCTGTACCAAGTTTTGAAGCTTTTACTGTGTCATTTCTCTATAGTTCAAAATGTTACAATTAATTGTTGACCGTTTACTTAAGGATGAACTCATTTTTGAAATAAATTGCAGAGGAGGACTTGCAGATGATACTCATAATTGTGATGATTTGAGAAAAATTCTTAGGGAATTACTAAATCTAGAAAAAGAAGGAAAATCATTTCGTGTTACACTCCAATTGAATTCAAAAAATGAACTTGATATAATTTCCAAAAAATTGGATGAAATTGAAATTTTACTTACGGGTACAATCACTCAAAATTCAGCAAAAAAGGTTGAGGCAAAACTTTGTCATACATTGAACAGGATTGAAAGAGTTGATTCGAATGGGAAACAGGATGAATGTGAGCAAAAGGCTAAGCTTCTCACGAAGGCACTTGGGTTTGTTAATAGTTTAAAACACAAACAAAATACTTTGCAAAAATCAGCAGATACTTCAATACCCATTGATTTAATGTATCAGAATCAAAACTTCTCTAATGCTAAAGCTACTTCTACTCCTAACAAAAACAATACATCAGTTAACAATGGTGAAGGTGATCTTCATAATCTTTTAGAAAAAATGTGTAATACCAGTATAAAAGAAATTAATAAGTGGGAATTAAAATTCAATGGGGAAAATGAAATGGGCATAAATGGATTTTTTGAAAGAATTGAGGAACTTTGTGAAGCAAGAAATGTTACCAAAGAGCAACTTTTCAAAAGTGCTATAGAATTATTTGAGGGAAAAGCTCTCATATTCTTCAGGTCTATCAGAGACAGAGTTCAGGACTGGGATAGTTTATGTAAATACTTTAGAGAGGAATTTTTACCAAGAAATTATTATGAAAAATTGTGGGAGCAAATCAAAACTAGAACTCAAGGTGAGAAAGAATCTGTCGGCATTTATGTTGCATACATGAACAACTTGTTCAAAAGAGTAGGCTCTTTCATTGATGATGATGTAAAATTAAAACTAATCAGAAAAAATTTGCTACCCTTCTATCAAAGTCAGCTTATGTTAGTTGAAATCGACTCAGTGGAACATCTAATTGATTTGTGCAGAAAACTAGATCAAGCTAAAGATTCAGTCATGAACTTTGTCCCTCCAACTTTTGATAAATCTGCTATTGAAACAGATCTTGCATATAACAAAGGTGCAGTTCGAAAAAAGATCGATGGGATTGACAGTAAAAAGCCACAAGTTGCATTTGTAGAGGAGCAAAAGAAAAGTGAAATCGAAAATGAAAGAGATTTGGGTGACAGATGGTATAAAGAAAATAGTTCTATTGGAAGAAATTCAAGTTCTGATAGAAATTTTAGGGATCAAGGTAGGGAAAGAATTTCAAGAGATAATAGTAACTCTTCAAGGCAAACCAGTACTGATAGGGCTAGATTCCTTAAAGATTTCAGTTATGATAGGAGCAGTTCAAGAGATCATGGAATTGATAGAAATAGGTATGTAAGAGATTCAAGTTCAAACAGAAATTATGAACAGGGTAGATTCTCGAGGAGAGATAACTTTCAGGTTAATAGAAATGACAGTTCTAGCAATAATTTCGATGGAAATAGAAATGGTAGTTCTCAGAGATATTCTAGAGATAGTAGTTCAAACAGGTATATAGAAATAATTTCAATGATAGAGACTCTAGCAGAAATAGGAATTTTTCTGATAGAAATACTTTATCAAATATTGAAAGGGATAATAATGTAAATAGAAGTACTAACTTTAGACATAATCAAAATTTTACCAGTAATCGAAGTTTTAGGGATAATCAGAGGGAAACAATTTGTTATAAATGTAATGGGAAAAATCATATTGCAAAATATTGTGCCATGAAAAAGTCAAAAAACTAGAATCAAAGGTGTTTCAAGATCGTGAACATCCTTTTACAGAACTCTCAAAATCGATCTGCTCTATTTCTACTTTCAATAGTCATGAAAATTTTAATTCTCATATCATTGATGATTTTGATTTGGATACAATCTGTACTAAAAGTGAAATAACTTGCTTTAATTCACAGAACAAACCAGTTTTAGACTATATGCTGTCTCAAGTGGGAAATAATGAATGTCCATATGTTCAAGTGTCTGTGTATGGTTGTGAAATGAGTGGTTTACTGGATAGTGGAGCAAATAGGGTATTTTTGGGAAATAAAGGCTATGAGATTCTACTTGGAATTGGTATAAAACTGAAACCTTCTCTGATTACGCAATGTATAGTTGCTAATAACGAAACCATTGAATGCATCGGAATTATGACAATTCCTATCAGGCTTAAAGATAAAGTACAAGTTTTTGATGCGATAGTTGTACCAACATTGAAACATACTATAGTTTTGGGAACAGAATTTTGGATAAAGATGTCACTTATTCCAGATTTGAGAAATGGGGAATTTTATTTCAACGATAATGCTGATAGTAAGGATAAACATATAGTATTGAATGTTATTCAGACAGCTGATGATTTGTGTTTTGAACAAAAAGTTAAATTAGAAAATATTGTTGATGAATACTTTGATTCTATAAAAGATGTTAAACTTGGCTGTACAAACTTAATTGAACATAAAATTGTAACTAATAGCCCTCCTATAAAATCTAGATATTATCCAGTTAGTAAATATATGTAAGATAAAATCGATGAGGAAGTTTCAAAAATGCTGGAACTTGGAGTAATTGAAAGAAGTGACTCGGGTTGGAGTTCGCCTATCCTGATGGTACCAAAACAAGATGGAAATTTTCGATTTTGTGTCGATTTTCGTAAACTTAATGCAGTAACAGAAAAATGTGCTTATCCCTTACCATACATTAGTTCAATTCTTGATAAACTTGGAAATGCTCGTTATCTAACTAGTCTCGATATCAAATCTGCTTATTGGCAAATTAAAATGAGCGAAGATAGTAAAAAGTATACTGCTTTCACAATTCCTGGTAGAGGATTATTTCATTTTGTTCGTATGCCTTTCGGTTTAACCAACGCGCCATCGACATTTGAGGCTCTAGTTGACAGAATTTTTGGTCCAGAACTTGAACCGTTTTTATTCAAATACTTAGACGATATAATTATTTCAACCCCAGATTTTGATACACATCTTAGGATTTTGAAAGAAGTTTTTCAACGATTAAAACATGCTGGCTTAACCTTAAATAAAGAAAAATGTAAATTTTGTCGAGATGAACTCAAATATATCGGTTATATTGTCAATAGGTCAGGTCTCAATGTAGATCCAGAAAAAGTGTCTGCCATAGTCGATATGCCACCTCCCAAGACTCCAAAGCAAGTCAAAAGACTCATAGGAATGGTTTCCTGGTACAGAAAATTTATACCTAACATGTCAAGTATAGTTGCCCCGTTGACGGCATTAACACGTAAAAATGTAAAATTCAAATGGACACCAGATTGCGAAAAAGCTTTCAGAGATATCAAGAATGCACTAATTTCACCACCCATACTTTCTTGTCCAAATTTTGACCAACCTTATATACTACAGACTGACGCTTCATCTTATGGACTAGGTGCTGTTTTGAGCCAATATTATAATGGCAAAGAACATGTTATTGCATACATTTCGAGAACACTCAATAAAAACGAAATGAAATATACTGTTACAGAAAAAGAGTGTTTAGCTGTAATTTGGGCGTGTGAGAAGTTGCGTTGTTATCTAGAGAGTCCTATTCCATTCACATTAATCACTGATCATCATAGTTTACTTTGGATGCATAATTTAAAAAATCCAAATGGTCGCTTAGGGCGATGGGTACTAAGGCTACAGGAATTTAACTTTAAAATCGTTCATAGACCTGGAAAAGATCATGTTGTTCCCGATTGTCTATCACGCGCTATTCCAGGAAACAAGTATGAAATAGATGAATGCAAGGTTATAAAGACGGATAGTGAAGTGAGTGAAAAAACAACAGGGGATGATGAGATAGGTTTTGACAGGAGTATGATTGAAAAGGATAAGTGGTATGTTCAAATGGGTGAGAAAGTTAGGCAACAACCTTTGAATTATTCGAACTGGCGAATTAGTGATGATGGAATTCTGTACAAACACATAAGGGATAATATTTTCAACGAAAACATTGATAATTGGAAAATAGTTGTTCCAAAGGCATGTAGAAGTGGTATATTGAAAAGATCACATTGTGATGAAAAATCTGGTCATTTGGGTGTTTATAAAACCTATCATCGAATTCTTTCTCGCTTTTATTGGTCAAAATTGAAAACAGACTGTAGTAGATTTGTGAAAAAATGTAAAATTTGTTCTGAGCAAAAACCTGAACAACGTATGAAAGCTGGTGAAATGGGTTCCAAACCTAATATAACTAGATGCTGGCAATATATATCCACTGATATCATTGGTCCTTTAGTACGTAGTTCACAGCAAAATAAGTATATTCTAACAGTTTGTGATTATTTTAGTAAATTTTCTCTATTTTTTCCAATGAGAACAGCAAATTCTAAAACAGTTATAAAGTTACTGGAAGATAACGTATTTCTTTTATTTGGAATTCCAGAATATCTCAGGACAGATAATGGTGTTCAATTCAAAAGCAAAGAGTTCATTCAATTTGCTGCAGGATATGGAGTAACAATTTTAACAAATCCTTTGTATCACCCTGAACCCAATTTCTCGGAACGGTATAACCGAATTATAAAAACTATGATTTCTTCATTCATAGAAGACAACCAAAAAGTTTGGGACAAAAATTTAGCAAACTTTCATGTGCTTTAAGAACTGCTAGATCGGAAGTAATTGACAACACACCATACTTTGTGAACTTTGGAGTAGAAATGATTATAGATGGAAAACAGTATAAAGAGGATAGAGCAAAAACAAGAGTAATAGATGATTCAGTAACACAAAAGGAAAAAACACAGGTAGTTAGTACTAAATCGGAGAAACTAGTTAAGATTCGAGAGTTTGTAATTAATAAATTGAAACAGGCACATCTAAAAACTACCAATCATTACAATTTGAGACATAGGCCAGTAAAACTGGAAGTTGGAGACTTTGTATGGAAGAAAAATTATTCCTTATCAGATGCTACAAAAAATTTCACTGCAAAATTAGGAAAAAAATTCACAGGACCTTTTAAAGTATTAAAGAAGTGTGGAATAAATACTTACGAGTTAATTGATAGAAATGGAAATACTAAGGGTAAATGGCACATAAAAGATTTAAAACCTGATGAAACTTTGGAACCCCATGAGAAATGGTGATCCATCCACCTCTGTTTATAGAATTTTATCCCATGAATGATTGAATGTTTGATTGCATGTTTGTGAAAAAAAAAATCTTCGATTTTTTTAATGGAACAAAGGGGAGTATGTTACGGTTATGATTTTACAATCATTCGTAACAATCTGTATATAGATAATGGGAGAAAAACTTCGAAAAATATCTTCTCAATTGGCTTTGTTTTATATAACCCTATCTTATGAAAAATTATTTTATTACCTTTGAGAATTCTATCAGGTAGCAAGGGACTGTTTACTCAAGTCAGGTCAAACACTAAGATGTCATAATTCACTTTCTAGGAACAGTAATCACATCGTCAAACTAACCACACAAGAATTATTTTGTGATTTTAGTTGTCAAAACAATGCAACAGGTTAGAATTTCAAATTGAAGGTTATTTTGAAATGCCATATCTGCAACTTGTCGGACAAGGTCGTGTTCATGTGTCTCAAACGACAAATCTCACTTGCATAGCCGTAGGTGAAGTTTTCGATGGGATATAAAATAAATAGTTGGTTATTTCAGATTAGGCAGCAATATGATTGTTCCAGCTTGACAAATATTGGTCGGAGAATATTTGCATGCAGGTTGGAAACGATTGTTTGTGCTTTTCTAGTTTATTTAGGCCATTAGTATATTTGTGAATTTCCTTCCGAAAGTGTACCACATTGGCAATTTGGTTACTTTTGAAATGCTTGATTGGCAGCAGTGCGTACTTCCGCATTCTTCGTGATTTTTCGCATATTGGCGATTTCTAATTGGTGTAAGGTGATATATGACACCTGAGGAAGTGTTTTTTCGATTTCTTCCCTTTTTGGCCAAGACCACCCACTCGTGATAATGTCGGTTTGAGTGCTCAGTATTCCGTAAAGGAACAGTGGTTTCATCTCATCGTTTCTATAAATGAAATAGTTTCCGAAGTACTGTGAAACTACCCGATGTATGGGGGATTTGATTTAGAAAGATGGATTTGTAAGAAATTATGAATTTCTTTTCGGCGTTGCCCGGCTCTTTGAAAACACATGTTCTGAAACCTTCGTGGACTCGAAGGTAAAGTATTTTCTGAAAATATTCTTATTAGGTAGTAAACAAACGTTATTCTTGACTTCAGGTTTCTTTTCTACGGATGAATTTTGTATGATGTACTCGATGATCTAGGAATTTCAATTGGCATGACTCCATGAATTTCACTACCCAATATACCTATCTTCCATTTGCACATTGAAGTTGGATTTGGCGATATTCCTCCACTATTCGCATTCCATTGCAAGAATAGGATTGCTGTACCTCTAAATCAGAGACTTCCTGTTGAATTTGGTATCCCAGTGAAGTATTTTTCGAATCATTAGTACAGTCGAGATTGGCCTATCCCAAAAGGAGGTAGGACTCGGATCCATTCTTTGCCTGGAAAGTGTGGCGTATGAAGAACCACAGGATTATCCTCTTTGAGTAGGTTGGCTCGGTTTCTGAGGTTGGTGACACCGGAAGAATATCATAAATTCTCCACTGGATTTGGTATCCTAGACAGTATTCGTCAAACTGCTAGTACAGTCGAGATTGGCCTATCCCAAAAGGAGGTTAGGACTCGGATCCATTCTTAGTCTGGAAAGTAGTGAGTGAAGAACCCCTGGTTGAAACCTTACTTGGTGGTGAATGAGTGAATGAGAGAACAACCCATCTTCCACGTATTGGGACACTTCCTATCAACCTGTACTATCACCCCTGCAGTTGCCAGTCAGTTCCGGAGGAGGAATCTACTACAACCTTAAGATGAGTATTTCTTTAGTGAAATTCATGTAAAATAACAAGTTGTTTGTTTATTTGGAATTGTTAACATTTCTATGTATTTTATTGATATTAGGTCACTTATAACGAGTGAAATTTTGGTATATATATTTGAAAGGGAATTTTGAGTAACGTCATACTTGATTGATACAATTGTGTATATTGTTTTTTTTTGAAATTAATGTAACCTGATTCTCTAGAGTTAATGGCCACTGGAGTGAACCAATTCTCACTCGATTAGTCCTGTACACCATCTGCAATTGCACTACGGTAATACAACCATATGCGTTTTATGTTTTATGAAATTTTGGTTTAATCTGATTGGAAGGACTGAATTGTACTCAGCCTCAATGCATTAAATAGACATAGTTTGGATTTTATGTGAATCCTATATCACCTTGCTGAACAACAGTATATTTTTCCAAGTAGTTGAGAACATCATTCCGCTGTAACTCAGATTCAAAAAAAAGGGCTAATAAACACGACATTATTGAGGAGATAATAACTGGTTTTCTTTCTTTAGGTAATTCAGATTCAGACCCTGAGAGACTGACTAGCTGAGGTATGCGGCAGATCTGACTCTGGACCCTGGCTGAAAATTGTAGGGGAAAACCGTATTCTGTAGAAAAGGTGGTAAGCCCTTCCCTATAATCTCAAACAGAGTCAGAGCTGTAGCAATATTTAACACAATAATAGTAGGTAATCAATCATATTTCTTTCAAAAATTCTACAAAACTATGAATGATGGTATAACCACGGAAAATACAACAATTAGAAATGAAAAAAACGAAAATGAAAAAAAATCTCTGCCGAGTTCAAGATTTGAACCCGGACGTTCGTTCCTAATCACTGCCCTCGCGGTTGACCACTTGGCCATTAGAGCTCATTCGATTTGTTCCAAAAAAAAAACATATGTCTTGGATTTGTCAAATGAAAAATTGAATCCTCTCGATTGTATTTTTTTCTTGTCTAAAACATCTGTGGAGGAGTCGCTGGTAATTCTTCTATATCACTGCTATAAGACATTTTCATTCGATTATCGAAAATTGACTAAATTCTTCAAAAATTCAATACCTACTGATTTTGACTTGACAAACGTCAAAATGCAAAGCTTGCACATTCATGCTTGATTGAAAAATAATGGGTTTCTATTGGTTGAAAATCTGTATCGTAATGAAAATCTGTATCGTAATGGATTTCATTATAAAACGGGTTGTGGGCATATAAGTGTATTATTAGAGTACGGGTGTAGATAAACATAATTTTGACATATATTGCAATATACTATTTCATTTTTACTGAGGAAGTTAACGCCTTGCTTTCATGATAGAAAATGCGTTCAACTGATCATAGAATCTTCCTTTTGGGAAATCGACCCCAATGTTGAAAATTGCGAGACGTTTACGGTACGCAAATACATCAACAACAGGAAATGCATCTCTTCTCTGAAGAAAAGAGTCAGAGAGATCAAGTTTTGTGTACTTCACATTGTTGTTATATGTTAAAAAGTTTGTAGCCCTGCTGCATGCTCTGAAATCATTATTTGCTCATCATTTATAAGGATGGAAAAGACAGAAAATTGATCAGATATTACAAGATACTCATCTTTTCAAACCCGCGGCCTGTGGCGATCAGTTCATTCAACCTAGTTCACAAAGTATTCAGTCAATATGTTTTGAAAAATAAAATATTTCAATGCGAAAAGAAATGATAGTTATATTGATTTCCGTCGAATATTTATATTCATTTCATTAGTTGTTATTTCCAGTTTTTATATTCTCATGAAAGCAATAGTAATCACATGTCAATAGAACAATGAAAAAGTTTTTGTCCTATTTTTCACCCCTCATACTCATGACCAAATTTTGTGCGTAGAGTTGATTCATCAAAAAAAAAATGGTCTCTAACCCATATTACACTGACTTCGTATTGAGAACAATTGTCTCCATAAAATCGAAGGCAACTAATGGCATACTAAGATGAAAAGTTTCCATGTCCACTCGTGTCCGAGATATCTTTCAAATTGTATATTTGTACTCTGACCTCAAATATCCCGTATTCCCAAAACTGAAGATATTTTCTTGATAAAATGGCAGAAACAATTCTGTACAGTTTATACAAAAAAATGCACTACCATATATCAGTGAGTCTCCTTGTTCAGGTTTCCAGTCTTCGTGCTGCACGAGGTCGTCCCTCACTTGGAGGGATGCACCTCCCGGAGCCCGTCAATTGAGCCTGTCAGCTCTCTACGTATTGAAACCCGAGATATAGAATTCAGCTTGGTTTCGAACTTTCATGACGTCGATGTAGAGATGGTGTTTTGCCTGGATGGTTTTGGCAGTGGGTGTTTGCCTCGGTTTGGGGAATATATTGTATCCCTTTTAGCTTACCGAGTTTGCCCCTTAGCCGTTCGCATAAGTCGCAGGCGTGTCTTTGGGTTTGATGCACTTGATACACTTGTTGATCTCGTGTTTTTTCCGAATTTCACGGGCTGCTCTATGTGGGTACCCGAACACCTGGCAGCGGTGGCATTAGGAAGTCACTCCCTCACGAAGCCTTCGTGGTACAAACCTGACTATGAGGTTCACACACTTGTTAACTTTTCAGATTTTCCTTCCATTCTTAGAACTTTCACATGGAGGAAAGACAGGTTTTTTCCTGTCCTTCTTGAGCTTATACGGTGGCATTCAAGCACCGTGAAGGGGGATCTCCTTCTTGTGGGTGAAAGTAAGGACGTCAATCTTCTGACTTTTGAAAGGAATGAGTCATTTTCATACATCTTGCCTCGTCTGCTGTGTTGATGTGTACAATATCAGATTGCATTTTGGCCTTAGTGTAGAAGATCTCGCGACTTGAGTCCTAAATTTCGTTTCACCTTTCTATTGTTTTTAAAATGATTGTTGGTGGCTCTCCAGTTTCCTGATCCTCTTTCGAGCGTGTGTGGGCATCTTTGTTAATTTCGGCAGTAGTCGGTGCTGAGTGAGTTTCCGGACCGCTTCCCCCCTGGGACTTTCGCTAGTCTATGTTGTTTGGGGTGTTCTTCTGCCCTGCTTTCGCAGCTGCTCCGGGGCTAAACGGCGTTTGATTGGCTTGAGCTGCTGGGGTGAATTCCTTATCTGAACCTAGTTCGCTTTGCTGAGGTTGTTCGCTCGGGGTTTTCGAATTCGTCAGACGCGTCATTCGATGACTCATCCTGGGACTCGTGCTCCTATTCTGTTGGCTCAGTTTTCTCACCTTGCTCTCCGTCATTTCGCAAACTATTCATTTGATCATCGAGCTCCTTCCGGAGCGTTTCTACCTCCGAGGCTCCCATTCTTCAGGGTATCAAAAAAGTACTTGAAAATCCTAAAGAGTATGGAAAGTGAAAATCAGAACATGCTTTCCTAGGAACGATCGTTGCCCTAATTAGTTCGGTGTCGTAATCAATCCTTGGGTTTATCAGTTGATCAATTCTTCAATCGCTCTCGATATTGTTCCTTCGACTGCTCGATGCACTTGCAATTGACTATCTACACACTCTGTCTTGTGTTTCAGACTCTGGCAATCAGCAGTTGAGAACAAGCTCCGTCCCCTTTTCCATTCTGAATCTCGATTGAATTTGTTTTTTCAGAAATTGCAGAAGAAGGTTGAGATGAACTCCTTATTTCGTTGTTGAGGGTTGTTCGTTTGTTTTCCATGATAGTAGTGTTATCATCGATGATGAATCTAGCATAGTTCTATTTTACATACTTGTGTTGATGGCAAGGACGCCATTAACTTGAGGGCAAGAGAAGGCGGACGCCGCTCCCTGGATTTCAGATGTATCAGTTGAGACGCAACATGAGACGTGATAAGACTTGATTTTGCGAAAGTATCAAGTACCTGACAATGATTTTCTATTGATTGATTACTCATATCTGCATCAAAATTGGTTACTATTGTCATATCCAAGAGGTACAACTCAGTTGAATTTTTGGTCAAACTGACGATGCGATGTTGCTTACTGTAACTAAAATCCACTCGAAAACTAAAGAAAAAACGATAACAAGTGTATATTGGATACTGACGTATTAAAATTTTCAAACAGTGTCAAGCAAATATTAGTACTAATTGAAGCCTTCGCCATAGTAGCGTTGTGATACTTATTTGAAATCCAAAAGTATGAACCACAATATGCCGACTTAAGGCAGGCGGACAAAACGATCGAAAAGAAAGGAAGCTGAACGAAGATAAGTTTCCTGAGAACCAGCTGAGATACTTTCGAATGCAGCAGCGGCCACTGACTCCTTCGCTACTTCTATCTTATTTACAATGGCCGCAGATACATTGGTGAGAACGTGAGCTAATGATCAAGAAAACTATTTCATCTAGGCTTATTGACTTTTTTTCAAATCATCCACTCATGCTTTCGAATAGATGATATGAGAAGCCTCAGAATAGATCCTCAAAAAATTCCTGCACACATACAATAAATGCTGGTGAACGTCCTTCAAATTGATGATCTGTCTTCGTTTCCATATACAGCTTATCCAACCCATCTTGGGACAGAACTAATAACGTATTTGTCCAGCAATGGCTATGAACTATACAAAGATTAAAAAAACACCTATTATATGTGATCACTGTGTTGAAATTTATTCCTAGAAGGTTTTTTCTTTCGAAATGGTCTACACTACCAGTGTGCATCTGGACTAGTACCTGAGTTTGTGCCAAGATAGATTGGATAAGCTGTGCATGGATGTCACGAAAGATTCAGTTATCGGGAAAATCAAAAACAAAAACATGGAATAATTGAGTTTCTATGACAAAGAAATTACATTTTGATATTTCTTCCATTGAAAAAAAAATTGACAATGAGTTTGGAATAAATATGTGAAAGGGGACATAACAAATGTTTATATCAATGCTCCTAGTTCAGTAACACTGTGGAGATAGTATGTAATATTTGGAATCGAGAAATGTGGCACTAGTAGTGTATTGATACTAAAAATCAGTAAATAATTTCATTTTCTAACAATATGCCATCCCAATAAATAGTTACTTGGTGGCAAATGCAGGAAAACTTCTAAGATATCCGACCGATCCGGATATATTTTATGATGTTTCTTGGAAATAAGCTTGTGATTTACATATATTTCCACATTAGGATCCACTTTTTCGCAAATAGGATAATACTTGTGTTCACATGGAGCGTCATCCCATTTTGTTTCATGGTCTTTCTTGAGAACTGAGATGCAATTTTCTCTGGGTCTATCGTTGTTTGGTTCTCCTTCATTCCAGTTGAAATATCTGAGTGTGGTTCTATCCAACCATCGCCAGATATTCGAACCAATTCTCTGGTTTGCTGCAAGCCAGAAAGCGTCGCCTGGTTTTGTACCTGGTGAGAATAATTCATGAATATACTTGTTGGAAAAATGAAAAAATTGAGAAAAAAAATGCATACGGAATCATTGTTGAATCGAACAACAGGTATATGAGAAAAGGGTGAAAAAAGTTCTGTGGGCTTTCACATAACAAGACTGAAGACCTGCTTCAGTGTAACAGAAATCAGATAAGAGTAATAATAGTTCTACCACAAGACCCCATTTCATTGATAGAATATTCATTTCCGGCGAAAACTTTACTATTCAGTAATACGAAGAGGACAAATCTCAGCATAAGGAAATCACAAGTTTTGTCTATTTAGTGGGATCCATTCTAGAAAATACCAATGATCTCGAACAATTTTTGTGCTAAATTATTTCATAGGTGATCTCAAAATACTCACCCCTGATCAATAATAAGGTATAAATGGCATCATTTTCTTCTGCGTTTTTAACCGTTGCCAGCTGTAGGAACATCTTTTCGCAGTACTGAATAGCATCGAAGTACGTCATCTGTGAATGTAAAGAAAGGTGTGACCTGAGGATCGTCTATATGTTCATCTTAGTTTATAAAAATTATATCTAGACAATAGACAACTTGGTCATCTCAACTTTGTACTCACGATAGAAAATAAGATCGCAGTGCTAGCGCGGAGAAACGTAAAACTATCCATGGTCAGATTGTCGTGTTTATATTTCCATGTGTATGTATATAGAGCTTCGATAATCTCGTGTTCCTTTTTTTCGTAAAATTTTCAATTTCTCATTATTTTCTGTGTCAGAAGTGACCCAATCGACAGTTGAATACTTGAAGAACATTCCATGGAACGAATCCGAAGGTTTTTCATTATCAAAACAAAATTCGAAAGACTCGAGGTTGTTACCAGATGAGCCTTGGATTTATGAGTTTCTGCCAAGTCGGGCTTGCTGAAAGAATATTGCATAATTTAATGATTAATGCACACCTGAAATAATTGAAAATTACATCTCTCAGCTGGAAAAATTTATTTAAGCAATAATAAAGTATCAAAAGTGGCAGTTTTCAGCTGGTTGATGCGATTCTTCCTAATTAGAATTATGCATTACGAACTAAGTGATACAATAGCACCCATACCAAAGAGATTGTATCAAGGATTAACTAATTTATATCCGGGACTAGAAAAAACAACAAAAAGTAAATATAAGCTCACAATAAATGAAACGCAGCAAACCTTCCAATTATTTATTTCACTGTAATATTTCCAAACTTCTTGAAAATCTCCACAATCGCTGTTGAAGCTCAAACACACACAAAAATCATGAAAATTCAAAATGACTGAAGAGTCAGAACAGCCCCATATAAACACATGCAAACTAGAGTGTGGCGATCTAACCATTGGGTCTTGCAAAACTCGATAGGGGGCGTATTGCTTATTTTCTATCGCGAATAACAGACGCAATTTCTTCGGACAAGCATAGCAAGATCTCACAAAGTTATAATATAAAAAAAAATTATCTATAGTATTCGATAGATTATAATTTTTTTTCTGATTACTTATTTGTTGTGTCGTTTGCGATTGTAGAACATCAAGGTTGACGTCATTTTTTCATGACTCTTAAATTTTTGCATAAATCGCAGAGAAAATCCGAAATTATATGTTTTTTTTTTAATTTCTAGACAATCACGAAACTTCACTACCGTCACACATTAGCAGCAGCATACTTTTTTCAAGCTTTCCCTCTTGTCAAGCATCCCTGAGATTCACCGCCGGGGAGCCTTATTTCAATAGCTTCAGTTCACGTAGTTCGCCACTTCGACAACAACATCTTTCATTTTAGTTAGTTGTATTATTGATCAAAAATGGCGGTATCAAAAACTCTGTCACAAATGAATTACTTGAAGTAATCAAAGAGAAGTATTCGAGCTCCATTGCGCGAAAGTCTTTGAATTTGATAAATAGGCACATCAGAAAAGGCGATTAAACGATGAAAACAATTTCATTTTCCAGTGGGGGAAAATAAATTTATGAGTGAAATTGGGGAATTGAAACGTATAAAATGTTCGAATAACGTTATGAAAAGCGAAGTACATTATTGAATCGAGTTTGAAACGAAACAGTAGAGTGAAATAGGAAAATGTCAATGCAATTTTCAAGGTGAGAATGAGGACACTATTCATTGAGCTCATGAAAAAATGAGAAAAAAAATTTAGTGACGTATACTTTATAAAATGAGAATTTTCTAAATTTCAAAGGAAATGCAATGCCTCAAAGTGAAAATAACTTTGTAGAGTAATTTTATTGAAAATTGGAATGAAGGGTGAATAGTCGAAAAAGTTCAAAACTCCTGATGCATTCATTGAATTTGGTGTAGATTTGCCTCATTGGTATAATTGAAACGTTGTCGATATCATTTTGAAATAACTCGATGTTTTCAGGAACGTGACTCGGGGTGTGTTTTTGGAAAACTTATTTTACTTGGGATGGAATGGATATGAAATAATATATTTCCTATTCATACGGTTAACTGAAATAATCTATAATGATAATCAAGATGATGCTTGTTCTTTGAAGCAATCATAGGTGCTTTATATCCAGCCAAACGACATGTTTCTTGTTAATCTTATGTACAGGTGAGTGAAACAAAGAGCAAAAACTATTTTTGCAATAGATATCTGAATTATTTCGACAGCGAACAAAAATTCGATGAATGAATTCTCACTGAAAATTCGATTTTGTAGAATTCTGCTACGATGTAGATAAAAAAAATCCATTTGTTTCATATGCCGATTTTGAACCAATTCTCGAAAATTGTGGAAAAATAATTCATATCAATATAGATAATATCAATCGTTCAGTATATGCTATTACTTGATACGCTTTTATGATAATATTTTTATAATTAACTAATTAACGATTGTGAAACTGATGTGAAGTATGCTTATGCTCAAAATATTTGGCATCAATTCGATATGGAGAATTTGGGGCATCCTCCAAACCAATTTCAGCGTTTAACTGGCAGACGTATTTGAGAATTTCCGTGAAAATGATTTGAAGGCCTATGGGCTAGATCCTGTGTGGTACAACACGATGCCAGGGTACAGATGGAATTGCATGTTGAAATATACTAGTTGTGAATAACAAATTTAAAAAGATGTTGATGAGGTTATGTTTGTAGGGTATTACGGTATTAGGGGCAGAATATGCCACCTTACGACGAAACCGTACAAGTTTTCCATGTATTCAGATGTAATTGATCTGTATGGAGAATTAGAATTCCCACCATACAGTTTTTTCGAGTGGGTTGTGACTCAAAGCCACGATGACAACCAGGAAGGTTATATTTCGCAAGTTGATTTAGAGTACTCAACACACCATCAAGATTCCCAAAAAAATATTCATTTCACCCCGAACACCGTGCATCATTGAACCCTCAATTGAGAAAATCAATTCTAACTCTCCATTATTGAATATAGTATAAAACATAGTAAACGTTACCTAAATAATTTTGTTTGATCACTTCCAAGTAATTATTTCGTTATATTTTCGACTATATTTCGACTGTAAATATAGGTATAATATATTTTTGACCCTTTTATATTATTTCAACTGTTTGTTACATGTAATTATATTTTTCAATCTTTCTCAATTTTATTTTTCAAGTTTCTATCGAGACTGAATATAGAAAAAAAAATGTGTTTTGACACGGTTATTGTTCTTTATTCATGACATTTACCGGACACAAATTTTTGTTTATGATGAAATGAATATTCACGTTAACCATTAGCATACAAACAATCTAGTGACAAAGCTTTACAGAAACCGCTATGATTTCTTTTACAGTTGTTTTTATGATCACGTAGCCATGATAAGATAATGTCAAAAACACCTCATTAAAAGTCACAAAAGTTTAATAGCGTCCACCATAACGATTGGGTCAAACAGTAACCCCAAGTTCCTACTGAAAACTTCATCCACTTCTTGTTGAATACATTCATATTCAAGGTATTCTTGGTAATGAAAATTCGTTTGCCATTACTTTAGATGTACTGTATAACGTCGATTTAATCCCCGCAACCTGTTTCGATTGGATCAAACACCTTGGTCATGTTAGCTCCCGGCCGGCCAGCTCCAAAAGGCATCCGCCGGTCAATTCCGCCAAGTTCAAAGTCGCACAAATTTATCTTCTGAAATATCGATTTTCTATTGTGCTTATGCTTTTGTTCAATGAATGAAGACATAAAAAATCATGAGAGTTTCGTTACGACTTCAATATACACTATCCAGGATATATGAGCGATAAAATTCTTATTGCAAAATCGACAATTGTTTTCTCTGCCGAAAATGAGCGGCAAAGATCAGAATTAATGAAATGCTTCTGTTATGATAAAAATAAAGGTACTGGTTTATTGCCACTTGCTTATTAAGGAAAAATCAGCTACAAAAGTTGAAAATTTGATATGGATCTATTTTCAACGATTATTATAGCGAGTTTGTCGATGGTTTTCTTAAATAAAAAATAGCCGGCAATTAGCGGCAATGACCAGAATTCATAGAATGACTTCAGTTTCATACAAAAACACTTGTTTTTTACCCTTAATTGATGAAAAAAGTACCAGCTCCAAGAGCGGAATATGCAACTTGGAACTCTTCCGAACGATTTCGATCGCAAGTATGGCGATGGATTTTTTAAGGAAAAAATAGCCTGCAATAAGCGGCAATGACCGGAATTCATAGAATGACTTCGGATTCATACAAAAACACTCATTTTTCACCCTCACTCGATGAAAAAATTACCAGCTCCAAGAGCTGAATATGCGATTGAGAACTCTTCCGAACGATTTTCATCGCAAGTTTGGCGATGGTTTTCTGAAAGAAAGCCGGCGATGAGCGGAAATAAGTGGAATTCATAAAATGGCTTCAGTTTTATACAAAAACACTTCGGTGTTTGAAGGGTTATAAGATCTCTTTCTACCACGATACCTTTGTTCAGTTCCTCTCCGAAGCTCAAGTAGAAGGCTTCAGGGATCCTTTCACCACACTTTCCATTTATATCCGTCTCTATTTTGGTTCTGGCTTCATCTCGAGACCTATCTGCCTGAACTAGTGTCATATATCATCACTTGCATTCGATATAGCTCTACTATGATATCAATTACAAAAGGAGTGAAGAAGAAACAGAATAATCAATCTAACTTTGTCATTTTCGATTGCCTGTCTTTTATATTGAAGTCAGATATGACTTTGATCATTGAAGGATAATAAGATCACTTTTCACCACAATACCTCTGTTAAGTTCCTCTCCGAAGCTCGAGTAGAAGGCTTCAGGGATCCTTTCACCAAAGTTTCCATTTATATCCGTCTCTACTTCGGTTCTGGCTTCATCTCAAGACCTATCTGCCTGAACTATAGTCAAGTATCATCACTTGCATCCGATATTGTTTCGCTGTGATCTCAATTACAATAGGAATAAAGATGAAACAGAATAGTCAATCTAACTTTGTCAGACCGAAAGACTGCTTAAGACCAATTTCCAAACTGTGAAATGTGTTGCTAGAACAAATCTATTAATATGATTTGTTTTTTATTGCTGGGGTGGCTAAGTATGCGAGCGGAGTTGAACAGTGTTGCCGTTTATAACTTTATGTTGTTAGATCTCATTTATATTTCCATAGGAATATTTCTAGGAGAAAAAATATACTTTTTCAGATCCCGGAAATCCCGGGATTGACCTTTCAAAATCCCGAACGACTTTTTATCCCGGGATCCCGGATCCCGGGATTACATTCCCTAATTACTATGAAAATCTGGAGCTGGTACTTTTTTATCAAGTTTGTATGAAAAACAAGCTATTTTTAAAAAAAAAAACATCGCCAAAGTTGCGATCAAAATCGTTCGGAAGAGTTCCAAGTCGCATATTCCGCTCTTGGAGCTGGCACTTTTTTCATCAATTGAGGGTGGAAAACAGGTGTTTTCGTATGAAACAGAAGTCATTCTATGAATTCTGGTCATTGCCGCTAATTGCCGGCTATTTTTTATTTAAGAAAACCATCGACAAACTCGCTATCATAATCGTTGAAAATATATCCATATCAAATTTTCAACTTTTGTAGCTGATTCTTCCTCAATAAGCAAGTGGCAATAAATCAGTACCTTTTTTTATTATAACTGAAGCATTTCATTAATTCTGATCTTTGCCGCTCATTTTCGGCAGAGAAAACAATTGTCGATTTTGCAATAAGAATTTTATCGCTAATATATCCTGGATGGTATATATTGAAGTCGTAACGGAACTCTCATATTTTTTTTTGTCTTTATTCATTGAACAAACGCATAAGCACAATAGAAAATCGATATTTCAGAAGATAAATTTGTGCGACTTTGAACTTGGTGGAATTGACCGGCGGCCGCCTTTTGGAGCTGGCCGGCCGGGAGCTAACATGACCAAGGTGGATCAAACCCGTCTGCAAAGCCACTAAATTGTGATTAAACGAAATTTTTCTTCATCGTTGCAGAAGATCAATTAGGGTTGCCCAATAGAATGAAGCAAAATTCGTGAAACGAGTGGAAGACTACTGCTTCAGAAATATGCATGGGCTGAAGTCTTGGGATGGACTTAAGCCACATCTAACTCCATTCTTGAGGAAGGTCATCAACAGCAATTGACGTTCGTTTCGAACAGCCATTTCGTATTGTCCCAACGTTTTTTCTACTGCATCCAAAGATTCAAGTTGTAATTTTCATCGTCACTATCGAACCACTTCAACTTCACCACTTCACACACGCGTTAATGCAATTTCATAGCTTCAAATGACCTGATCATGCTGTCCATGAGTGTTCGTTGATTTGAACAAAAAATGATATCAGAAAGGCCTTTCAGTTCCATATCAGTGTACTCGTTTTCCATAAGATTCTGTAAAGAATCGACATTTACGATACAATTGTTATGTTTGGCATTCAAACCTGGCCATTGGGGAGTTCCGGTTTCGCGTTGGTAGTGAGCAGACGTATGTTCTGCTCACATAGATGGTACGCGGATACCTCGTGGTGCCGGGACGCCATTTTGTGATAGTCTTTATGTGTTTTTATTAATTTCTTGAATTAATTATTATACCTGATCTGGAGAAATTAGCTCCGAGCGGAGCTAGAATCCAATAACCCAAACTAACAAACAAACAACAAACCTGGCCATTTTACGCACATTTTTTTTGCGTTGATTAACTTACAGTGTATGTGACTTTAAGCGGCAGGATTGAATTGCCCCTTTATTTTATGTTTGAAAAAAAAACTTCGAAAACTCCCTATTCCTACTATTTATTCTTAACATAAAGTATACAGAAACTCATTGAGTTTTTTTACTTGCCTACAAATAATAATGGGACGGTAATTTTTTCTTGAAAAATATAGTTCGAGCGCTTGAATCGTTTTTTTCACTAAATTCAGAACATCGATACGGGAAGGACTGTGAGGCCTGTTTCAAGAAAATTACCAGTGAACAAGCGACTAGTTACAAGTTCAATAACAACAAGTGACAAGGACTAGTAATTTCTGTTTCAAGTAATAACTACTCGACAAGTTTGTTGTTTCAATAAAATCACAAGTATATAAGTGACAAGTTACAAGTGTCACGACGACTAGTCAGAAGAACTACTAGTTTCTGTTTCACAGAACTAAATAGCTACAAGCAAATAGACAAGTTACCATTGTAGAGATAACTAGTGACAAGTGCCAATATTTCCTGTTTCACAAAGAAATTTTGTACAGTTGTAGATATACAAGTGAAAAATTTCGTGCATATACAGAGTATTAACTTTGAGCATGGGCGGTCAAAGGTCAGTTTCTCGAGGAGATGGAATAAACAGTTGTCAGTAGAGGGAAAAGGGTACAAGGACACATCCGATGAGTCTATCGCTTTCATCAATAATAATATCAGTAATATAACAGTTGATACATTCAAAAAGTATTTACTTTCAATAATGATCTTCGCTTGCCTATAGAGTTGATAGTCGGGGGGAGTTGTAATTAACCTTATTGTAGAGCGAGCTTTTCTCGAAAGTTGTACAAATGTAAATTGAGGTTAACTATCACATATGACTAGTGGCGAGAAAATATCGTGACGGCTTACCACTTCTGGTTAATGAAAGTAGCTCAACATCATTAGTTCCAATAAAACCTCTGTATTTGTCTGAACTCTCCAATTGAACGTTCCACGCTGATATGCCGTCATGTGGAACAACCGTATGCAAAAAACAGATGGTGACTAAATAGTAGTAGTTTATCTAGCAAGGGCGGGAAGTGATACTTATCCGCACGCGATTGCGGTCCGTTATCGCGTGCGCACGTGTTAGGTAGGTACACAATTGTTTTACTAGCATTCGGAAGAAACCCAGAAGTTGACATGAAGAAACATTTGTTATTAAATACATTCCCTTTTGACGGATCCGATGCTTGTATTCTCAAGTCCATGGAAATAAAGGATATTATTATTATTATTATTACATATCCACAAATTAGTTATTTTTGTTTTAAATATTGAACGTGAAATTTGGTAAATTCTCTTTTGAGTGTAAACGATGAGTTTTGGAACCTTTGGTGTAAAAGTTGAAACTTTTCCTAGAGATCAATTACCCTAACACCAAACTGATATTTTTGCACTCGACGCGCGTTTCGCTAACAAGGTTAGCATCTTCAGGAGAAGAAAATTGATACTAAATCTAGAGCTGAGGTTAGAAATTTGTATACCTAAAGTTTTCGGTCCGATATGGACTTCGTTTGTTACTGTTAATTATTCTAATTAATTTCTCGGTAATGAACTGACTACCTGCAAGTTCCGTCATCTGTTAGTATTGATTTCTGATTACTTCCTCAACAATAAATTGAAAAGCGGGCTAAAAGGGATAGGTCCCTTGTCACCATTCATGCTGTTTTTACATTTTGCTATTTCTAGACTCTCACATGCATCGAGTAGTCTTGTGTCATGCACATGCTTGATCAGTTTCAGATTGCTTTCACCAATTTTGTGATCATTGTGTAGAGTGTGTTGGGCGACACTGGATTTTTCTACCCTTCCGTATTTTATATGTGCAAAATTCTCTTTGAAACGGGTTTTAATAGCTCGTCGGCTCTGGCCGATGTACTTGTTGTTGCAATCTTGACAACTGATCTCGTAAATTCCCGACTTCTCTGAGTTTTCTAGTTTATCTTTTGGGTTACCAAGAAGCTGCTGTAATTTGTGAGAAGTTTTATATGCAACTTTCATATTTACTTTGTCAAATATCTGTTGGAGTCCTCTAGTGTATTGAGGTTCATATGGGATTACTATAAAGTTTTCGTTTTTCTCATCTTTTTTAAAAGTCGAAGATTTACGAAGTGTTTCCCTAAATTTACATTTTCTAATTATCTTATCAACTATCTCTGGGTTAAAACCGTTCACTTCAGCTACGTGCCTAATCATTCTCCTTTCATTGTCGTACTTATCTTTTTTCAAAGGAAAAGTTATTAACCTATGGACAAGAAATTGCAGTGCCGCCATTTTATGCTGTGGACAATGATTTGAGTCATTTGGAATGTATCTGAAAGTGTTCGTGTCTTTCCTGTAAATGTCAAATTCTATTTCATTCTGTTCGTTCCTTATAACCAATACATCTAAAAATGGCAACTTTCGTTCTTTTTCTACTTCGCACGTGAATTTTATAAGTACTATTACATCTGTTGTTCAGTGCCGAAAGGACATTTTCAATTTTGGCAATCCTTGTATCCATCACAGCGAATATGTCGTCAACATATCTAATCCAGACCCTAGGGAAGTAACTGAGTTCCTCCCTAGCATCCGTCTCAAACCTGCCCATGAACAGGTTCGCCACAAATGGAGACAATGGGTTACCCATGGCTGTTCCTTCGTGCTGTGCATAATATGAGCCATTATATTGAAAACAATTCTGATCCATGCAAAGCTTGGTGAGTTGAATATATTCTTCAATCGTGTCGTCTGCCAAGTTATTCGATTTGAGAAGATCTTTCAAATACTCTAGAGCTTGTGGTATCGGAACACTTGGGAATAAAGAACTAACATCGAATGAAACCAATGTTTCGCCCTCTTCTAATTTAATATCTTTTATTTTTTCTATGAATTCTTGTGAATTTTTAACACTCGCGTCAGTTGGGCCGATGGGGAGATTTTCAAATTCTTTTGTTAACCAATTAGCAATATTATATGAGGGCGAATTCATTGCTGAGACTATTGGTCGCATCGATTTTCCAGGTTTGTGTATTTTTGGTAAACAATATATCTTTGGGACTGTGGGATTTGACAGTTGTAGTCTCCTGTTCAAAATCGGTGTGATCAGTGTCTTGCATTTTTTCAATGTTGTTTTTACGTTAGCGATCAACTTGGGCAACGGGTTTCGTGGTAACTTCTGATATGGACCATCTTTAATCAAGTTATCGACTCTTTCAAAGTAATCTTCTTTATCTAAAATCACCACTTTGTTACCTGTGTCTGCTTTTAGGTAAAAACAATCCTTCTCCTTCAATCTCTTGATAATTTTCTGTTCTTTCTTCGAAGAAATGTGTGACTTTTCAGCCATGTTCTTGGAAATTTGTTTCTTACATGCTTCTCGAACAAATCCTTTCGAAGTTTCCGGCAGATGCTGAATCGAGCTTTCGATTCGTACTACTACTTCTTCCAAATCATTCTGGGGAGATCTGATACCGTATTTCAAACCTTTATTCAATAAGGCTAGTTCCTCTTTATCAAAAGATTGAGAAGTATGGTTTTCTACAATGTTGATGGTTTTCGAAGACATACGCTTGTGTTTTGTTGAACTTAGTTTTTTCAATTTATTATTCAGAGAACGCATCTTCTTAACAAATTTACATTCAATCATCTTGAACATATTTCTTTGAAACTCATCCCATTGTTCGTTTTCGCTTAATCTAAATGTTAGTTTCTTATATAAATCATATGCTTTTAGTTCTAGCATACTTCGTTTGCTGTACCGATATTTGATTTCTAGTTTCAAATACTTTTGTTTGGCAAAAAGTAGTACTTTTTCTGCAACTGGTGACTCGTTCCTAATGGGGACTTGAACAAATTTTGGAAATACTGACCTACGTAGACATGTTTTCAGAAACCAAATTTCGGCATCCATCAATTTAATCCTAGTTGTGTACTTACGATACAAATTTAGTTCCGTTGACCTGGTAGCCATCACGAATAAACGATGAGTTTTGGAACCTTTGGTGTAAAAGTTGAAACTTTTCCTAGAGATCAATTACCCTAACACCAAACTGATATTTTATTATTAAATATATATATATAATATTAACAATATTATAATATATATATATATATATATATATATATATATATATAATATTAACAATATTATTAATAACAATATTATTAATATATATATATAATATTAACAAAATAATTTGAAAATCTCCCCATCGGCCCAACTGACGCGAGTGTTAAAAATTCACAGGAATTCATAGAAAAAATAAAAGATATTAAATTAGAAGAGGGCGAAACATTGGTTTCATTCGATGTTAGTTCTTTATTCCCAAGTGTTCCGATACCACAAGCTCTAGAGTATTTGAAAGATCTTCTCAAATCGAATAACTTGGCAGACGACACGATTGAAGAATATATTCAACTCACCAAGCTTTGCATGGATCAGAATTGTTTTCAATATAATGGCTCATATTATGCACAGCACGAAGGAACAGCCATGGGTAACCCATTGTCTCCATTTGTGGCGAACCTGTTCATGGGCAGGTTTGAGACGGATGCTAGGGAGGAACTCAGTTACTTCCCTAGGGTCTGGATTAGATATGTTGACGACATATTCGCTGTGGTGGATACAAGGATTGCCAACATTGAAAATGTCCTTTCGGCACTGAACAACAGATGTAATAGTATAAAATTCACGTGCGAAGTAGAAAAAGAACGAAAGTTGCCATTTTTAGATGTATTGGTTATAAGGAACGAACAGAATGAAATAGAATTTGACATTTACAGGAAAGACACGAACACTTTCAGATACATTCCAAATGACTCAAATCATTGTCCACAGCATAAAATGGCGGCACTGCAATTTCTTGTCCATAGGCTAATAACTTTTCCTTTGAAAAAAGATAAGTACGACAATGAAAGGAGAGTGATTAGGCACGTAGCTGAAGTGAACGGTTTTAACCCAGAGATAGTTGATAAGATAATTAGAAAATGTAAATTTAGGGAAACACTTCGTAAATCTTCGACTTTTAAAAAAGATGAGAAAAACGAAAACTTTATAGTAATCCCATATGAACCTCAATACACTAGAGGACTCCAACAGATATTTGACAAAGTAAATATGAAAGTTGCATATAAAACTTCTCACAAATTACAGCAGCTTCTTGGTAACCCAAAAGATAAACTAGAAAACTCAGAGAAGTCGGGAATTTACGAGATCAGTTGTCAAGATTGCAACAAAAAGTACATCGGCCAGAGCCGACGAGCTATTAAAACCCGTTTCAAAGAGCATTTTGCACATATAAAATACGGAAGGGTAGAAAAATCCAGTGTCGCCCAACACGCTCTACACAATGATCACAAAATTGGTGAAAGCAATCTGAAACTGATCAAGCATGTGCATGACACAAGACTACTCGATGCATGTGAGAGTCTAGAAATAGCAAAATGTAAAAACAGCATGAATGGTGACAAGGGACCTATCCCTTTTAGCCCGCTTTTCAATTTATTGTTGAGGAAGTAATTAGAAATCAATACTAACAGATGACGGAACTTGCAGGTAGTCAGTTCATTACCAAGAAATTAATTAGAATAATTAACAGTAACAAACGAAGTCCATATCGGACCGAAAACTTAAGGTATATAAATAACTAACCTCAGCTCTAGATTTAGTATCAATTTTCTTTTCCTGAAGATGCTAACCTTGTTAGCGAAACGCGCGTCGAGTGCAAAAATATCAGTTTGGTGTTAGGGTAATTGATCTCTAGGAAAAGTTTCAACTTTTACCTCAAAGGTTCCAAAACTCATCGTTTAATTGAGTACCTGGACCAAAGAGTGTGTGGTTTGCATGTTTCTTGAAATTTCAGCGAAATAAGCCTAAAAAATGTTTCTTCTGAAAGTTTTTATTCCCTTATTATTCGAAATAAAGATGTTCTCTTTGCTGCTTTTAGTGCTAAGTTGACAAAACGAGACGAAAGCGAGAAGTGGAAGGAAATTCACGAGGTTGCTCTTTCCCAACAATTGATAGCAAATAATAAAGACTGGAATATTGTCGGGACACGGTTTGGCCCAACATGAAGAAAAGAACATTGGTAGGAAAAATAGTTGTGAGAGCGTTAAACTATATTGATTATTGATTTATCTGCAGGCAAAATTAGATAATGCTAAAAAACTGCTTCAACTGGCGGAACAGAAGCCAAACTCCAAGAGATCAATCATTTAGTTCTCGATATCATAGGAAAGGAGTCTGTCTTTATTCGGGGGATAGGTGTTCCGGATAGTGTGGGATTGGAGAAGTTCACGAACCACTTGAAACCAATCCCATTGATACAGATGATGTTGTAGAGCAAGTGAATGAAAATATTTCCAGCAATATCGGTGGTAGTGACATTCAGTTACCTCGAGATAAAAAACGAGGATGTAAGGGTGCAGTTTCGAGACCATGTAGACGGATTGCTGAAAACAATGTTCAGCATGATATGTATATGGAATCAAAAACATTGAGGAAAAAGAAACAAGAACTTCAAGTAGACTATTTGGAACATGATATTCAAAAAAAAAAACTGGAAATACTCCAAATGGAGCAAAAGTCAGGACTTGGAAGTTCAAAATTCACCAAAAATATAGTGGCACTGAACAAAAACCAGAGTGTTCACGTTGATAGTCTCATCGATGACAACAGCGGTGCAAGCAATATATCGTATTATAACTTTAAGGATGGTGCGTGCATAATGTGCACTTTATGGCCCGTGCGGGCATAATGGTCACAATAGAAATTCCACATGCCAACGTTTCAATTGTTTGTTTCCCTAGCAACCATAGTATCTACTTAAGGTTGAATGGACTTTTCGATATCTTCTTATATTCATATTGTTGATGCAATAACGAACTAGTATGACAAAAAAGTTTGGATTCATCATGGGTATAAATAAATCTATATGCCCTCATTCATTCGAGCCCTACGAATGTTGACACGGTGTTCTTCTTCGGAATCATTGGACCACATATTTTCTATTATATCAAATAGGTCTCGTTAGTGTAGTGGTTAGCATGTCTGCCTATAAAGCAGAAGGCCGGGGTTCGAATCCTCGCCGGGCCACCGTTCTGGGTAATCGCACGTTAAAAGGTAAGGCCTTGTTGATCCATTGCTCGCACAAGTTTCGACTTCTGAGGGTTGACGTTCGTCAGCTGGTTAACGGAACGAACAATTTTAGAACAACAACAATTCAATGAACAATGTTCAACGTTGACCATGCCCTGTACGTTGGGCAAATTATACTGACAAATTACTAGTAATTCTCATACATTGTAATTTGTGGAAACAGCAACGATGTGATTAGGTGAAAAAACACTTGTAAGATTGAACACGTACACACTTCAGTCCTCACTTACAAGTTAAGCTTTTAGAAACGCAAACTTGTCACAAACGGCATTTACCAGCTCACTCTCATACTTGTGATTATTGCTGAAACAGCACACCCGTAATTCGTATAAAAAACAGTTGTAGGATTGGACTGGTAAACTTGTCACTCATAATTTACCGGTGTAACTTGTAGAAACCTAATTTTGTCGAAATGGTAATTTACAACTGCCGCAGTTGTATTATACCACTAGTATTCGCTTATTGAAACAGGCCCCTCTGCCTTTATATAGATGGATTCTCGTTCGAGGTCCGTTGGGTTGTTGGGGCCCTTTCTGCATACAGGTTCAGCAAAAACAGCAACAACTGCTAGCGTTTCACTTGATTGAGAATCACTTCAGCTTCGATTTCCAATTTCATTCGTTTGCTTTTTTAATGTGCTCTCTACGGCAGACAAACACGTTCTCCCCTTCGTCAGTCCGGCACATGCCAATCGGATGAATATTACCACTGGGAGAGAAAGTCAAACCCGAATCTCCCATATCAGACCCCAGTGAGGTACCTATATTGTTTAGAGTTATTTACTTTTTTCCAATTTCAATTAAATATATTTATATGAATATAAAGGAAAGACTGAGATCGTGTGGATGATGTACTGGTGTTTTTAAACATATGAGGGTTAAGTGGTGTAGAAAATGATATCGGACAAGATGTTGAGATGGTTGAAATTTTTCATCCAAGGAGTAGGCAGATTGAGGCCCTAGCGTCAAGTCACAAATTCGAACTGAAATATCTCAATGTCCTTTTGACACTTTTTGCCATGGAGGCCATAATGATTCATTCCATGTGTTTTCATGAGACTTTGAAATTTGTTGTTGAATTCTCGTAATCACATTAGATTTTTCGGGCATCGTTTCGTGGGTGCCAAAAAATCCGCTTCTCAAGAAAGAGCCAGAAATTCCGATTTTGGTTACCATACAGACGCATTTCAATCAGGTCAATTCGCCACAACTCATGTAACCCTTTCATTATGGTTCGACGTCGTGGGTACTTCTTGGGAGCCGGCTTATGTAGTTCTTCACCAATTGATTTTTTTTCTGAAAGTCCTTCCATTCTGATGGAAGATGAAATTATTCTGTTTTCGAGTTGATCCTGTTGATTTTTCCTTTCCGGGAATCGGAATTCATGTTTCATTTTGGTTATATCATTATATTGAAACATGTCGCTTCAAATTTTGAATCTGTCTCATTATACATTTGTTGAAAACGATCCAGTTTATTAGTCAAGTTAATTGTATCCTCTTTCATGGAGATCATATCCTAAGGATGTTGACTAGAGTTTCAATTGGCTTATATTCTTCATTGAATGTTTGCAGGATACTATTCACTTGATTAACCAAAGTGTATTTTTCCTCACCAATGTGTTGCTCGAACCTGCTCCATTATAGCGCTTCATGCTATTTGCACCATTCAAACATTATTGCTATGTGGTATCTGCATTAATTTTTTTTAGTTCACTAGTTTCTTTCACTCCAAATATACTTTTCCCAAGAACATTTGGGTAAAGATTAATCGTCAATAGGTCAATATATATATATATATATATATATGATGAGTTGTTTTTTCGGGTTTCATTCCGTGTTCTGTGGTTTTGATCCCCTGAAGGATAATTGTCACAACGTTTCGGCAAAGTCTCATTTGCCATCTTCTAGGTGATGATTGAGTTTCGTCCTCCGAACTCGACTAATTATTTCGAGTTCTACTTCTCAATATATAGGGGTGTTCATTGATGGTATCTTTGACCTGGGCCCCTCCCACTTTCTTCGTTGGTCCGACTGCATTTTTCATTATATCTGTATGGTAATTACTTGATAAGGTCCGACCTTGTTCCTCTGGTGTGATCGGCTTGTTTTTGTTTTGTGATATGATAGATTTCCACGTTCTTGGTAATCTTTGGGCATCATCTCTCTTATTCATACTACTCGGTCGTTTCTCAATTTCGATAGCCTCTCTGATTGTTCGAGAGTAGAAGTTTTCATCGCTCGCTAATGTTTTTGTGTTTTCGAAATTGATGTTGTGCCCTGTCTCCAATACGTGTTGGAAGATGGAGGATGTGGTGACTTTCCCTTTCACTGATAGCTCATGTTCATCCTTGCGTACGTTGATCCGTCTGTTGGTCTGGCCGATGTAGGACTTGTTGCAGTCTCGACATGGTACTTCGTAAACTCCCTGGGACTCCAGTGGTATTTGGTCCTTCGGATTACGGAGTATCGATCTAATTGTACGTTCTGGTACGAACGAAGTAGCTATGTCGTGTTTGCGGAGAATTCTGCTGATTTTATCTGTGGTTCCTTTTATGTATTCTCCGCAAACACGACATAGCTACTTCGTTCGTACCAGAACGTACAATTAGATCGATACTCCGTAATCCGAAGGACCAAATACCACTGGAGTCCCAGGGAGTTTACGAAGTACCATGTCGAGACTGCAACAAGTCCTACATCGGCCAGACCAACAGACGGATCAACGTACGCAAGGATGAACATGAGCTATCAGTGAAAGGGAAAGTCACCACATCCTCCATCTTCCAACACGTATTGGAGACAGGGCACAACATCAATTTCGAAAACACAAAAACATTAGCGAGCGATGAAAACTTCTACTCTCGAACAATCAGAGAGGCTATCGAAATTGAGAAACGACCGAGTAGTATGAATAAGAGAGATGATGCCCAAAGATTACCAAGAACGTGGAAATCTATCATATCACAAAACAAAAACAAGCCGATCACACCAGAGGAACAAGGTCGGACCTTATCAAGTAATTACCATACAGATATAATGAAAAATGCAGTCGGACCAACGAAGAAAGTGGGAGGGGCCCAGGTCAAAGATACCATCAATGAACACCCCTATATATTGAGAAGTAGAACTCGAAATAATTAGTCGAGTTCGGAGGACGAAACTCAATCATCACCTAGAAGATGGCAAATGAGACTTTGCCGAAACGTTGTGACAATTATCCTTCAGGGGATCAAAACCACAGAACACGGAATGAAACCCGAAAAAACAACTCATCATACTTCGTCCGTGAGAATCTTCATGCTAACATATATATATATATATATATATATATATATATATATATATATATATATATATATATATATATATATATATATATATATATATATATATATATATATATATATATATATATATATATATATATATATATGTATATATATATATATATATATATATATATATATATATATATATATATATACAGGGTGTCCCAAACTCAATGGCCTATTAGACATTTCTGGGAAACGGGACATAGGAATATTTTGAAAATTTGTATTCTTGTGTAATTAGTTCTGTTCTATCGATCTAAAATATTTTCAGCGCTGCGACGTTGCCGCTTATATTGAAAAGTAGCAACAACTTTGATATTTTGAATGGGACACCCTATATATTATTGCCTTTTTCGCTCTGTTATTGCTTTCCGATTATTTTTGTATAATACTTCTCTATACCTATCTTCAGTGGTTTTCGAGAAATTCATTGATTTCCCTATTTTTTGTGCGAAACGTAGCTCTAATCAAATGCTTATTATTGCGGTATTTGGATTCGAAGACAGCTGAAATTTTGAATGTAGTTTGACAATGTCCTGTGTATTTGTTGTGTCTAAGGAAATTTCTTCTCCATTATACAGGGTCGTTCAAAATTTGTGAATTCACCGACACATACAAAAGTGGTGAAAAGTGCATTTTTTCAATTGGAACATCCTGTATATTATCGAAAATCCTGAAAGACAATTGAAGTTCCTTTCAAATGATGTGTCATGTTCCTATACCTAAATAGTCAGGTTTCCGAAATAAATGCAAGTTTCTATAAAAATTGTATTATTTTGACATATTTTGTATTAGGTAGCTATGAAATGTCATGGAACAAGTCATTATGAAAATTCGACTATTAATGCATCAATAATGAAACGTCATTAACGTAAATTTGATTAGAAAAGAATCAAAAAATGGAAGGCAAAAACAATTCAAATGAAGTTTTGATGAAATTGATTATTCTTCATGGCCAAACAAACTTTAAGTTGGACAAGCAGTGATTATCATAGTGTTTCTGTCAGAAGAAAGTATTGAAAATGGATTATAATGCATATTCAAATGTAGATATTTCAAATTTTTTCTATATTCACGGTGAGTGCCAAAGAATTGTTTCGAGAACATGCATCAGAAAATTCAATGAACTTTATCCAAATTTACCGCTTATGAATAGAAGAAAATTCAGAAGAATTGAACGGAATTATGCTGTGTTTGGGAATATTGAAGCACCAAGAAATCAAATCATGGCGATAACTGGAGACGAAGTAAATGAAACAGAACATTTTGCATGTTCTTGCTATAATTTGATCACATTGACCATGAAGAATAAACAATTTCCATTTTTATTCTTTTCTAATCAAATTTACGTTATAGAAAGCGCAAACGTTTTATTATTGATGCATTATTTGTCGAATTTTCATAATGACATGTTCCATGACATTTCATAGCCACCTAATACAAATAATGTCGAAATAATACAATTTTTATATAAACTTGTATTTATTTCGGAAATCTGACTATTTAGGTATAGGAACATGACACATCATTTGAAAGGAACTTCAATTGTCTTTCAGGATTTTCGATAATATACAGGATGTTCTATTTGAAAAAATGCACTTTTCACCACTTTTGTATGTATCGGTAAAATCACAAATTTTGAACGACCCTGTAAAATGGGGAAAAAATTTCCTCAGACACAACTAATACACAGGGCATTGTCAAACTACATTCAAAATTTCAGCTGTCTTCGAATCTAAATAACACAGTAATAAGCATTTGATTAAAGCTACGTTTCGCACAAAAAATAAGGAAATCAATGAATTTCTCGAAAACCACTGAAGATAGGTATAGGGAAGTATTATACAAAAATAATTGGAAAGCAATAGATAAGCGAGAAATGCAATAATATATAGGGTGTCCCATTTAAAATATCAAAGTTGTTGCTACTTTTCAATATAAGCGGCAACGTCGCAGCGCTGAAAATATTTTAGATCGATAGAACAGAACTAATTACACAAGAATTCAAATTTTCAAAATAATCAAATCAATAGTTTTGAGCAACGTGATACAACAAATAATAATTCACTCTTCTGATTTCAACTTTGACTTTTCTTTGAAAAATTCTATTATGGATGGTACAAGTATAACAATTGAGAACGCGATGTTATGTCTAGCACTGATTGATACACGGTGTGCTGGGAGGCGTCATATTATTATAGCGCATTGAAACTCAAGAGACGCAATGAAAGTGGCACGATTATTTTCAGATTTTGCCGTCGTTCTGATTTTATATTTTCTCTACATTTTTCTTATTTACGTATAATTATTCATATAATATCTGTCTGTCTCACTCTCTCCTCCTCACTCCTCTGCTCACTGTCTATATCTTTTCCTCTCTATCTCTTACTGATCTACTCAACTTTCATTCTGAAATCTATACTATTACGAACCCGTTCAGTTCCAAGATAATATTTTTGTTTTCTGCTCTTTTCTGATATGTCATGATCGTCTTTTACGATAGACGTTTCTCTTTCATCTTCTGATTCACAAAGATAAAAACCAGGATATTCGCATGGCTGATCGTCCCATTTCAGGAAGTTGTTGACGATGAACACATCAATACAGCTCTCTGTTTCGATGTAACCATTCGGTTCTCCTGCGTTCCAGCTGAAATATTCCAAGGGTTGACCATCTAACCAAGCAAATGTCTCTCCATAACTGAGTTTTTTTGCAGATACATAGAACCCACCTGCCAGATCTGCCGGAGATGAAGATCAAATATGCATTAACCCAACCTGAGTCAATTCAATTTACTAATAGTTTGATATGATCATTCGATGATAATGTTTCTTCATGAGGTGATAGTAATCAAGAATTGAGATGATTTGAATGTAATTATCCTGAATGGAAATTACTTATATTTTCACAATACCAACCTTGCTGAGATAGGAATCTATATATGTCATCGTTCTCCTTTTCATTTCGTATGCTGGCAAGCTTCATTGATCTTCTTCGGCACATCTCGACTGCCTGGTTGCCTGTCACCTGGAAATTGACATGAGTGATTTTTTTTGGTTCGATGAATAGTTTATCATGTTCTTGTGAACATATTACATGTTTTTAGAAATTTAAAATCAATAAAATAAAGTTCAGCTTCATTATACGAAATTGTTATCAACTTCCCGTAGGTTAATAATTATGTTAGAAATTGAAGTCTTTCATTTGTTCTTAGGTTCACGAAAGCAGCATACGCACATAAAATACCACAGGCGTACTCACTATTGAACAAGCTCCATTTTTGCATATTTGTCGTTGAAATAATACTCTCTCCAACATTGAGAGAGCCAGAGGAGGGAGCGGTGTCAGGTGGTACCAAAGCACATTGATACCAAAATGGAAGCTGAGGAACACTTTGAACATGAATTACCGTATTACCTATTCCCGCCTCTGGCGCACATAGGTGGGGAAGGGTAGGTGAACCAATTGTGTGTTCTTATATTTTGAAATGTGCTGAATCCAACGATACTCTCCGATTCATCGTCCGACGCTTCGTTCTCGTTTTACATGCTGATATAAGTGGAATTCGGGAATTTACAACTGTGAGGTAGGAAACCACCTCACCCCGCCCTCTGACACTGTTGCCATCATCACAACACTTCTCAAAAGTTTTTTTAGGTCATGTACCATCATTGTACAAAAACTCAATCCGTCACGAAGAAGTGAAAGGTTGGTTTCACTAACGTCCCGATTATACTGGAGCATACCAGTGGAGACAGTGTGGAACTGTACTTGAATCCATTTTATGTGTTACAGCACATAGTGGCAGTTTGCCACCTATTAAAATGTTTCCTCTTTTGCCATTCGCACGCTGCAGTGATTTTTATACCTCCCACCATCCACTTTGAAATATTGGCAGAAATATTCCGAATCTCTATCTGTTAGGAAAAAGGAGAAGCTTCGGTTCACCGCTTATTGTGACCATTCTCATTGTTTTGAAAATGAGCAGAATAATACCCGGTTGGAAGTAATTGTTTATCAAGCTTTGTTTTTTTGTGTATGTAGATAATTAGAATTGAGTCCCTGCTGATATGCAGGGAAGTAGCTGTTCTATATGGACTTTTGAGGAATCTAGGTAATAATTTTCATTAAAAATTGAGTAGAGTACTGGGTGGTTACTTGCAAGTATTATACATACATCCATTCATTTCTGTGAGATTTGAATAATTTCATTTTCACAGGCTTCAAAAACCTGAACCCTTTCACGGAAGTTTCACCACTTCAAATCTGTGGTGCTAGAATGCTTTTACCTTGCAGAGCTAAGGAAGGCAAGAATCATCCTTGTGGATTCATCCGGTACCCATTCCAAGCAAGGCATATGCTCACCACATAATTTGAAAGTGCCCAAGGTGGGAGTTTTTCACATTGGATGAGTTTCCCTGGAAGAAGAAGGGAGTGAATATCTGGCATATTCGATTATCACGATGACTGAAGTTTTAAGTTTCTCTATTATAAAAAACAATGTTGTATAATCCGAAGTGAGAAGACAATAATAACCTGAGCTTTGTTGGAAAATAATTTTTTGAGTATTCTGAATAGGATAGAGAAATGGTAAACGGCATGGAATTGATAACTCTGCCAGTTCAAATGGAGGCATTCGTATAGAACCAGCATCTTGTTTGAATAAAACGAATGTGTCACCTTTTTTATTCGAATGAGTATTTAACGAATGAATCTGAAGATGGAATAGGTTCTGAAACTTGTCTAGATCCAAACTTCATTTTATTTCAGCTCTTTTGAACCTTCATATTCTGCATGTCGATCATTTCCTTGGAGACTTATGAATGAAGCAAAGTTATAATTTTCTCTTAATTCATTCGAATGATTAACCTTATCTGATTAATTGCTGCCAGTTGTGTATTCTTCAAGCAGTTACTTTTAACCTATAAAGATCACTTAATCGAAGCAAACTACAGTAACACATTCTTCAGATCGTGAGTACGGAACTATCGGTTTCAATATTTTGGCAAACCCAAAAGCAGAAGCCACACCGAATGACAAAGAAACTCATCTAGCTTATATGAGGGGTTAATGTGAATTTTTCAAGTCGAGCTTTGGCAGAAACCAATTTTTTTTATGAGATTTTTGTCATTCAGGTAATCTTCCATTTTGAAATAGGGGTAATTTGGGAAACTTGGAAGAACTGAACATATTTGTCCTTTCGAGTTTAAAATCGATCTGCTATCTCCATTTCGTTCTGCAAAATATATTGAGAGTATCTTTCTAGGAATGGAAAATGTTTGTTTTGCTTCAATTTGAACTAAATGGGGGTTTATACTCCATTATCCACCAAGGATGATACGAGGATCTCGTCGTGATTTTGAAAGATAGCGAGAATCAGTGATTGAGAAGCTCCTAGTGCTGAAATATCTACGAATAGAATTTCTCAGGTATTTCGAATAAAGTTTTTTTTGTGTTCTACCGGAGTCAGTACATACAGAAACACCAGTTTCTTTTTACCATCATTTTTTTATAGGCCAGAAGTGATACGAAAATATCCTTCGCTGTCTTATGGCTGATATCGCCTTGTCTATCATTTACGTTCGAGTGACTTTGCCCCCAATGGCAATTAAGCTCAGCTTGAGAATAGTCGGATAGATTCCCCGATCCTTTCGGATCAATTTCCGAAGGGGATATACCCTTTATTCCAGCGTCCGTGAAAAACACTTATTTTAGCACCACACCTGAACGGAAAGGAAGACGAGCGATCTGATCAAGCAATTCTGTTTGACGGATAGAACTGTGAGGAGTATTATCAACAGTCTAACCAAATTGTGAGAGAGGTACCTATTTTATAAACCAGTAACCCGAAGGAAGAACTGGTTGTCGAAGTTAGTATTGAAGTTTGGCTGGTCAATTTGTAAAGAGGTTGATCAGTTAAATTGCGGTATTGATAGAAATATGTCTGTGAGGGTGAAAAAATAGTGAAGCTGCTGAATTCGCTACGCCACTCGCCGGGAAATAATTCCATAAGAAAGCAATAGTAACAAAAATATTGGAGTTGTTCAGCTCGCCACCTTATAGTTTCGTCCTCATGAAACAAAATAAACCATAGTTCACTATTATTTTTTTTTCTTAGGAAGTTGGCTCTTGAAATTCCCCATAAAAAGCGGCTTCATTTTTTCGCATACCATCTTCAGGTGTGAGAGACGGCGGAATAGTAATGGAAATGCGTTTGTAACCTTGGTTGTTATTTGTCGAATAGTAATGTTTTTCTTTTAAAATATTTGTCTTTCACGAATAATTATACTTTCGTTTTCATAACTCGTGTCGATATCATTTCCAGTTATCTTCTCTTCTGCTGCTCACCTTCATCAAACGAATGAATGTGCAAACCACAACTCATGAACATTACGTCAAACGGTTTGCCACAATAATATTAATCTGATTTCATCATCAGTCTCCTGACTTAAGCAATAAATGTGTAACCTGCTTCTTTTATAGGATCCGTTACTTATGCATGCACATGTCTGTATAATAATACAAAAAAGCAAAGTTTCCAAAAAAATATTTACATAAATAAAAAGTAGTAATTCAGGCAAAAAATACTGAATATGAAAAAAAAATCATCAAGATCCATTGATGAGTTTCCGAGATATAAATATTTCAATGATTCGAAGATCACAATGCACTTGACCACATGAAATATCGGAAAGGTACCCCCACCACTGAATTGGAACAAATGGCATTCGAGCAATGTTCGAAGCCTCAACGATAATTCAATTTAAATACTATCGTTTCCATACTTCCTGTACTGGAAGAACAACGTTTCAGCTTTGAAAGGTGCTCCAACCATTGCTTAACAGTTCTGAATGAAGTAGTTAAAAATTTTCTTGGAAAATATTTGCTTACTCCGCCCCAGATGAACTTAGAACATTTATTTTTCAAAGTAGGTCTGAAAATGCTGAATATTCAACACAACTAGATTCTGCATTCTACAATTGAAATTATCAGAAACAACTGATTTTCTTTCACGAATGATCTCCATGATTTAAAAATATTCTATTTCTGTACACTTAACATACTACCTGAAAAACCCATTAGATTGCTATATCAGCAATTCTCCTGACGTGAGTTCATTTCTCTGGTCTATTTGTTTATAACTGAGAAAACTACTGAAAAATCAATCAGATTTTTATATTGGTCACGTTTTGCAAAGTGTCATCGTTATGAAGACTGATTTGAATATCTGCAGATTCGTTCACTATGAATTGAGCAAAACTAACTTCACTTTCAATATCTGCCACTAATGATACATCGGTGGCTTCAACTGTTCATGACTTTATGCTTTGGAAGTGCTTATTCAACTATAAAGGATCAGTTTGGCCGCAGTAAAAATGACTTTTTGATTTTGTTTGGAATCATGTAGGTATCGACAGACTTCTATTCGACGATTCACCTAGCTAATTTGATTCAAAACAAAATCAGTACACGGATCCTCTTATTGCTTGCTTAAGTGACTTATTGATTTTTTTTTTTTTCTATAGAAAATACAACTGATTCGATCATTAGGTATCATTACAAACCTTATCGGTTCCTATGAAATATTTCTTCCTGCTGGTGTTTCCTGAGGATGTAGTGCCTGATGAAACTGAAAAAAAGCAGCAATAAAATGCTCATGCTGAAAACTCGTTGAAGATTATCAATTATCTGTTCACATTATGGTAATTATTCAAAAATGGAAAATAAATACAAGTGAATACAGACTAATTGGTAATGTATTCAAATATAGTGGATGAGTTTGATCTACAAATTATACGATATCAAATCATTGAAAGTGTGCAAATCGGGTTCAAGTGTTGTTTCGGAAAAATGAACTCCAAATACAGATATATTAATATCAGAAATATGTGTTGAAGAAAACAAAAAAAAATCATAAAAAACTCGAACTGAGAAGAACAATCAAATTAACTGTTTGAAAGACAATATTTTGTGATGGATGAACGTTTTCTTCCTAGTTTTTATTCAATCAATGCAGCAACTTTTCGGGGTAGACAAGAAATGTAATATTTATTAATTAAATAGAGAATTGTGTCTACTCTTTTATACATGTATCAACTTCCATAGTGTTTTTTCCTTAAAGTATGATCATTCGTTTTGTTAACATATGATTTTTCATTTTGGAAATACACAGGTGTATGTTCAATTACGACTTCAACACTAAAAATTATAGTTATTTTTTGCACTACCACTGAAGAGATTGATGTATTTGCGCTATTGGTGTTGTTCTCGGTAACACCACCGATACTGGACTTAGTTTGTTTCATTTTGATAGTACAGGGTTTTCAAACAGTAATCAAAATTTGTTTGTATTATAGAATAGTATATTATTGATTCACACCACTAGCAGAGATACAGAAACATTTCGAATAGATAATTCTGTGAGCTACTGTTCATTTATGGAAAATTTCTATGGAAGGAAAATAACAATTAAATTGGAAGAAATTAAAGTTTTTCGCACTTCCAACTTCTAAACTGATAAATTCATCTGAGGGTTTTCCCAATCATGCCTGAAATTATTTTCTTTGATCAATAAAACTCTCAATTTAATTTTTTTGACCAAAAAATACATTTCAACCTTTTGTTTGGATTTGATTACCACATTTGATTTGTGTTTTTATGCTTTCGTTCTTAGCAACTTAAATAGAGTTAACAATATAGACAATGGAAGTCCGAACCATTACCATTCAGCAAGGAACATTGTCAACCACATTCATATCAGTTTGGTGTTAGGGTGAATGATCTCTACAGGAAGTTTCAACTTTTACACCAAAATTTCCAATATCATCGTTTATACATTCGAAATAACAAAAAATAGTACAGTTTCCTGTACGATTCTCACTCAATTGTTAGTGGTATTTTTGCTGAATATGGCTTCTCATCAAATATATCACCCATTTCAATTCAATATTCAATTCGATTCTGCAAGTATTGGGTGAGCGGAATGATGAAATTGAAAAAAAATATCTACCCAATCGTCTCGCAAACTACTGACGAAATGAATTCAAGTTTTGACAATGTACACGTATCACTATTAGTATTGTTTATAGAGATATAGTTAGTCAATGCCTGTGAATAAAAGATTTGAAAAAAAACACTTCTGTTTCTGGTCTCAATCAAGAAAATGTGTGATTTAGGCTTCGATGTCCTTAAGAAAAACGAAAGAAAAGACATGACTTGGAAACAAAATCACAAGTGCCATCTTCGTGTAGTAGCCACCCCTTTAAATGATATTCCCATAAGGTTGACTATCTCTATAAATAATTCTATAAGCATTGTTTATAGAGATATAGTTTGTCAATGCCTTTGTTAAAAAGTTTCGAAGCGTTTTTTTACGTTATCCTCTTCAAAATGTCGATATTTCCGTTTACTTGACAATACACGACAAAGTTTCTCTCGGAAGAGAAAAGGAGGTGCAGGATTCTGTCTGTCAGTTTGACCATGTGTGAAAATGTTGATATTAAGATAGTGGAGATTCAAAATAGAGATGACGATATAAATTTATGAAGGAAATGCACGTTTAGGCATTAGAATAATCTTCAAAACATGAATCATCTACGACATTGACAAAAAAATCCACTTCTGTTTCTGAATTGATTGTCATCTTCTGGCGTAATGTATAAGAAATCAAGAAAATATGTGATGCAGGCTTCGACGTCCATGAGAAAAACGAAAGAGAAGACACGACTTGGAAACGAAATCACTAGTGTCATCTACCCGCAGTATCCATCTCTTCAAATGATATTTCCATATGGTTGACTAACTATATCTCTATAAACAATGCTATAAGTATCACCATGATAGAAATATAATAATCTATCACCAGTGGCGTCACACTGAACATCATTATGTGTGAAGTAATTGTTCTATAGAATGAAGGCTGGAAGTTTATATGAATACCAAACAATAGACCTCAAAATTGAATTCTTTATCGATATCATCATTTTGAAAGTACTGTCTTGATTAATTATAATACCATAAAAACTAATGAACTCTCATCCAATAACATTTGCTATTCACACAAGTAGGAAGGAGTTAATCTGAAATATCCCATCCTCTGCAACACATTGTGACGTTATTTTTGGGTTCTGCTATCAAAGTGAACTAAAATCAGGTGAATACCAAAAAAAATTATCAGTTGGTTAAATAATTCACTCGAGCATTCAAAAAAAATTAATGTCGTCACAGCCTGGCTACTCAGATAGTCGGAGGCGGGGTCGTGTTTTCTAGAATGTCTGTAAGCAAAGGGCGCCAGACAATAAAAATTGACAAGGAAGGGGTTGTACAAAACAAAAGGAGATACGCCAATTAACAAAAAATATATATAATCTATTGATGGTTAGTATCAGCTTACAAAAAAAAGAATGGGGATTATTTCATCTAACTCATATAGAGGAATTTAAACTCCAAGCAACAATGAAATAACCAAATGGTATCTTAGAACCAAGTATTAACTAAGTATCAATAAAAATTCGATTTGGATCAAAGATCAAACCAACAAGAAATACACTTCTAAAACGGCCGTTTTAAAGTTCACAAAATACTTTCGTGACAAATATGAACACTTCACAAGGGACAATTTATGATAAAAAATATATATATATCGTTTCGTAATATTTCAGTTAGGTTATGAACACTTCACAAGAAACAATTCATAAAAAATTATATCGTTTCCAAATTCTAGTTAGGTACTCCGTGTGCTGTTATATAACTTATCTTCGGAATTCCTTTATCGGCCACTTTCTCAAGAATAAGAATGAAGAAGTACTTACAGGATCGCCGGTAGATATAACGAGTTTATGTGATTTTTGAATTCCATAAAATATACCATTGTCACAGATGTAATCAATTTTCATTTAATTTCCAAGTTAGCTTTTCTTATCCTATTCGCTCAACTTCGTTATCGATAATTCATCCCTCGCAAGATAGTTTCTCAAGCTCCTTTGTAACATACCATGATGAAAAGGCAATCACCATGCCAGGTATAATGGAAAACCACAACAAAAAATATAAAAGGCCTAAAATAATATATCATGTAATATATCTGATTGACGATAATAATCGAAGCAATAAGCATTTTCAGTTGCTCGTGACAGAAAAATTACCTTAGGTGGTGGTCGGCCTTTCAACATTAAAAATTATTTTCAATAAGATTTTGACAGTGTTCCGAATCAATTACATCTGCTCAAAATATCGAGCAGCCGTTCTATCGGTACCTCGAAGGGCGACAAAAAATTATCGGTGTCTTTTATGGAATTCAACAGCTCCCGTTCACGGATACAATGAAATATAGAATTTTGTTGTATTCGGCGGCTTCTAACGGAATTAACATTAGGGATTTTAGAATTTTATATATGAGTTAGGGCACGTAATTAATTATTATTAGAAATTTGAAAATCAGATTTGTATAGGGTGTCAAAATGGTGTGCTGCGAAACTTTATTTACCCATCTGGAAAGTTGACCGTTACACACTCCCTCTTCCCACTAAAAAAATGTTTTATAATTATAAAATCATTTTTAAACTCCCCTTCAATTCAAAAAATATATTCCAGACGTGAAATAGTGGAATGTAATGAACTGAATAGAATTTCCGAGCCAAACCAACTTGTTAGTTCGACATAATCAATAGGAATACATTCGACATAAATCCATCTCCAATCATCAACACGCGTTGCCACATTCACGCAGCACTCTCACAATGCATGGCCTATCTGATTATCCGCTACCAACATGAGGCTTGAGATCCTTGACATGGTATTTACCTACATTTCTACCCTTCATGTCTACAAGTTCATACACTAAGTTTGAGATAACTTTCTTGACTCTACAAAGTATAAACTTCGGAGCCAACTTTGCTGAAAAATTCTGACTTTTCTTTGAAAGAACATAGTTACGTTTCCAAACCAGATCTCCAAGGTGGTAAGTATCGGCTGGTCTTTTACGTAAATTATATGAGCGAGCATTGTTCTCATAAGCTTTTGCTAAGTGTCTTCGGACATCAAAATACATTTGAGGTAGTTGGTCGATTTCCTCTTTGTATTTTTCAACATCTGCAGAATCCACATCCAATTCTAAGTCGACCACTCTACTATAGAAATTGCCATTCGACGGGACATACCTACCGAAATTCAGAAACGAAGGTACATGACCCGTTGCCTCATGCACTGCAGTGCGCATTGCAAAGGCGATCTTATGAATTTCATCGTCCCAGGTACGTTGATCTCCCTCTTTAATATAAGACCTGATAGCGGCCTCCAAAACACGATTCACCCTTTCAACGGCATTGGTTTGAGGGTGGTATCTAGCATTGAAAAATATTTCCACGCCATAATCCTTTCCTAAATTCCGAAACTGTTTACCTGCAAATTGGACACCGTTGTCGCAAGCTAAAACCTGTGGGGCACCATAAACAAGAAAAACTTGATTTTCTATAAAATCAACAACCTGTGCTGCACTTGCTTTTCGCAACGGATGAAGAATACAATATTTCGTAAAATAATCTGATACTGAAAGGACATAACAATTTCCACGTTTAGATCGAGGAAGAGGACCCAACAAGTCGACAGATATATACTGCCATGGAAATTGTACCTTCTTTGGTTGACCCATAAAACCAGGTCGTACTGAACAATTTACCTTTTGTTCATTACATTTCCGACAACATTTTACATATTTTCTCACATCTTTCAGGAGCCTTGGCCAATAATAAAGTTCCTTTATTCTGTTGAGTGTTTTGAAAATTCCAAAATGAGCAGCTTGGGCATCATCATGGTTGGCTTTAAGGACTGAAAGGCGCTTTCCTTTTGGAATGACTAGTTTCCAATCAGGAAAGTTAGTTCGTATACTGAATTCACTTGGCACATACTTATAGAGAACACCATCCCGAATACACCACTCAGAAAAATTTTCTGGTTTATTTTTAACTGATTCCAACATCCTACTATAACACACATCCGTATTTATATCTTCTTCCTCAAGATTCACCACACAGGTCTCGAGTGGTGCTCTGGAAAGAGCGTCAGGAATTACGTTCAGTGATCCTTTACGATGTGTTATTTCTATGTCGAACTGGCTTAGCCGCATAGCCCATCTAGCGAGTCTACCTGTTGGGTTTTTGAGGTTACCAAGCCACAATAAAGATTGATGATCTGTTATTACAACGAAATGAACGCCATCTACAAATGCACGAAACTTCTCAACTCCAAAAATAACTGCGAGGCATTCCTTCTCAGTTGTTGTAAATTTTTTTTCAGCTTCTGTCAATGTCCTGGATGCAAATGCGACGACCACTTCATTATCATCAACCTTCTGGCATAAAACGGCCCCTAAACCCACGTCGGACGCATCACACTGTACGTAAAATGTTTTAGAAAAATCAGGTGCAGCCAAGATAGGAGCAGAAACCAAGGCTTCTTTTACTTTATGAAATGCTTTTTCCGCCTCCTCGTCCCAGAGAATTTTTTGAGATTTGCGTCGACCCTTCAGCAGCTTTGTAATGGGAGCCGTGATGGTTGAATAGTTTCTTACGAACCTGCGATACCAGCTACAGATACCAATGAACCTCTTGATTTCTGTTGCTGTTTTTGGGACTGGGTAATTTAACATAGCTTGGACTTTCTCAGGATCTGTTCTGAGTCCTTCACGATCGACAATAAAACCGAGATATTTCAAACTAGGACGACAAAATTTGCATTTCTGAATATTGATCGTTAAATTAGCGGACTGTAACCTTTCAAACACTTTGTATAAAATGTCTAAATGTTGGTCAAAAGACGGAGTCGCTACAATTATATCATCAAGATATACAAATACGAAAGGATCCAACTCTGGTCCCAGAACTGAATCCATCAATTTCTGTTGTGTTTGAGCGGCGTTGCATAAGCCGAATGGCATCACGACAAATTCAAACAGTCCAAGGCCCTGTAAAGCAAAAGCTGTTTTCTTACAAGAGTCTGACGACAAAGGAATCTGCCAAAATGCAGATTTCATGTCAATACTACTTAGGTAGCGAGCACCTGACAACTTACTCAAAATGTGATCAACTAGGGGCAATGGGTAGGCACATTTCTTGGGCACTTCATTTAATTTTCGACCATCGAAACAGAAGCGCTGTGTACCGTCGGATTTTTCCACCAACAATACCGGGCTACACCAAGGACTAGAAGAAGGTCGTATCACCCCAAGTTGTAACATGGAGTCAACTTCCTTCTTGAGTACTTCCATTTTATAAGGTGACATCACGTGTGGTCTTTGCTTTATAGGCTCGGCATTACCAGTATCGATATTATGTACAAAAAGGTTCGTTCTCCCTAAAATGGGTTTCGAGAGAGTTTTAAATTTTTCAATAATTCGACTAAGTAGGACAGTTTCATTATTACTCAAGTCTGATTCATCATAGATCCTGTTAACGATGCAAACTTCATCAGTTTCTTCCTTCTCATGTGCAAATGTTTTCAAACCGTGATCTCCAATGAAATATGAATTAGTTTTATAATCAATATTGACTCCAAAAATTCTACAGAAATCTGAACCCATAATCAAACTATGTGTGACAGTGGGAACAACTAAAATATCTAAAATTTTCAAAGTATCATTTATTTGAATAGGCAACTCTACCGTGCCCGATATCTTTTGCAATTTACCATCTGCAGTACTTATTGTTAAGCTACAATGTTTTATTTGAGCATCAAACATTCGCAATAAATGCATACCCGGACCACCTATAACTGACCTACTTGCACCACTGTCCAGCAGCGCAACAACTGCTCGGCCGAAAATATTTATCGAAATATACGGTCTATTATCGTTTTCCTGTTCAACAAATAGAATATTATTATCAGTACGACTAGATTTATAAAAATTTCTAACCATTTTCAACCAATCATTCCACTCAGTCTCGAGTTTATCGACGTAGATCTTACATGCCAAAGGGTAACACTGACCTACGAAGTGCTTCCTCGCATTGCGTTTTTTGTACAATTTGGACAATTTGGGCGAATGACGTTTAACTTTCCGCAGCCGTGACAAACTGGAGTACGCTTCCTGCAATCCCGCTGTAAGTGCCCATTTTCCTTACATTTCCAGCACCGAATGGCTGCCATTTGCCTAGTAGGTGATTCGTGCCGACGATTTCCTTGATCTGAATGAAAAAAACCAGAATTCCGATAACCTTTGCTACTAGTACACTGAGAAATTCCATGCCGTTGAGAACCCCTTATCGAATCAAAATCACTTGGACGACAAAAAGAATTTTTAGCTGAAGTGTTGCTCGTGCTAGGCATGTTATCATCAGCATTGAACAATGGGTCATAAGCTAGAGTAGGTTCTAAAGACGAAACGAATCTCGAAGGTGGGTGAAATTTTTTTTGAATCTGCGCAGCTTCTTCAAGAGAACGACAAAGTTTGGTTAAAGTAGCTACTTCCGGAATGTCCTGTAGAGCTAAATGTGACTGGAAAGAAGGCAACAAATTATTCCGAATGGTCTTCAGCTTTTTCTCTTCGGACGGGGAATCGACCAAACAACTGAAAAGGTTCTCCATGATAGAAATATAAATAACAACTTTCTCATTCTGCCCCTGTGTACGATTCTGAATTTCTTGCCAGAGTTGATCATCATAATCCGAAGGAAGGAAATCCTGCCGAAGACATGTGCACAGCTCATCCCAGTCACTGAATCTATTATGACGAACCTGTGAACGATACCATTCTCTTGCAACGCCTTCGAAAAGATCAACAGCTGATTGAAAAAGATCATTTTTGCTACAATTCCTAGCTTTTCTAAGTTCCTCTATCCGCTGTAAAAATCCACTTACCGAACACCTAGCCGCATTACCGTCGAAAGTGACACCCCATTTATAAATTGGAATCATTTTCGATTGTGCTCCTGTCTCCCCCAATGCACCAAGCTGAGAGCTAGAATGATTGTTTGGCATTTCACCAATAACATGACCGTTTCTTACCTCCTCCAAGTCATCTAGTACTACTGAAACCCTTACAATATTGTCTCCTTTGAAATTCGAAATTTCATCATTTATTCCTTCTGGTATACGATAGAGTCTACCAAGTATGTGATTAATTCTGCTTTTCAAACGATTATATGTTTCGACACTACTACCATCATAATCATCTACAATCTGCGAAATGGACTTCACACTTTCATCAATTTCTTTTTTTTCAATTTCAAAATCAAAGTTCGGCGTTTCATAGGTTACGTTTGGTCTAGCAATATCCTTTTTTATTTCACGTCTCAAAAATTTTCGTTTCTGAGCAATATCAACTTTATCGGTAACTACATCACGAATCAACAATTCATAGTTTAATTCATGTACCCTCAAATGATTTGGATCTATTTCAAAACTGATTACTTTTGCCATTTTTTTTTTTTACAAGTAAAAAACGAAATTTTTATTAAAATTTAATTTTGAAAGTATTACTTATGTTGCACCCTGTATAATCACTTTTGTTGATTCCCTATGTCAAATCCGCTAGAGCCTAGACGATAATAATTGCTACGCCAGTTTTAGAAAAATACATGTATCAGCAAACAACTTACGAACCACTCTGTATATCCACCATTGGATAATAATTCGCGATAAACTGAAGAAAACCAATACTCAATTATCAGGACAGAAGGTGTATGAAAAAATGTAATAAAAACACACAGGCGGTACTGTGACCTGCTTGCAAATGAAAACAAGTTTTTTTTTACCTATTGTTTTGTACAAAGGAAATGGGAAGGAAAGAGGATATTGCTTACTTCTCCCGGCTAGAATGCTTCCAACTACACAAAATAATCCAAAAGTCAATGAAGTATGTAATTCAAAGTATTACAAAAATATTTCAATGTAAAAAATAGAAGGCCCCACGTTGGGCGCCAAAATTATGTGACGTTATTTTTGGGTTCTGCTATCAAAGTGAACTAAAATCAGGTGAATACCAAAAAAAATTATCAGTTGGTTAAATAATTCACTCGAGCATTCAAAAAAAATTAATGTCGTCACAGCCTGGCTACTCAGATAGTCGGAGGCGGGGTCGTGTTTTCTAGAATGTCTGTAAGCAAAGGGCGCCAGACAATAAAAATTGACAAGGAAGGGGTTGTACAAAACAAAAGGAGATACGCCAATTAACAAAAAATATATATAATCTATTGATGGTTAGTATCAGCTTACAAAAAAAAGAATGGGGATTATTTCATCTAACTCATATAGAGGAATTTAAACTCCAAGCAACAATGAAATAACCAAATGGTATCTTAGAACCAAGTATTAACTAAGTATCAATAAAAATTCGATTTGGATCAAAGATCAAACCAACAAGAAATACACTTCTAAAACGGCCGTTTTAAAGTTCACAAAATACTTTCGTGACAAATATGAACACTTCACAAGGGACGATTTATGATAAAAAATATATATATATCGTTTCGTAATATTTCAGTTAGGTTATGAACACTTCACAAGAAACAATTCATAAAAAATTATATCGTTTCCAAATTCTAGTTAGGTACTCCGTGTGCTGTTATATAACTTATCTTCGGAATTCCTTTATCGGCCACTTTCTCAAGAATAAGAATGAAGAAGTACTTACAGGATCGCCGGTAGATATAACGAGTTTATGTGATTTTTGAATTCCATAAAATATACCATTGTCACAGATGTAATCAATTTTCATTTAATTTCCAAGTTAGCTTTTCTTATCCTATTCGCTCAACTTCGTTATCGATAATTCATCCCTCGCAAGATAGTTTCTCAAGCTCCTTTGTAACATACCATGATGAAAAGGCAATCACCATGCCAGGTATAATGGAAAACCACAACAAAAAATATAAAAGGCCTAAAATAATATATCATGTAATATATCTGATTGACGATAATAATCGAAGCAATAAGCATTTTCAGTTGCTCGTGACAGAAAAATTACCTTAGGTGGTGGTCGGCCTTTCAACATTAAAAATTATTTTCAATAAGATTTTGACAGTGTTCCGAATCAATTACATCTGCTCAAAATATCGAGCAGCCGTTCTATCGGTACCTCGAAGGGCGACAAAAAATTATCGGTGTCTTTTATGGCATTCAACAGCTCCCGTTCACGGATACAATGAAATATAGAATTTTGTTGTATTCGGCGGCTTCTAACGGAATTAACATTAGGGATTTTAGAATTTTATATATGAGTTAGGGCACGTAATTAATTATTATTAGAAATTTGAAAATCAGATTTGTATAGGGTGTCAAAATGGTGTGCTGCGAAACTTTATTTACCCATCTGGAAAGTTGACCGTTACAACATATAGCTCAAAAAATTCAATAGTATTGTGGTGCTTGTCGGCAAATTCCAGTACTCGATGAATGAGTATTCAAATGACATCCAAGTGGTACTAGTGCGTTTCAGTTTCACAGTATAGAGTCATTTCTGTTCATTTTGAAGAAATAAATCAAATTGCTTGGGATATCGCCAAATTAGTTTCTGAAGAACCTTCGAAAAATCGGCATCCGAGAAAAATTTTGAAAACATTTCATTGTTTTTTAAATTACGGTTTGGTTCTTTATAATTCATCCGCTTACTATCAAAAGTAATTTTTGAGTGATGATTATCTGTTTAGTCATCACTCATCAATTATATTTCAACATAACGATATTGTATGTAGAAGGACAATTTATGAATGCTTATGTTAATAATAGGCGTTGAAAAAAATATCATTTTTCTATTCGATCCGTAGACAATTCTCAACTTTTATCGAACAACTATCGTTCAAAGAATATCCGTAAACAATAACACGTATTCTGGATTTTTCATTTTAGTTCATCAGCACATCACACTTTTAGACTGAATCAACTGTAGAACAAGATAATTTCAACTCATATTTTTGATTGAAAAGATAAAATGTATTTTTCGTAAATCAGTCGGCTTTCCCTTACGCAGGGTAACCCTATCCATATGTACGATTCCTAGCCTAAAAATAATATATGATTATTCTTGTGAACAGAATGAAGTATAGATTTTTTGGCCTATTTGAAGAAAATGATCACAAGAGGATCTCATATCTGGAAACTAATTATGTTCATGATCAATCATTTGAATCAAAAAAACTTCATTATATAATCCGAGCAATCAGATCAATTGATAGCGGACAAAAACCTGCAAATCATGGTTAACAAACCCATAAGCCGCTATAAGTTCAGAAAAATAATGTTTATTTGATAATAATTCTGAGCGCGAGAGTTTGAAATATAGCACTCTCCACTATATTGTATGAGCAGTGTCAATATTCTTCCCTTATATGCAGAATCATATTCTATTTGAAGAGTTTCATTCATAATTTTCACTGTGGACGTAAGGTTTCTCATTTATCGTATGATTCCTTCAACCACAAAAAAAATCAGTCACTTCAAATTCAATATTTCACTGATATGTCTCTTACCATGAAAATCCAATAGGAGAACCAAATATACTACCCATGAGTACCACATGATAAACTCTTTCGCGACTGATGAAAACTCAGTGCGGTTATGATTGTTACTCACTTATCGTTTCTTATCGTCACTTTATTCGACCTCGACGATCATTATGAGACCACAGTCAATATCTTCGTGTTAAATACTCTATATGGGGAAACATTCGTCATCGGGTAATTATGCCAACCGATTCCAATAAACTATTCTGTTGTAAAAATATTCACAGGAGATTATAACATAAGAACACCTGATATAAATTGAAGTTGATCCATAACATTTTCACCAAGCTCCATTTCCATGATATAAAATCAAAACACTCGCACTCGATGTGAACTGTATCATTGAACATACTAACTAGCATATTGAGTTGCGTGCGATAGTAATCAACCTATACTTCATACAGAAAAAAAGCTGTCGTACCTAATTGTTGACTACATAGTTTTACAGCAGTGACACCAAAAACATTGCATACATTGGACGCTAACACTGAACTTTTAATTTCTTACTTGTTATTCCTTGGTATATTGCTTACAACATACTCGATGTTGCCAAGAAGTTCATAATTTATCTATTGGCTATCTGCTCTATCGTCTACTGATCTGAATGTGACGATTTTTGTAGAATATTCAAATTTAAATCTTGCGATCAAAACTAGAGCGACAATTGAAATTGCTATAATTCGTGTGATTTAGTTATTGGAGAATATAGTAAAACTGTCGCAATGGATCGTATTGTGGTTTTCAACATTAATACATTATACTTCGGTTGGTCCCATCCGAATAGATCACCTTGTAGTAGTACCTCTATGACTGAAATGCGCAAGTTGAAAGAAAGAATGATTCACGATGCCCCTATCTCACGAGTCCTCACCCGAATATCCGTCAATATACTTCTTGCGCTGAATGTGATAAGTTCGAAAGTGTAAATTAGTTTAAATAAGTGAATTGAAGAAAAATTTCCATATGTACTATGGGAAACAAAACAAACGATGCTCAGTGAAAACAACGTAGAAACTTGGCGAACACTACGGAAACTCGAGGAAAAACTCCGTTCCTACTCGTTTAGTAAGTAAGATTGTTTTTAATATTTTTTGTCATGTTTTAGAAAAACCAACGGAATGAGTGGACATAAATTGGAAATAGATGAGACTGACAATGATTTCTGATCATTGATCATCGGCAGGGGCAATCTACTTTGTAGATCAACATACGGCTGAACTTTATTCATCATCCTAGGCCGTTTTCTGCCCTGCATACTTTTTGAGTTATGCTAGCCGAGTGTCTCGCGCTCTCAAAGACAATTTCTCTTTGGTTGGCGCAGGTCTGTCGTCAGATTTGACATCGGAATTTTCCGCCACCATCAGTGAATCTTTCCGTAGTGATAACGCTGTTACCACTATACTGGGAGATGATCCGACTGAAGCAAAGTTTTACGGTAGTGATATCCAGGATGATTTCGCACTGCAGTGGTGTACCTATCTGACACAAGCACAAGAGAACGACAACGAGGAACCTAAAAACACTCGAGGACAAACTCTGTTCTTACTCGTCGTAAGTAAGTTTGTTTTTCATATTTTGTCACGATTTAGAACGGAACCAAAGACGTGAGTGGAAGTATAATTGGAAACAGCTGAGACTGACAATGATTTCTGATCATTGATCATCGGCAGGGGCAATCTACTTTGTAGATCATTCTACGGCTGACCTTCAATCATCATACGCCGTTTTTTTCGTCCCGCACACTTCCTGAGTTGTGCTCGCCGAGTGTCTCGCGCACGAAAACAATTTCTTTTTTGTTGGCGCAGGTTCCAGGCCATTACACTACCTCATATCCATCCCAACTGAATCCGGTAGTTCAGACCTTTTTTCTCTGCATCTGAATTGAGGTTTTCTACTGGACCCTCAAATGTCGTTGGGCAAAGGTTTCTCAGCCCTCAGTACAGCTATGCCTGATGAGTTATCGATATGCTGAAGCATTCAAGACTACTTTGTCTGACAAAGCCGGTGCTTATAAAGCATTATGCAACGTTCCTCCCCCGATTTCGAACCACAGGAGATTTCTGCATGCACTAGACCTGAAGGTACAGCTTTCCCTTCAAAACACCTCGAGGGCACTGCTCATCGAAGTCAATGGCAGTCTTAGAAAAATCAACAGAGGGGGGACACCTCAAGCAAACAAAACAGAGGATGGTGAGAGCGGTTCACGACGTACAACAACAAATAGACGAAATAACATATTTGAACTTATACGCTGGTCGCATTAAATATTTGACAGCACGTGGCAATCTATAACAAACAACTCCAACATTTTGGAATGGGTTCAGAGATATAAAATCCATTTTTATACTCTACCTTATGAAAAACTGGCACCTGAACCCCGACAATTCCACCCAGCCGGCTAAACCTATATTTTGAGTGTTTAGCTATATTACTGGAATTTGACTACATTGGACCAGCTGTCAATGTCAAGAACAATTTTTGGTTCAGCTATTTTCTCAGGTTTGAGTCCTACTGATAGCTATAGATTTCTTTTAAATCTGAAACATTTGCATGAATTCATCACAGCCCCTCACTTGGAGCTGTGAAATATCTGATGTCTGAAAATTGTTTTTCAACGTCAGTGGATTCGACAGATGCCGATAAACATAAGAAGTATTTGCGATTCCAATCTAGACACAAAATTTTCGAATTCAAATTTTTTGTGTTTTGGCTTATCTTTGCACCTTATATATTTACAAAAATCTCAGAAACAGTTATACATTTTTCGAGTTCAAGAATTTTTGGTATCTGTAGCTATTTAGACGACATCTTTTTCAATTAGTTATACCAAGATGGAGTGTTCAGGAAACATCCAACAAATTTGAGGTATCTTGGTAATCATTACGATTCAATATCAATGGAAAATAAATTCATTTGACACTTGATTTCGGTTTGCCTAGTGGTTGAATATAGGTGGCCCTCTACAAAATTATTTGAGGGGCACCGATGTATAACTTTGCAGACGGATCGAGGAGATTTTGACAATGTAAATTTCCACCGAGTTACAGTGACTTTTCATGTTAGGCAACTAGAAGGTAAAACAAGGCCTGAATTTCCCAGAATATTACATGCAACAACGAGAAAGCCAGTGAAGCAGGCCAAACTTCACATTAATGTTCAAAACCTTCAGACAGTTCTCCTCAAACTGTCACATTTTGTCGCATAGAGACAACAACACCGTCAACGCGCAGATCAACCGGATGTCTGGAATGAAGCACCCAAACCTCAACGGACTGGCTGGTAATATTTGGAAGTGGTGTGAAGAATTAAGCATAATGATATTCAGGAACTTGCGTTTTCTGGTGGAGAATATATATGGTATATGTGTGTATATATATGTATGTGTATATGTGTATATATATATATGTATGTGTATATGTGTATATATATATAAAATTATGAACTAGTGATGTTCGTATCATAAATAAATTTCAAATGTGAGTTTATAGCAGATCAAAGTCCATGATGTGTCACCTTCTGAATGCAATATCGAGAATACGCCTTACAAGAGCGGGCCAAAAATTTTGATAACCTGAAGTTGATCTGTTTACTAACTACTCTAACATATAGGGTAAAACATTTTTATCTTTACAGCCAAACCCCATTAGTTATGCAACTGATGCATTACATTAACTTGGTCTTACACAAACATTTGTGATTTCCCAATCATCACCACTTCCACATTTTTCTAGAATATTGAAAATGATCGAAGGGGACAAAGTAACATGTTTTGTGTTTCTGTTATCGTAGTCCCAAACTTGGTTTCCACAAATTGATATCAATTTTGAATTCCATTATATTGTATTTTGAACCACAATATATAATTTTTTCAGTTTCGTTTAAGCACCTACATCCACTGTGGTGCCATCTTTCCCTGGGTGAACCGATTTTGTCTGGCATCCATTTTCCAGGAGAAAAACTGAGGGGTGAACCTTCAGCGATTCTGATAGCATCACTGATTGCAAATACGATGAAACCATACAATTTATTTTCGTCTCATTGGTGGATATTTGTGAAGTAGATGTGAATAAGGTAGATCGCCCATGGGTGCAGCTAGTTTTGTTTAAGCACCTACATCCACTGTGGTGCCATCTTTCCCTGGGTGAACCGATTTTGTCTGGCATCCATTTTCCAGGAGAAAAACTGAGGGGTGAACCTTCAGCGATTCTGATAGCATCACTGATTGCAAATACGATGAAACCATACAATTTATTTTCGTCTCATTGGTGGATATTTGTGAAGGAGATGTGGATAAGGTAGATCGCCCATGGGTGCAGCTAGGTAAAAATTATAGTACTAGAAAATTACATAGATCAGCTTGAAATCTGATATCTCATGCATGTAACTATGATACAATGGAAATGTTTTAGAGGAGTATTTTCAAAATACGATCCACTTTTTTCCCGATATGAGAAAATCTGGGACCCTTACCAAGTGTTGACCAAATTAGAAAAATCGGAAAACCCCATTTTGAAAAATATATCACAAACTTATTGTTATGGTTGCTCTAAAGATTGCTGAAGCGTAAAAATATGATTCAAAATCAGAATGAGTAGCATTTTTATCGTATGATCAGTACAAAAAAAAAATCGTTTACCGGTTGACGAGTGTCGCCCTTCAGAGGTCGAATCTTCCGCAGAACATGTATTGACGAGGCCTTTTGCCTCTTGGCGTGTGAGTCCCAGCACGGAAGCTCGATGGGAAGTTGAACCCGAGTCTTCCGCTTGAGGGGCAGACGTGCTTGTCTCTTCACTGCCGAGAACCAAATTATCCACAGAAAACCAAGAGAGCAACAAATACAAACATGTATATTTTTTTCTCACCATTTTCCACGGTGAAACGTGAATTGTATATGACATCCACGATTATCAATTAAAAAACCGCACACATTCAATTAGGTTTTTTCTCATTTTTACTTATAAAAATCCTCATCACCCAGCTACACCTCAGCAGCACAAGACATGCTGCCACTTCTGCGGCCAACCAAATCGATATGAGCACGGACACCATACGATCAAATGAAGGCTGGTCCGAAAAATAAAATACTTTTGGTAAATTCTACATAGACCAGTAATTACAAATGGTACATTTGCGGATTACCTCCGCAATTTCATTAAACGAGTGTAAGTTTTCTGGTTATTTGAGTTTTGCAACATTATATTGTATTAGCATTCAAATACTGTCTGTATCAAATTCTTAGTTTATAGTGGTGAATCAAATGACATAAACAGTTCATTTGGACTACTTCATTAGTATGAGATCAGTCTGAATAAATTTTTTATCGCCTTTTAATAATTCTTTAAACATCTACAAGGTGATCTATTCGGATGGGACCAACCGAAGTATAATTGAGGATTAAACGACTTACCTGTAGGAAGTTCAATCCAAATTATACGAGGTTGGTCACATCCGAATAGAGAGACACCCACCCATCTCAAAGAAGAAAAATAAAAATCCAATATATTATTTTTTCTGTCATCCCGACCCAAAAAGGCGATATCATCGCAAGGTATATTGACGGATATTCGGGTGAGGACTCGTGAGATAGGGGCATCGTGAATCATTCTTTCTTTCAACTTGCGCATTTCAGTCATAGAGGTACTACTACAAGGTGATCTATTCGGATGTGACCAACCTCGTATAATTTGGATTGAACTTCCTTCAGGTAAGTCGTTTAATCCTCAATAAGAGTGAAGCAAATTTTCAGAATGAATCGATTCAAGCAGACTACTCAATTAGAACAGTTGCAGATCTGCAGATAGATGCATTCAATTTCTCTAGTAAAAACAGTAATTCTTGTAGAGTACTACTTCCAGAAAATCAGAGTTCATGCTCGAGATACAAACGTTACTTGAAAAAAGAAATCAACAGAAGCAGAAAAAATTTCTTATTGGGAGAAATATAAAACAGAAGTTTTTCAAAGTGAGCAGAGTAATCCATCTAACGAATGTATCGTTAAATGTGGAAAAATCTAAAATAGATGCTCTAAAAATTCATAATTTCATCAAAGATCTTCCCAAGTCCCAGCAAGAAATGTTGAAAACATATTATAGAGGAAGTAAATGCAAAAAGACATTGGTCTTGGTGTATTCTTTACTATCATAACAATAAAAAGGCAAAATTGTACAATCACATGAGGAAGAACAATATTCTTTCTCTGCTTTAGTCATAAATAAACAAACATATATTTATATTGATGTGCATTCAAAATAAATAAATATAATTTAGAAATTATTAATTCTTGTGAATGAACATAATTCCCTGAGAACTTTTGGAGGAGTAAAATCTGAAAAAATTCTGAAAAATCTCAACACAAGCTAGAAAGCTATAGGTAACAGAACAGACTTAATAACGATAGTGCTTTGGTACCATTTACCATATTATTTATCAATTGCTGCCTTGTGTATTATTGTCTTGAACAACATAACATTGTAATGTGGCTTACTTCCAGCGGTATTGCATATATTTCTATGAATTCAGACACGACTGAAAAATCCAATTGAAGAATTGTCAAGTGTTCCTCTTCTTTTCTACAACTTCTCGTATTAACTGTGGTTGATGATAAATTAATATCATATCCTAGCCATATACGGAATATCGATGAGGGCTTCGATTCCGAATCAAGAAATACTCGAGTTGACCATTCGCAATTCGATTCGAGGTATCATTATCATGTGTCCCCATGTTTGAAAAATATTTTCACAAAAAATTTGATTCGATGTGTAGAATACATTCAAAAGCAAAACGTGACACTTTCCTGGGATTCAGAAAAAGGGTATATTTCACATTTTTTACAGGATAAAACTAGCGAACCAGACTTTACTAGTCACTTTTATACTTTCTTCGACTTGCTTCAATATCGTTTTCCTGCAAATAATTTCATTTCACATAATAAGGCGGTTTCAGATAGAAGTGCATTCTACTCAGTGGTGTGCTTTGTTATTGAGATCTATTTGATTGATATACATCTTCCACTCCCTTCCTTCCACTCTCCACCTGCTCCTGGTATTGTATAAGAAACAAAATTGATATATATCCTGAAATAATTTTATAGCGTGAAAAAATTTAGCACCAAAGCTTATGGGCTTGTGTATAAAATCATTGACACCCCCATGAAATAAAAGGAGATGAAATAATGGAGAAGAGGAATTTTGCAAGGGACCGGTGTTAAAGTTCTCTAATTCTCCGAATTGCCATCAATATCTTCGAATATATCGGAATTTACGATGTCATGCTTGGTTTCTTTGAATTGCTGTTATATTGAGTTTTGAAAATTCTTCCTGAAACCTCTAGACTTTTGAATTGAACATATTTTTCAAATAGAAAGCATGAAGATTGATTCTGGACAGCATATACCAGAAGCATGCTGAAAATGTGGGAATGCTTTGACGATGATAAATATGACTCATATCCAGAAATGAAAATAACATTCCGTCTTTCATTAACTGACATCAACAACCAATGCTTTTTCCCATAATATATACGAAAATGAAATATCAGTTGTTGTTTCATATCTTGTGTAGGGGTCATATAAACTGAAGATAAGAAACTGAAAAGTAATAAATATTACCGCCGCACTTTTATGATAGTGGCGAATAAGTTCCAACATGTGGTATATTCGGGGATTGAATCTGGTTATACTCTTGAATTTTTTAGGTAAGGGGATTATAATTTGATTTATTTGAGATTTTCTATGACTAATGAAACTGGATGATAGCATTGTTTTCGGTGAGATTTTCAGCTGTTACATCCCAAAGACATTGGTAATAATTTGCAAAATTATATCATCACATTTTTCGAAAGGAAGTTGTAATAAAATTATGAGCTGTTTATCAATTTTCCAGGGATATTCGGTGGTGGTTTTTGTTTTTTGAATTAACGGTGACATATAAGAAATGAATTGAATTCGAAAACCTTCTGTCAACTGAAATGAATTTAAATAACCGTGACTACGGCCCATGAGTAATTATCAGTAGTAATAACTCAAGGAAATTGATAATTGTTCCAAAAATTTATAACAGATTTCGAAAGCTTCTTTTTAGGAAACGGACCGACGCCATTGGTGGAGGTCTGTTTCCTACGAGCAACAATCTTGAGATAGTTGTTCTAAAATTTTTGAACATTTATCAATGTTTCAGGGTTATTCGGCTAGAAAATTTTTTGCTAATTTTTGATAAAACTTGAGAGAAAAACCAATTCATCCTGCTAAGTTCCACATGATTTTGAGCGTGAACTCTCTACCATCTTTTCGCTTCCTATACAAATTCTCGACTTCAAACTATAATTTTCGGTATAGCTATTTGATTCTATAATTTCATTGATACTCCAGATAGTATAACAACCAAATGGTGTTATAATGAAATATCAAGTGTTTTTTTTTTATTTCTTTATTTAACATCGCTACCAAGGCCAATCACCGACGCCGGTGAGCACACTTCCCCCAACCGGAAATTTTGCCGAACCCTCTGGTATTCCAACCAGAGGTAGGGATCTTTAACGAGCCCAACATCCATGGACTCGGGACCGACGGCTTTACGTCCCCTCCGAAGGACGGCATATCCTCAATATATCTGTGCTCATTGATATATTTTCTGCGAGCTATGATATGCTATTTCGCTGCAGCTGTGCGGGCTTTCGGCAAGGTATTTCCCTGTATGGTCACCCATCTAAGTACTAACCGCGCTCGGCGTTGCTTAACTTCAGATATCGAATGACTGTCAGTCAACCTGAAGAGCTGGGCCATGCCCATATCAAATGTTTGAAAACATCAAAATGGAAATAAGTCAAATTGTATGTATCCATGGCAATAACATAATAAAGTGAAGAGAGCCCATGGGATCTTTTCAGTAAAATTTTTAATTTTTTTAATTTTTGTTTTCATTGGGTGTACTCGATTGAAATTAACTGACTCCGTGGGATTTCTACTTGAGCGAAAAATTTTCAGTGTAATGTCGGTTTGATTGGTTAGTTTGAAACACATGACTGAAAATAGATAAATTTCATAGGGCGATCTTTATCCAAAAATTTTTTACCATTATGGTGTGTGAAATCTAACAGGAAAATGAAAGAATATCACTCATTTCTCATATCATTATTCAGATCCAAGATATACTTACCTGAATTGTTGTTTCTAGTACCTAAGAAAATCCAACTTTTATAAAAAACATTTTCGGAAATTAATCTGACTGAATATGAATGTTTCCAAATTTTTTCTAATAACTCAAAAAATCATTAATACATTGGCATCCAATGGAAATATTTCTGTGGAAATTCAGTATATGTATGACGAATTTAATTATTGAGTTTTGGTGGACAAATCTGAGTGATGGGGAAATATACTAACGAATTTATTTATTCAGAAGGAAAATTTTGACATGAGCATATTTTTTCACTGCCATAGACTTGAATTCTTTGCTTCAATATAAAAAAATGTACGCCTTCATTTATTTTTCAAGAGTGTGATATCTCGAGAAGTCTGAAAGACTTACGATCAAAAACGAGCTATTTTTTGGCTCTCTTTTTAGTTTTTGGTTGATAACTCACGTGAAACAAGAATTTATCTTGGAATGTATACGTAACGGGCATATAAGTCTGCCCTTCCAATACCCGTTTCTTATAACTACAAAAGTCATTTCATCACGACAAAAACACTTTCAAACAGTGAATCATTTGCCTACAATTTTATGAAATCTTAGCTGATCAATATCGATTGTTGAGAGAACTAATATACAAAATAATGCTATTGAAAACATTTGTAACCAATTTGCTGTGCTTGTGAATCATAGGGCTGTTTTTTCAGGTACTCATGTCACTGCATCTTTACGCGTCACTGAAAGGAAGAAGTACTTCATAGGAACTGAGGAGGTTTGTTATATTACTCATTGTTCAAACCAGAGATCGTAGGTTTCACCTAAGTTTATCTTCTGTATTCCTATCCTACCATATTTTGAAAATATAGATAGTCACCATCCCTTTTTCTGAAATCTGGATCTAAAAAATGAGTGGATCTGAAATCCATGAAGATTCACTCATATGTTACATCCGTGTAAATAAGTTTCAAGACTGTTTCGATATAGTTATTAACATAAGTAAGGAATAGTTTCGCGACCGAGAAAAACAACTGAGGCTGATATTGTGCGAGTGAGTTATACAATATAAGCAGGGCGTTGTTCAGTACTTTTCATCATTTCTACAGGGAAAATCTGCTGTGGGAATTTGAAAATGAGAATCATATGTATCTGTTCACTGTCGGAATGATTATTGGCAAGCAGTTGTAAAACATCAGTTTCAATATTCAACCGATGACAGGAGTTAGAATTTATGAAAGTATGTATTGGGAATCCGATGTAGTGAAACCGTCTTCATTATCCTCCGGGAAAACTTCAATAACACCATGTATTTGAAGATTCAGGAAGTCACAATTTTTGTTAATGTTGATATAAAGGTCTAGTTTTCTGACGACCAGTCCATACTGAATGTCACAGACAACTACTGTTATGGGGATTTGACGGGTTGATATAATAAAATTGATTCATTCACAATAGGTTTCAGGCATTCATGCTGTTGAAATGTGTCGAAGAAGATCCATGAAACTTGCCAGAATAAGGAATGAAAAGGAGAACAATGATATATACAGATTCCTAAAAGGCAAAGGTTGGTGAAGTAATTAAACGAATTACATTCGAGTTCCTCGATTTGCTGACTGATGGAACACCTATTAATTAACACCTTGGATGAGATATTAATTTGGAGGATTGAGAAAACTTTGTTGTTCGCAGATCTAGGCAATGGCTTGTATATCTCAGCAAAAAAGCTGAGTAATGGTGGAGCATTCGCCTGGATAGACGGTCAGCCCTTGGATTACACCAACTGGAATCCAGGAGAGCCAAACGGCTACATTGAATCGGAGAGCTGCATATATGTATTCCTCACCAAGAATGATCTGAAATGGGATGATATCCCTTGTGAAAGACCTCTTTTTTATTTATGTGAATATGGAGAAGAAAAGGAGTGTTTCGTCGAACATGATGATGATTCCTGTTGTGAACACATTGAAAGTACTAAACAAAGGTATTACCTCGGGACTGAAAAGGTACGTATTTTATGGGAGTAGGATATTCCAAGATATTTTGAAACATTCACTTTTTGTTACAATTGATGGCAATGTTCTGAGAGTTTAAAAAAACCGTTGTTTTTTAAGGAAAAATCATGATTCTTTTCGATTCTGAGCTATAACCTTGATAGATATATTGACACCTTTATCACTTAATTGAATGAGTGACTGATAGGAACTCATGGATCACAGCATAATCTTGCGAAACATATCGCAGGAATCCCCTGCCAGTGCAATGACAGCAATGTCTGATATTGCTCGCGCCAAGCGCTGATCGGGTAGTTGCGAAACCACAGAATTCGTAGAATTTTCTCAGATATCTATGCTATGACAATATTTGTCTGCCAAATAAATCAAAATAAATAGTTGAAAAACTGCATTCGTAGATCGATTCTGAAAAAGTTCAATGAGATAAATAAGAGTTTTTGGTCAAAATCAGATGGCGTTCTTACTTAACGAGTCACACCATTTGTTCCCGATTTCAACAGTGGAAGACAGTATAAAAATTGGGAGTGGGAATGGCGAAAAAAGGGGCGTTTATTGGGAAGGTGACCAATGATAGACAGTGAAAATAGAGAATGTATATATTTTTGTCGGCACAGGTACGAATGATAATTGAATTACTTCCATTTGAAGAAAAAAATCTGTGCCAAATTCAACTATGGTTTGCCTCGAATTCTTTTTATGTGTCAACGATCTGTTGAATGTACATATTATATCTGTCAAGGATATTCCATCATAAGATAGGTCACTGATTGATATTTTGCAGGATTCATCCTGGAATGATTGATACATGGCTGAATTCTGATTTCCGTTCTTTCAACTGAATCGAATTTACGGCCTCTATAAGTTGACGTGAGACAATCACACAAAGTTTCGTTTGAAAATTGTCGGAAACTAATTGGATTAGAAAAATGAAAAAAAAAATTGAAAACAATACACAATTGATTGATATCGGCAAATTGATAATATAAATGTAATACCGATTGAAACTAATTTGTGAATTCATATTTCGTTGTTACTAGTAGTTTGAGACCATGGCATATGGTAAACTCCAAACTCCATCCAATGACTATCTTATGTTTATACTGTTTATGAAATGGGAACTAACTAACCCCGACTCCAGTAGGTTAAGTGGTACATGGAGGTAGCAGGTACAAAAATGAATGAATTTCAGAAATAATTCAGTAAAGCTCTGGTTTGTATATCTTGTTCGTATTATTTCTGGCAGGTACCCTTCAAAATGAGAAAAACATTCAAAAATATTTTAGTAAAATCAAAATTGTTGTATGTCACTCGTAGTTGTATTAATAATAATTGGTGTACTGGAAGGCAGACGGTTTCTTCCTTGAAAATACCCGGCAGGCAAAGAAACTTGATATACAACCCGAGTAACGCTCTTATTATGTCCATTGAATCTGTTTGTTACTGAGTATATCAATAAAATGGCGAATTCAACATTGGTGATATAAATATACGTTAATAACTAGAAAAATACTTATACATATCAGGTTAAGGTTTTGAATTATAATACAATTTATGGAAGTTTCATTTTTATAATTTCCCTTTAAAAAAAAATTAAATAATAACTCAATCTGTATCACCACTTCCGTCGTTATTGCATACATGTTCGTCGTCCACAAGATCGATGTCTGTGAACATAAAATCTATACTCTAAATCGAGTCAAGTATTATCAGAACAATATCAACTGGCGATTCTCCCTCCAAATCACTCACAAAATTTGGAAGCTGGCCACCCTCGAACTATTTGAAATTGTAAAACTCCCTTTCTCAATCCAGTCATATGCTAGAGGCTTAGTGTGGTAGGCTCTTTTTTATAAGCGTTTCTCCAAACGCTATTAAATGAAAACAGCTCTCAGAAACTGTGGGTATAGCAAGACTTTGCTTGGTGGAATCGAGCTCGCGTCGAAATCCCGCACTGTTTTCACATCCGGTGAAAGCATGATATTCAACTTAGCCTTTCGATGACATTTCACCAAGTTCTTCGTGAAGTTTTGTGAGATTGATGGAGCGTTGATGATTTCCATTCCCAGTCAAAAACCAGATGGGAAAAGGGCTCTTCAATTGGACCATATTACCAAGCATGATTATCAGATTGTCGGTATCAGACTATATTTCCAAGAATTATCATCAGATTGTCGGTATCAGAGTCTCAGATGACAATATTGGATAATGCTATAGGCATAGTTAGCCCTCCGTTAGGCGCGCCGCTTAACGTAACGCGGTTAGGAGCGCTAGGTCCGGCGGACCTAAAGCCTAATATTACATTGTTTGTCGGTGTATTCCAGTGAACTACGAAGTAAAATGTCTATATTTATTAATATAAAGATATTGTTTATGGTATACTATTTGAAAAAGCATTCAAATTTTTAGTATAAGGTCAAAATTATTTCTACTTTATATGAGATAATGTCATACAATCAATAAACCAGAGAGAAAAACGAAAATTTTGGTACAAAGATATTTATTCAAAGCACAACGTACAGTCAAAATTTTATTCTGTATCTACTTCTTCTTTTGAAGTTTTTCAATATATTCCTGGCACATTATTTTGATATGCAAGCGCGAACAAAAATATTTATTGCACTCCTCACATGAGTATTGACTTTTACATTGTTTTTTGGTTTCTGTGTAACAAGGTCCGCAATATTTTCTTTTGTTTCAAAATTTTTTCAAATACTCACTGCTAATAAAAAATAAACTCTCACACGAATATTCACAGGAAAAAACTCACAAGCACGTACGGAATGTACGGAGCAGTAAACAGTAATAGTGTCAGAATTATCAAAAATATAATAACGCAAGTGGGCGCTATAGGTCCGACGGACCTACAACTGTACTTCCCTCTATTTAGATGTTATTAACCGGGGAATTTCGATACCATTGGAGTGCGGCTTTGGCAAACAAATTTAATTGAACTATTTAACAATGTCATAAAGGCCCAATACGATATCTTTATTCGATAATTAAATAAAGGAAAAACACAATCGCATAGGTCCGCTGGACCTATGCGCGACTAACGGAGGGTTAGGAATCTTTGTATCTGATACTTCATGCAAATTATAGCATAGATTATCCAAAATGCCCGATAAAATTTTTCCTTTTTCAACTTGGTTACAACAGTATCTACTATTAAGATGATTTACTTCATTACCAATGAATGGTATTATTTCATTACTTACCCAATGTCTAGGGAAAAGATCAACCTGAATATCTATGAATTTTATATTTTTCATTCCCTTGGCATAATCAGTTGGCCTTATTTGGATCAGACCCTGACGTTTCGAGGTCGATTAGAGGCGATTCATGTTAGACAATGCTCTTTGTCATTGAATGATGGATGCCAATATTCATCGAATACTATATCAGTCCTTGGTGCTGGATACTTGGTTATCATTTGAATAACTTTTTTTGAAAATTGCCAAACTTTCTGATTATTTCTTTCTTAGATTGTTATATGGTATATAAGCCATCGATCAAATATACATCCGTTTGATGGGTTAAAATTAAACCAGGACTCGACAAATATAATATGTGCACATTTGCTAATTTTCTGGCCGCAAAAAAGTTTGAATTTTGGGATAGCTCTGAATGATTCAGTGGAATGAAAAATGGTTTCAGTTGTCAAATTTCCAGTCCGGCATCCCAGACAGCACATTGTCATTCATGGAATGTTCATGGAATATCTTCCGAGAATATTAGAATTTTCTAAGAACATTATCACAAGATTCAAATATTCTAGGCATTTTCTATGCATATTCGAAATGGTCGATTTTAAATATCCTGAGAATATATCTCGAATATAGTAAGACATTCCATAGTGATTCAATGAATGTTCATATGATATTCTTTGAACATATAAACATTCGTAGAATGTTGTCAGAATATTCAAAAAATGATGAATAAATGAAAAAACTGACAGTGACATCATTAGGAAGATGCGGTCACCCAATAACAATTTATATTATTTGGACAATAGTTCGAGGCTTTCAATTTGGCATATTTTCCATCCTACAAATTAAAAAATTTTTGTCTGATTATAGAGTATAGGACAGTAGTTTTTTGATATCACTACTTCGGAATTGGAAACTCCCATTGTGCTGGGAGAAGAACTAATAGCCAATATGGAATACAAAAAAAATAACAAAAAAATATTTTGATACGATTCCGTATATTCTTAGAATATTCGAAGAAAATATATTAGGAACACATCGAAATGTATGCTCATAGAATATTCGTTACAAGATGATAATATTCTGGGACCATTCTATTGGAATATTCCAAACTAAGTATATTTTGAACATTGTCAGAATATTTTGATACGATTATATATATATATATATATATATATATATATATATATATATATATATATATATATATATTCACAGGATATTCTAACGGAATATTATATAGGGATATCGAATGAATGTTCATAGATTATATTTCTGAATACATTTCATTGGAATATTGTGAAAAAGTATATCTGAACAGCGTGAGAATTTTCATGGAATATTATGTGCTGTCTGGGATGGTATTTCATAATTTGAAATGGAAGTGAACCTTTTCGAAAGCTAGTACAATTAATGTGTAATTCCTTCCTTTTCAATTCACAGATGACATACTACCATGCTATTCAGTATTGCGAAAATATGTTCATGCAGTTAGCTAGAATCAGAAATGCTGAAGAAAATGCAGAAATTTATAAATTGTTGCTGGTAAAAGGTGAGTATATTAAACTTTCATTCGGTATATCTGAGATAATGTGTTGAGAAATCAACATAGAATATTTGTAATAGCCACAAATATTTCTTCATATTTTTTCTTTTCGAATTATTACCACTGGGCCCAGAAGGCAGAGTCTTATTGAGTGGCGTATCGTTTCCGGGTTATTATCTCATTTTGAGGTAGCGCATTTGCTATATCAACTGCATGAAAGACCAAAATACCCACAGTACTACTACGTTGGTCGAATTATACTGATAAATTACTAGTAATTCTCATACATTGGAATTTGTAGAAACAACAACGATGTGATTAGATGAAAAAACGCTTTTAAGATCGAACACGTATACATGTCAGTCCTCACTTACAAGTTTTACTTTTAGAAACGCAAACTTGTCACAAACGGCATTTACCAGTGTTACTCTCATACTTGTGATTATTGCTGAAACAGCACACCCGTAATTCGTATATAAACAGTTGTAGGATTGGACTGGTAAACTTGTCAGTCATAATTTACCTCCTAACTTGTAGAAACCCAATTTTGTCGAAATGGTAATTTACAACTGCCGCAGTAGTATTTTACCACTAGTATTCGCTTATTGAAATAGGCCCCTGGTTAGTTGTTGTATGCAATAAACAGACTCCACCCACCGATAAAGGTATTTTTAGGCAATCATCAACGTTCCTTCCGTGACCCGTGTGGATCATTTGACGGAACTGAAAGTCATTAATAACAAAACGAGGAGCATCAAAGATCGGTTCATTCATTCATAAAAGAGTGATGGGTGCACTTTAGATGAGTCGCCATTGCTTCGATTTCTTCCAATGCTCATACAGTTTTAACCCTGGAAACTTGAACTGATTGAATAAAAACAGGGGAACGTTGGTAGTGGCATACGATATTTTTCGAACATCGAGGAGTCATTGTCCAAATGTTGTTATGTACATTTTCTTTTTCGTTATGTGCTCAGTTTATAAGCTTTCTGATAGAACTCTGCATTATATTGACCACAGTGAAGAATAAGCAAATAAAATGTGAAAACAAATAAGAATACTTTGACACTTGATGGTTTACTACATATCATGCTTTTTCAGATGTGATTTGAAATTATTTATATTCAAAACCAACAACAGCGTGTGTGAATTACATTTCGGTTCTTATGCCGTTTTTATTGCATTGGGAGCGCACATATAGTTGGAGCCAGGTTTTGGGAAAAGTTCTTCTTTCGCCTGCAAGGATCATTCATGTAACAAGCGGGCATCAAGCGTTCTTTCTATTATTTGACCCCACTCAATCCGAATCTGCCTGTTGCCAAACCGAAATTTTAACCGAAAGTTAGAATTTGAAGATGACAGCCGTGTGCTATATTGGCACTGGTATTTTTTTTATATGCAGATTCACACGAAAGGGAAGCCCTATAAGGTTCAAGGAACACCGTGTGAATCAAGGGACAGGAGATACGAATTAACATTTAGTTTGAATTTTTGAAGTTTGTAAGCCTCAGGGAAGACCTCTTTCGGCAAGGAGTCCCAAAGCTTAGCCGTTCTTTTAAAAAAAGGTCCCTGAGCCAGAGAGGTTCAACAGGTTTCCAAATTCACAACAAAGGGGTGGGAATTCTGTACTCGTCGAGTCATCCACGTAAATATTACTGAGGGTGGAACAATGGATAACAATTCAGAAGAGCACCGATCGTGAAAATATCTAAAGAAGAGAAATAAGTCTCCGACCCTTTTACGATGTTCCAATGCACTGAGTTTTGTTCATATCAGTCTATTTTCGCGATATTGGAGTATGTGGCCACATTTCAAGGATCAACACATTCAAAGAAGAGCATAAGAAGTCGTCCGTGAGTGACAAATCACCGAAAACAAATTGATCTCAGCAGGTTACTGCAAACACAAAAATATTGACATATATGCTTGCAATATAAATCGATTAATATCTATTAAATACATATCTTCTATTTCAGAATACTCGTTTTTGAGTTTGGTAAAGGTACAGTTAAGATCGATATCGGTGAAATAGACACATAGCCAGCTTTCTCGTCGAATGTGCGGCGTATTTCTCTCCAGTGCATTTTTGCAAGTATGAAGGGGAATACCTTTATGAGTTCTGGAATGTGGACTTGTTGACCACACTTTCCAGTAGCGATAAAACTCAGATATGTCTCTCATCGATGAAAACTCTCCTGTCGTTTGACAGAACTATGATTCCGATAATGAGAATCTCAACTACCCAATCTTTATCGATGCTCGGAGTTACGATCAGAACCGCACTCTCATACTGGAAACAAATAGAAGAGACAGCGGGTGGGAATTTCTGGTATAAACACATACATTCATCAGGATTTCAGTTCTCAGCTTTTTTATCCAACGCAGTACAAATGCGATTCACTGCATTCCTCACCGAACTGAATGAACTGATTGAAATTGAAAATCAAAATCTTAAGAACTTCATTTCCTTGACTAGATTCTCTCGACTTCACTTGGTTATTTTTGAAGGAAACCATTACATTACTTCAAAGACTGATTTCGCCAATTATGATTTTTCCTGTAGGTACGAATGCAGAATTCTGGCTTGCAGCAAACAGGAGACTTGGTTCAACTATCTGGCAATGGTTGGATGGAAAAATACTTACGTATTTCAACTGGAACGAAGGAGAACCAAACAACATCGGAGAGCGGGGAATTGTTGTATTCAAGAAGAATCAAGAAACCAAATGGAATGATGCTCCTTGTGGATACGACTGGTTTTATCCCCTCTGTGAAAGAGTAGATCCTGGCGTAGAAATTTATGTTAATGAAAAATTGCAATCCAGACGAGATCAGCAAGTGTATCCGGATCGCAACTATATTTTAGAATTTTTTTTAGATCTGCCCTCAAGTAATTATTCGTTGAGATGGAATGTAGTTGAAAAATAAAATTTTCAAGTGTACAAAAAAATACTAGAAAATGTATTATTTGCTGTGATTTCAAATAATACTGTGTGTATTCACAGGAATGGTACCTACTTCAGAAAACAATGGTGAGATGTCGACTACATCATTGACATCATTACAATTCGTCGCTAATCCTCAACATCATCTATTATTATGTTATTTACAAGAAACAAAATTTTGAATGATTGAAACAAAATTCTGTCTATAAAATGTATTTATGTCTTGTTGTTTGCAAATCCTTATATTTTATATTCTGTTCACATCTCATATTGTATTCAATTCGTCTCCCGAAAAGCAACAATATTTTCATTGCATATAGGAGTGGTTCTCACTTACAAATTACAACAGCTTTTCAGTAACCCAAAAGATGAATTAGAGAACTCAGAGAAGTCAGGTATTTACGGAATCGGTTGTCAAGATTGCAACAACAAATACATCGGCCAGAGCCAACCAGTTATCTAAACCCGTTTCAAGGAGAATTTTGCACACATGAAATACGGAAGAGTAGTTTCCCCAACATGCTCTAAACAATGACCACAAACTTGGTGAAAGCATTCTTAAACTGATCAAGCATGACTACTCGATGCATATGAGAGTCTAGAAATAGCAAAACGTAAAAACAGCGTGAATGATAACAACAGACCTATCCCTTCCAGCCCCCTTTTCAATATATTATTGAGAGTGTAATCAGAATAATCATTAATAACAGATGACGGACCAACAAAATTTGCAGGTAGTGACTGCACCATTATCGAGAAATTAATTAGAATGATTAGCACTAACAAAGTTCATATCGGACCGGAAAACTTTAGGTTTATAATAAACAACTAACTTTAGTCTTTAGGTGTATTATCAATTTTCTTCTCCTGAAGATGCTTGTTAGAGAAACACGAGGCCGAGTGAAAAAATATCAGCTTGGGTTTAAGCTCTAGGAAAAGTTTCTACGGTCAAACACTCGTTCGTTCGTTATTCGGAACCAATAGGTGCAATAGATCTATCACACTTTTCCGTAGTGATAGGCTCAAACAATAATTTTTTGGAAAATAAATATCTGGAATAAGTCTATGCGAGGTAGTGTACCTGAGTGAAACCCAAATTGGACATACCTCAGCTCATTGGGGACCAGCATTAGAATAATACTCTCAACCCACGGACAAAATATCGGGCTGGATCTTCGAGCACTTTTCATTTGATGTTATTGGAACTCCAAGCATTCCTGAAAGACTGAACTATCATATGATGCGACGTAAAATTTTTCACTGGAATTTGAACCTTATATCTATGTGAACGAGGGGTTTTCGAGCTTTAGCCACAGGAAAAAGTACAGAATGTTGAGGATGATTTGCAGTTGCATTTAACGAAGTTAGAGCCAAATATTGAGAAACTATGTAAAAATAAACAAGCTTATCCTCCTTATTGGTCTTTTATGAAGTGTCCGAAATATATTTTGGTTCTGATGTGGAAAGGTGGTTAATGGAGTAGGCAAAATTTTAATTCTTCATTAAGGGAGGGGGGGGGTAGGGTCTTTGAAGAAGATTGAGAACCCGTCATATAGCATGAGTGACCTAATACTGAATGAATGATATGGTGGGTATGAAAAAGATAAAGAAAAAGGTAGTTTTTTTCAGAGCTACATCAAGTAGGCGTCAAAACATATTGTTGTGTTAGAATATCTGATATGACACAATTTATCCCGTGATGCATTTTGAGAGATTACTTACATCCTGATCGAGATTTCGATTATTGAACCGCATCATTAGTCCGAGAGCCAGGTGCCAATTTCATCAATCATTTCCTCTCAGGCGATAACTACTAAAGTGCCCCATGCAGTTCTACTACAAAGTCTCCTGAACGTCAGCTGTGGTTCCGTAGGTGGGTTTTGCAGCTGCAGGAGCCTCTCCGTCATTTGAAAATCAAATTGTTTTTCTTCCTATTGAAATTTTGCTGAATGTTAGTTTGTATGCTATTCTGGACGAATTTGAACATCAACTGGATGTATGTTGGTGAAAATATGTAAGCTGATGCATATAAGGTTGTAACGCAGGAACCATGCGAAGAAAAACTCGTCATTTGATGTATTTGTAGGCAATATATGCTCCTGCCCGGTGTCTGACACACTTCTCTGCAACAACTGACAATGTCCTCAACGACATACATTCAGCTGACCTTTTTATTCAATCTTCATTGGAAATATCATCTGAGAATCATTCGATAACTTGTCTATCGAGGGGAATCATCTGAGAACATCTTTATTTGTACGTGAGTGGGAGGCTGCTGCTGCTTAACCCAAGCATAGAACCGCAGCTGATGTTCACGAGATTCCGTTATACAACTATGTGAAGCATTTTACCTCTTACCACTTGAGAGGAACTTGGTCATGAAAATCTGTTCTCGGTTTTGAGCAACGAAAACTCTTTCATATTCAGCTGCTGCTCCCCAAGCTTTCTTGGTATAGAATAAGTAACTGTGCGCAAATAAATAGTTAGCTTATTCTCAAAGACCATTTAAAGTTAGGATAGGTAAACACAAGAAAAACACAAAACGAGGAGGAACAACAAAGTCAGGAATAGCGCAGCATGTTTGAACAAACCACCACAGCATTAAATGCTCTGAAGCCGAAGTCATTCACAAGGAGGAGCACTGGTTCGAAAGAAAATTCAAGGAAGCCGCCTACATCCCCAACAACGACGCATTCAGTCACCCCAGCGTGGAGATTGGAAAGTCTGGAGGCCGCTTATCCAAGGCATGGACCGACTTCGGTTCGATGAGAAAGAATCTCGCGCCAATACATCCATTTCCCGCTGAAAATCGATCAGCACACATCTAGTAGTAGCACCCGCTCGCCTCCTTGTTAGTACCGCCTCTTCCCCCACCACAAAGAAACCGAGGATTTATAAACGACCACAACTCGAAATATTGTCAGTCATCGCCCGAAGACGATTGCGGATACCAGCAATCGAAACGTCGTCAGTACACTAAACTTAAAACTTAGTTTTAACATTTATTCATAATATTTCATTTATTTCTTTATTTATAATTTTTGACTAGTACATCACATTCGATACCACAATTTTCTTGTCACAATATTATTCATTTCTTTATATAAATTTTTTTACATATTATATCATAATATATATGATTATTGAATTACTTTTATTTGCCTTGAATCCTTTTTATCTGTCAACGATCTGTTCAATGTGCATTCCTCTATATTTTTGTCAGTATATTCCATCACGAGACATGTCACTGATTCATATGTTGCAGGATTCATTATGGAATGATACATGGCTGAATTCTGATTCCCGTACTTTCAACTAAATCAAATTTATAGCCTTTACGTGAGACAATCATAAATTTCCGTTCGAAAATTGTCGAAAACTAAATGGATGAGAAAAAAATTCAAATAACACATAATTGATTGATATAAATGAAATACCGATTGAAAACATTTTGTTTATTCATATTTCATCGTTACTAGTAGTTCAAGAGCATGACATTTTTCAGTTCACACCGAATTTTATCCAATACCTATCTTATTTTTACTGATAATGAGATGGGGACTAACCAACCCCGACTCCGGTAGGTTACTTACTCAAGGGGTACGTGTAGGCAGCAGATACAAAAATGAATAAATTTCAAAAATTTTTCAGTAAATCTCTCATTTCCATATATTCGTATCATTATTCCGACAGGCACTTTTCAAAATGGAAAAAAACAATGGAAAATATTTCAGTAAGATGGAAATTCATGTATGTTACTTCTAGTTTCAATATTGGCCTATGTATTGAAAGGCTGGCGTTTTCTGCCTTGAAAATACTCAGTAGGCAAAGAAACTTGATATACAACCCGAGTTATTATTGTCTTTGGTCAATCAATTCTTAGTTTCATTATTGGCCGAATAATCCATTTCAATCTTTCGTTCAGGATTTGATATTCTCACTTGAATTGTAATTTTATTTTTTCGTTCTTAGGAACAGGTTTCAATAGAGTTCATAAAATGGACAATGAGAGTCCGATCCATTACCATTCACCTGCAATTCCGCTATGTTTTAGATATATTTAGTTGCCAGATCATACATATTAAAACATTCCCTAGTTAAGTGACAGTTCAAAATTTCGTCTCTGTATTATTTTCGGTTTGCAATTATCTATAATTGTGAATGTGTGTGTGTCCATACTTGTATATATATGCACCTATTTCGCTTTTTTGTCCTATTCTGTAATTGGGTTCATCCTGTATAGTGTATAAAATGAATAAATTATTAATATACATTAAACATTTATGTCTGAAAATATGTATTTTCTGAAAGCTACGTTCCTCAATAGATGTTATTTGATGAATATCAGTTTTAGGTCGATTCTGTATTAGTTTTTTATCATTTGTGATTCCTCTCACTTAAGTCATTCTGTTAAAGTCACTCGGCACAATATTTCAGATTGACATCAGGGTACCCAGATGATGAGCGGCATCGGGCCACTATTTTGGATCATTGGAGAACACTCGTACCGATTTCAGTCTGAAATATACAGATACAGCAAAAATTTTACATTTTTGCATTGAAGATCCATTCGAAGCGCAGTCACAGTTATTGCATATTGCATGAACCACGAACGTAAGTAGGCAATCGATGTAAATGATCAGGAAAAACGTGAATATTGCGGGTTAGTTACTGCCACTGGTCCGAAAACAAATGTGATAATAATGTGTAAAATGTCCCGTTTGAAGTGAAAGAAGGGCGATATAAAGCACACGAAGGACCTTTATTATCATGCGCTTCCATTAACATAGCTTTGTAGCTCTGAAAATGTCTCGGTTGCAGTTTTTTTCTGTTTACGGCCTCTCAAAGAAATCTCGGAAATGCAAATGTTGCTTTTGAACCAGGGGCTCCTTGAGGAATGAAATTTATTCATTTCACTCCTGGGGAGTAGAAAATTATTGCGTTCAGGGACGTACTCATTCAATGGAATTACCACGTCAAATATACGAATTTTGAAATTATGAGTGGTCGACACTTTCTTGGAAGATTTTCAATATATCAATGTTCACAGAATCACCACTCGTAATTAACTGTACAGCTCCTTCAAAAGACTCAAACGATTGCTTTTGCGAGCAGAAATCCAGCTATTGTATAATATGTGTATGGACCCACTATGATTTGCCGAACATTTTTGTTTTTCGAATTGTCGCAATGTTTTCATCACTAGAAAATTCGTAGCTCCAACAGTGTACTCTCATAATGTGGCATTTATAGACCGGGAGGTCATGACAGGTGACGTTCCACCATTTTTTCGTGCATGCCTTTTTAAGGCTTGATAACTAACCCTAAAATATCAAAGATAGTCGGGGTTTTAGCCCCCCCGCGCGTCCTCTTCATAAGGAAAAACGCTTTTTTTTCTGTACAGAATTTTCCGGAAATTTTTCACCGTTGGTCCTACGAGGGGTGCATGCCAATTCTTTCATAGTGTTTTTATTACAAAAACTTCAATTCTTCACATCGGCATGTAATTTGAAAACACGGAATTTTCCTTAATTTTTTTTCAGGTTTTCATAACCCTTTGATCATCTTGGGCCGCTGCGGGGTGCATGCCATCAATTATTAGAGCTTCAATTCTTCCGTATATTACAATGGCATGCAGTAAAATATCACGGAAAAACACGAAAATTCGCTACAGAAAGAAAAGCGTTTTTCCTTATGAAGAGGACGCGCGGGGGGGCTAAAACCCCGACTATCTTTGATATTTTAGGGTTAGCTATCAAGCCTTAAAAAGGCATGCACGAAAAAATGGTGGAACGTCACCTGTCATGACCTCCCGGTCTATTAGAATGGAATAAAAGTTCACATCAACATTCTCTCGGATATAAATATTCATATAGAGAGAGTAGATATTCTGATTCTGCATGATTTGTTGTTGTCGAGCACAGGGAATCTCTCTACATCAAGTGAACTAGGGCCAAAGCATGAGATATTGTTTGCAAAAAAAATAAGAAGACAAAAAATGTTAGTGTTAATTCATCCTGCGACCGTGAACCAATCAATGCATTTTCAAATCAAAACAGGTGTGTTAACTTCTAGTTGATGGAGTTCAAGGCTGGATGTGAACTTGCGACTCACTCAAGAACGTTAAGAATAAACAACCAGCTCCTAGCTATCTACTATCTTCCATTAAGTGATTTCGCTGTCTCATTCTATTGGTTTTGTAGCCGGCTACGAATTATTGTTTCTCGCAGCGTCTCATCTATTATATTCGAAGCATTTTTCATACTTTGCTGTAGTCTTTTCATTTCCTCTCGCATACTTTTCGTGTTGAATTTTCTTAATACCTATAATGAATTTGGTTGTAAAATGTTGTTGCCATTGTATCATATTTTGGTATCAATGTTGTTATTAATAGGCGAAACGAAAAAAATCAGTGTCATTATAGAGGGTATTCCTGGAGTATGGAAAATATATTAGAAGGAAATAAGCAGTTAACTTGGACCACCTTTGTAGAATTTGAGCAAGATAACTCCGTTGCTGAATATTTCCTGATTTGACTTCTTCAAAATTTCACACTGAAATGAAGATTCTAAGGACGATTTATACTATATTTTTATTGAATCAATGTTATTTTTCAATGAAACGGGCGATACTGACAAATGCGTTTGTTCGAACACATTGTACACATCCAAACAGTTTGGGTCACGAAGTTACGTTATTCTGAGTTGGGAAAGATAATTTGAAAAATTGATATTTGTTACAATCTATAACGACACACTTATGCAAGTGCAATTTATCATGAAAATTTTAAACAGTTTGGTATCATAATTTCAGGAGCTCGAGCGATGTTATGTACACGGTGTTCCCAGAAAGTAGGATTCTGGGTTTTACATGGAGTACCCCACAGCGCATCCATTTTTTTGTAGATTATGGTTTAGTTTCGCTTTGAATTTCCCTTTCGAAGGCAGACTGTAGAAGATTGGTCTGCAAATGAAAATATTTGATATTTATTGCCCTGAAGCTAGGATACGCATCTTTAGGAAACCAAGTCCTTGATAACTGAAACAATCGAGCTTATGATGAAAATCAGGGATAAAGCTTTCTCCAAATTCAAGAGACAAAGGGAACTCGCTAAATGGGATTTCTATGAACAAATACGAAATAACGTTAGCGGTGCCATAAATGGGGAAAAAAGTATATATCAACTTTGCTTTGAGAAACAAAAATGGTAAACAATTTTGGAATAAACTGAAACAAATAAATGTTAGTTCAAAAGAGAAAATGTAATAAGTATGAATGATGTGAATGCTATGAACCTGCAATTTAGTAATATCCCACATGTCAGCAAAAGTTCTATCCAATTAGAATTACTGGATATATACAAAAATGCACAAAATGTCAACCGTAATTTCACATTTCAAAAAGTAAGCCCCCAAGAAGTTTTGGATTCCACCAACATTATCAAGAGCAATAGTTGTGGAAGTGATGGTATTACCAAACAAATGTAAGATCTTGTCTCTTCTCGTTTACTGAATCAAATTACATATATCATCAATGCTGCCTTTGAAACGAGAACTTCTCCAAACTCCTGGAAATGCGCTACGGTGTTATCCATTCCAAATATAGAAAAAGCCACAGATTTCTCACACTTAAGACCTATTAGCCTCCTACCAATTCTCTCAAAAACTCTTGAAAAAATCTTGAAAAATCTAATTACCAAATTTATCATTGATGAAAATATAATTCTAAGGTTTCAAGTGGAAATAGAGAAGATATAGCACAACAACTTCTTTATCATGCATGACAAGTGATATACTCACCGCTACTTATGGAAAAAACATCACCTCTCTTTTATCGCTGGAATATAGTGAGGCCTTTGATACCTTTTGCCTTTGGCATAGCGGTCAAACTATTCAGAGACCATTTGATACATCGTATACAGTATGTCATTTCTGATGGAAGAGAATCTAATCGTATTTCAATAACTCGAAAGGTCCCTCAAGGCTCTATACTTGGACCACTATTATTCACAGTTTATATCTCTGATTTTTATTCACATTTAGCTAACTGTCAAACTTTATGACATATCAACCGCACCCGGATCAAAACTGAACACAGAAAAATCCAAAGCTATTATATTCGGTCCTCAAGCAAAGAAAGACAAATTTCAATTAAGCAGTCAATTCCAAATACGCGGCACGCCAATTCCCAATGTGAACGAATGTAAGATGCTGGGTTTATTGTTGGACGAAGACATGCGATACGAAAATCACATTCTATCGAAAATATCTTACTGTGACTGGCCCAGCTCTAACGAAAACTAATATTTCCCGCACAATGGAACATGACTCCTTGCAACAATCAATAATATTCTTACTTAATATCAATATTTATAATGTCCATTTTTGGGAACCGATTATATTAGGATTCTGTAAATTTAGTTTCAGGATAATAAGCACTTCACAGTGAGTCTTCATCTTTTCGGCATATTGTAGATCTTCCTATCGAATAAAGGCCTATTATTATCATTATTATTAACTACACGGAAGAGACTTGAATATTGTAGTAATTTGTTTCGAATTAAGGATACTTTTACTAACCTTCAGCGAGCGAATATGAAATATTCGCTTTGATTCCCAACAATTTGTCCATAAATGGAAATAAGGTACCAAGTTTCGTCTAATATACGGATTTTCTTCTTTGAAAGCGGAACCAAAAATCGGGACTGCGAAAATGGTAGAGTCAAAGAATACTGTGAATAGTGATGTGGCATGATCAATCATTGAATAATCTGAATAACTAGTCGGAACGCATTCTAATCGAAGGAAGAATGACGAATGAAAGTCGTTTATAATAAGAGATTATGGCATCCATAGATATATCTGTACGCTAATGATCACCTATGCCATAATCCCTAGCATCATGAACAAGTTTCGTAATGATAAACCATAACTTACTAACTATTCTCTCCACTCAATCGACTAGCTGCAACGTGTTCATGAGTTATTCGAAATATATTCAACGATTCAATCAGTTTCTCCCGTCAGTCACCAAACTCCATCAACTCGAGGAGTATATTTGCTTTTCCCAACCATCCACATGCGTGCTTCCTTGCTGAAATCTGAGAAACGGCACTGCCTTAAAATTTGGGAGCTGCGATTTTGCAGGGCTCTCCAAACAGAATTATGCATATTCTGTCAAATTACGCTTTGCCCTGAGTATAGAAAGTCTAATGCTGAATAAACTCGCTTATTCAACGATCGGCATGTTTCAACTTCGACTTTGTTATGAGAGTGCGGGTGAATATTTCATTCCGTGCCATTATACCATTGTCACGGAGAATGATGTTTTGCATTCCAGAAATTCCAATGATATTCTGACTAGTATACGATTCAGACTAGTCTGTTGATTCTTGAAATAATTTTATAGCGAAAAATCGAGTATAATTCGACTCTGGTTGCGATGTGGTACCTAATTTTGCTGATGGAATGTGCGTGAGTTTGTGCTTTATGAACATTTTCTTCATTTCTAACCTATGTCTACGTCAGAAAATTCATTTATACTTGAAACGATTCTTTCAAGAAAGTTGAGAATGAGATTGGATGTTTTGACTACGCAAAAGTTATATCAGCGATATTATGTATTACGATGATTCCACTTTGCCCCACAATTATGCAAAAATATGAATTCTGAATAATGAAGATAGCTTCCCAGATTGCTGCTTGGACTGAAGCTTGCCTCTTTTCAGTAAGTGGTTTATATAAAATTTCCCACTTCAACAATTTCTAGACTAACTCTTTCAACATGCTTGCCTGTGAATACATACAAACATTTGTTACACTCATCATCCAGTAAACGTTTGACCTAGCTTGGCACGATGATTCCCTCGCCAAAATATTGTTATATGACTAGCCTCTCAGTTATGTGCTTCTTGGAATGTTTTCTCTTCGACGGATTTGTCAAATACATCTCTGGTTTTTCGGGCATGAGGGCCGTGTAGTGGAATTTTTACTTCCGAAGCTTTCGGCTACATCTGCGGCAGCCATCTTCAGCGGCGTGGTCTTAGTTGAACTCCTCTATGTGAGTTTAAGTCGTTTAGTCGTAGTAAACTCACATAGAGGAGTTCAACTAAGACCACGCCGCTGAAGATGGCTGCCGCAGATGTAGCCGAAAGCTCCGGAAGTAAAAATTCCACTACACGGCCCTCAAGCCCGAAAAACCAGATATGTATTAACACCGGCCGTGAAAGCCTACATTCTTAGATTTGTCGAAGTTATTATAGATGCTGTTTTCTCAATACCCACCATTATGATGTCAAGAGTTACTATTCCTGGAGAGTCATCGATGTTATTCATCATCTTGTAAACTGTAAAGAAGTTGAATAGTTTTCTATAAGTTTTTTCACAAGCTCCGAAAATTTGAGGTGAATCCCGTTCAGTATTTGCCTCACATTGATCTTTTGTTAACTAGCAGTGAAATAAAAGCCGCCTTTGGCGATATCATCGATCTCAACCGGATCAATACATCATTTTCATCTTTCTGTCGTGAGACTGGTGAACTTTTGAACTCCCGTCGTCTTCTCCTGTAACTTGTTTTTTTCAACTGAACGGACAATCTGAAGATTTCCCTTCCAAAAGACATATGGAATATGAGTATATCATCTGTATCTCTGGATGATAAAAACTATTTCTCTGCTCAAATGGGGAATGTGAGTTATTTCTGTCAAATTGATATTCATAGCAACCCTTGGATCAATCAAGTAGTGTGAATCGAGTACGACTATTGTCTAACTATTTCCAATTATCGATTTTTCAGATGTCCCCTTTGGAAACTAAATTTTTTGTTACTGACTAATATCATTCTATAAGTGTGCCGAATGGATTTTTCATTGTTGAATTAAAATTCAATTATGAAATAACAATTTTTTTCATTGGCAAATGAAGGTTCGTGTATTTCTAGTTCTGGGACGGATACAAAAGAATATATACCAATCGAAGAATATTCATAATGATTCCGGTAGATGATTCTCTTCCTGATGATGATCTCGTATAGAGTATCAACTATCAGTGAACAGTGAATTCATGATGAAACAATTTTTATATTGGTTAATTTGCTTGAGTTGACACTAACTATAATTGATTATCGAATAAACTGTTAATATCCATTTATTTCAGAACCATATTCGTGATCAAGAACGGTGAAAAGACCAAGAAGTCCATCATCCCAGTTACAGGTAGAATAGAGCGATGAACACTTGACTCCATATTCTCCAGCTCGTTGAGCATCCATGTACTCAGGATCCAAATCCGGGTCTATCTGCCCGTCACCATAGGAAGGACTGAAAAAAAAATCAAGCTCAAACTTCGAATAGTTAGTCTAGCCTTAAGCTCAACTGCTAATCAGATAAAACTGATTGAATCAAAGTTTTGCTGACGTTTGCTATGTGACCGGTTGATCATACGCAATTATACTTCGCTTGGTCTCATCCGAATAGATCACCTTGTAGTATGTATGTATCATCTTGTCTATGACTGATATGCGCAAGTCGAAAGAATGACCCACCATGCCCTGATACCACGATACCTCACTCGAATATCCGTCAATATACCCCTTTCGCTGAAGGGGATGAGTTCGAAAGTGTGAACTAATTTCGAAAAAGTGAATTCAAGGAATTTTTCATACTATGTGAAAAAATCGCGAGAGAGAACCAAGCTCAATGAAGACAAAGTAGAAAGTTGGCGGAAACTGAGGAAACTCGAGAAAAAACTCCGTTTCTGCTGGTCCAGTAATTAAGTTTGTTTTCGAAGGTTTTTGTTATGTTTGACACAGATCCCAAGAAATGAGTGGACATATAATCGGAAATAGATGAGACTGAGAATGATTTTTGATTATTGATCATCGGTAGGGGAAATCTACTTTGTAGATCAACATCAAAACGGCTAAACTTTAATCATCATACTATGCCATTTTTTGCCCTGCACACTTTCTGCACATACTAAACCGGTATGAGCAGGGACACCATACGATCAAATGTAGGCTGGTCCGAAAATAAAATACTTTTGGTGAATTCTGCAATATATTAATAATTACAAATGGTACATTCGCGGATCACATCCGCAATTATGTTCAACGAGTGTAAGTTTTCTGGTTAATTTTGTTTTGAAACATTGTATTGTATTAGATTTCCAATACTGTCTCTATCAAATGCTTAGTTCATAGCGGGAAATTATATGAAGAATATACAGTTTATTCAGACTACTTGATTTGTTTGAGATCAGTCAGAAAAAAAATTGTGATCTACTTGGATATGACCAACCTCCTATAATTTGGATTGAACTTCCATCAGGTAAGTCGTTCAATCCTCAATAGGATATTAGTAGTTATTAATTGATTAATTATTGATTGAATTTACTGGATGTTGTTCCAAAGGAAAATATCTCGATAAAAAGATTGCATTGTACTTTTACTCAGAAGTGATCTGATGAAACTGTTGACGAAGAGTTATCCTTCCACTTGTGCTACATTTCGGTATTATGGATTTTAACAGTGAGCTATCGAGAGTCTACTTTCGGTCTCTCTGAAGTTAAACATATTTCAAATATGATAACTAAAAAAGGCGTTATGTTTCCGGAAAAAACTTTGGAGTTATTCATCTCTTTCCAAATATTTCTGCCCAGGAAATGTTTTCCGGTGAATGAATGAAACATTGAACTATTTAAGCTTAAACTAAAACGTGTCATTCGGAAATAACTGTCTTTTGTGGCTTGTACAGTTGAAGTCCTCCACGGGTCATTTATCAATCACTAATCCAACCACACAAAGCAACTCAATTCCTTATAACACCATCCACTCATTCCTGGTAATTAATATTGAACTGACTTGAAGTTTGTAGAATGTGCAAGTTTGGTGCTCAAGAGAGAGAATTTATATATGGCTATGCTGATATAGAAAAAATTGGCGATTTTATAGTAGGTATTATGACAATGAAGGTGGTGATTGTTTGGGATTGAATATATATTTTCTTGTGAAATATTTTCGAAATATTTTCGATATATTTTGATGATTTTGGATACTTCTGAATATTTTGAGACCCTTACCTCGAGTTCATGCCTTGCAATGAACTGTCTGCAAGACTCTTTCTGAGATCTATCTCAGTCTAGTATCTCAGTGAAATAGATTATAAAATTTGGTTTCACCAAAAAGGCTATTATTTTCAAATGCTGAAATTTTAAACATTTTCAATAGTAAAGCATGTTATTTCGAAACACGCGGTAGATGAATAGATGTGAAATATGAAAATCTATGATCAATAAAGGAAATTATGCATTTTTCGTTTTTTTTTAAGAGCATATATAACAACCTTTGTATGGGAAGCACGCGATCTGTTGTTTACAGAACAAGATCGAATATTTTAACCTGAAAAACCTTTCGAAGACAACAGTCTGTTCATTTTGTGTGCGAAACGATCACCTGGAAATATCATTTCCCTTTCGTTTGAAGGAATGATACATCATTGATGTTTCGTGCAATCCTAGTGAGTAAATTGGCCAAAGAATGTCGTAATTTCTGGTGCTATTTTTGGAATGTCACATCTGTCAAACTTGTCATTCTATTTTGTCTTCTGAGAGTTCATCAAGAAATTAGAAATTTCAATTCTTGACCAATTTTTTTATTATGGATTGTGATCAGAATAGCATTGTTTCAATTTTGATAATTGTTCTGCTTCGAATATTTGGCTGATTATTTGACAAAAGTCTTCACGAAAGTTTTGCTTTATTGAACTGTTACAACGGTATCTACGAAATGATCATTTTGGCAGACGGATTGTTACATTAATCAATTGGGATAATTCTTGACATAAGGTAGAAGAAAAATATTTCATTTGTAGACATTATAGAACAAAAAACTGCACTTGATTTTGAAGTGATTTCTCATCTTTTCCTAACAAAAATGGAATATTTAAATCGCTATCCAACCGAATAGAAAAGTCAATGTGAATGCATTAAAACATTGAGTACTCACGTGAAAATAATGTGGAAGATGAGTCCATACAGGCCATTAGCTTCATGATTCATACTGTCTACAGCACTTTCACATATACTCCGTAAAATACAAGCTTTTCCATCGACTCCCGCTCTGAAAATTCAACAAAAAAATTACCCTAACGGTAGGCGAATTGGGGCTAGGTGAATGGCGACTTTGACATTTGAACGATCGGTAGCAATTCATTTATCAATATGCAATGACGTATAATTTGGAAATAAATCCCGATGTAATATTCTTTCAGGGCTAAGACATTTCGGAGGAATGATTAAGTTTCGTCAACCACTCAACCTGAATTTAGTTACCTGAAGATTGGAGAAAACGACTTTCTGTATTCGTTCGACTGTTTGGGAATTTCAAATATGCTTTCATTGGGTAAGAGGACAGTTGAGATGCATATCAAATATGATCAATTATTATCAATTGATAATAATATTGTGAATAAATTATGAGATAGTTCTTGCAAGATGAAAATAGTTGGAGCATGTCTTCATGACGGATTTTAGGTACGAGCCTACTCAAAATACTGAAGTTTATAAATATTATTATACCGATGACTGGGATTGGTTGTCGTGAAATCTCATGTTACCAAAATGCCAAATAATTGATGGCATACTGGTGACGAATTGATATTGTCAGAAATGCCAAATAACTGATAGCACACCGGGTACGAATTGATATTTTCGAAAATGTATGATATATCTAGTGAGAGTGTTCCATAATTTATCCATTTGCCTTCTGATGTGCTCATGGAACAATTTTTTCTGAAACAAATTCATGTCTGGGTTTGGATGACATATCATCATAGTGAGTGAGAATTTCTGAAAATTTGTTTCCTGTTCTTGCTCAATTATTTAAATTTTCCTATACATGCTATATGTTTGATAACTGCAGCAAAATAGCATATCATTGCTCGCAGGCAATATATCAATGAGCACAAGATATATTGAGGATATGCCGTCCTTCGAAGGGGACGTAAGCCGGCAGTCCCGAGTCCCATAGTGGGCTCATCCCTACCTCTGGTGGAAATACCACAGGGTTTGGCAAAATTTCCGGTTTGGGGAAGTGTGCTTTCCGGCGTCGATGATGAGCCTTAGTAGCGGAAATAGGCCGACGTTAAATGAAGAATAAAAGTCGCCTTCACCTACAATTATCTACCTACAATCTGATCGAATCGGTTTATTCCTTTTCAGAATTCCCATTGTTAGAACCTCGTTGCTTGATTGCTTGAATTTTATAGAGACGCAACATGGCTTGAGCGCGCTCTTGAATCTGCTGCTTCGATATCCTTATAATACATTCAAAATACTCATTGATAGCATTATCACTGTCAATGGTATTGAATTTTTTCAATTGTTTACATATTCTATTCTCCATCCCTGTTTGTATGGTTCAATTTTTGTTTCGTGATCAGATATCAGAGCTCCAGAGGTCAGACCGCTATGGAGAGTGCTGTCATCTGCGAAAATGCACAATGATTAGGCAGTTGCTTGAAGAGATTTATGAAGATATCTGAAACAAGTCTGGCACGGAGGACTCCTGTTCAAACGTGTTTCAGTGATTGGGTGATATCCCCAACTACGGCCCAGTATGACATTTGTGGTATCATATACAAAACGCCACGTCATCATTTCGAGGTCTTTCAGCAAGTAAGGCTTGTTACTTACGCCCATAATTGATTAATTGCGGACCCGCCAACCATGAAACGTGACAGATTCATTCCGCAATATGGCAGGGAGAAATTCTCAAAGAGAATATCTGTCCCGTTGGGGTATTGAACCCAGGACTTCTGGATCGTGAGGAGGAAGTGGAACCATTGCGCCAACTCCCTTGCCGTATGAGGGTAGTTTTCGACTCAGATATACTGCTTGTGTGCTACTATCATTCACATACTGGCATCTTCATCAACTGGTTTTCCTTCCCATTTATTATTTTTCAGTAAGTTGTAAATGAGCATCAATAAATAAAAGGAATATACCCATTCAAGACATCCTCAACTCCTTTATAAATCATGGAGCGGTCACTTCCCAGTAGGTCCCGCTTTCTTCGCCCAGGGTATGTTGGTGGATAAGTTTCCAATTGCGTGAGGTTGGTAGGAACGGCATATTGCATTTGGAAATTCCATCCTATTGCCATAGATTGCTTCGATCCCAGCTTCAGAGGAGTACCGATACCAACCACCATCTGAAAAGGCAATTTGAATGAAATGTCAGTTCAAAATATCTTTATTTATATCAAAATGTCCCAAAAACCCAGAAAATATTTTGCTGCTAGTTCTAATTTTGTTCGTCAACAATTTTTACACGGTTATCTGACCAATGATCTGGTACAATTGAATGGTTACCCAGGGATCTCAATGAGAAAATCTCCCAAAAAATCTCAGAAGATATTATTAGATAGGACGACAGGGCTTCAGATGCCAGTGTATGTTCTATTTTTCTGTCGGGTTGTCTTGCGGCTCAGATAATAGCTCCATCTTCAAGTGAATTAGTGAGTTGACCACCCAAGTAGCCCAAGCATATTAGACCAATATCGGTTCAATATTACGGGAACATTAACCTTATATTTCAGATATCATATTGGCCACGAAAAAATGGGATCATTCGGCGATATTTGATCATTATTCGTAAACAATGTGAGGATATATCGTTTCCACTTTATTGGTACAATATTGATACATCGACATAAAAGGTATATTCGGTTGAAGTTACTTGATAATTCTCAGCTTTCATCTTTTTTCATTTGCTGTGCAAAATGTTCTGGACGTAATTTTCTGGTATTAAAATTCACCACATGTCGATATTTCCATTTTTTCAAATTTTTCCAGGAATAATTCATCATGAATATTGCGTTACCAATATTGATATATGTTTGAATGCACTAAGTGATCACTCTCAAAATCCAGAAACCTCTTTAAGGTAGTGATTCGAAAATGACTATCTGAATATCTCCATTTCACTGTGAAAACAAAATCCAAGCAATATCAGAACTTGCATATCTATATTGCAGTATTATGCCAAAATGCAACCTAATGTGATGATACAAAATTTTATTAACGCTTCCAAACAATGTCGAATATATATTGGATTCCGATATTTAAAATTGGGTATATACAAAATATGCAGACAATATTGAAATATGTTGATGAACTGATATTATTCATTATCACCTGATATGGTGATTCTGAAATTGGTAATAAGTTATCAAACCCATATGTTATCAATATTGAACCTTACAAAATGTAGTTGAAATTTATTGTTAATATTGAACCAATATTCATATTGGAATTTTTTCACTTACGATGTATCTATAGTGGACCACATTGGGACATCATTGAAAATAAGGTTAGTGACTGCATTTTTAACAAATGAATTCAGACATTTGAGAATTCTAAGAAAAAGAACTTCCTCAAGCGGGATTCGAACCCTCGTCTTCCATTTACTAGATAGATGCAACCCCTGAGCTGCTTCAGGCAAAAGTTATTCTCTGTAACATGTGTCAATTCAGCAAATATCGCCACCACAATTTTTAATGTTCTGAAGAAAGTAGAATTGTACCGTCTTCATTGTTGTTTGCAAAAATTCGTTCAACATTATTATAATTGTAATGCAACAAGAAGCTAGGTCAATATTGAATCTGTTAGAAGATAGATCCAAAAGCGTAGAAGGTGTATCGGTGTCGTTAAACTACTCTCTTTCAAAATGGTCAGAATATCATTCATGCAAATGCACTGATTTTCTTTGCGCGAATACTTCAATCTAAATCAGAAATGAAATATTGAAAATTCAAAATGTCTGCTAGAGAAACTATTCATTTGAGTAAAACGGTATTTCACTTCGAAGTGCTTTTGGATACAAGTCAAAGACTTCAGAATTGGAGATACAAGAAAACATTATTGTTGTACTCGCTAAGAATGGCTTCAGACAAGTTTTGAAATACGTCGTTTGGAATGAATGGAAGATGTTGTAAGACAGTTCAGAACAAATATTGGTATGAGAATTTTTTTTATATGCAGATAAACAGGATAGGAAAGCCCTGTAATGTACAAAGAACATGGTGTGAATCAAGGGAGAGGAGATACGAATTAACATTCATTCTGAATTTTTGAAGTTTGTAAGCAGCAGAAAAATTCTCTCTCGGCAAGGAGTTCCAGAGTTCAGCTGTTCTATTCAAGAAAAGTAAGAGAGGTTCGACTGGTCTCCAAGCTCACATCAATGGGGTGAGAATTCTGTACACGTCGGGTCATCCGTGTAGATGTAACCAAGGGTGGGACGATTGATAACAAATCAGAAGACCATGATAAAATCTATAGGAGAGAGACAAGTCTCTGACCCTTCTACAATGCTCCATTGAAGAGAGCGAGTCTGTGAGCGAAGAGACATCAACAAGACGGATTGCCTTTCTCTGAATAGAATCAAAAAGCTTCAATGAAAGTTTTGGTGCCGATCTCCATACATAAGAACTATATTTCAAAACAGGTCGTATCTGAGCCTTCTAGATCATCGGAAGCTGACTAGAAGTGTAGTATTTCTTCGCACGAAACAGAAATTCAAGTTCCTGGAAAGCACCTTCAGCGATCGATCTTACATGATTTTCTCATGAGTAATTCCTAGCATCGAGATACTTGACTTTGTAGGAATAGTTTCTCTCGACATCTCAATACTAGATTATGATAGATCGGCTTCTTCAATAAAACACACAACTGAGGAGGCAAACCATAAAACGGCAGTTCTGAAAGGAGACTCGTTTCTCCGAATTTTTCTATTGAATACTGCCAAATATGAGAAACATAAGCCAATTAGACACTGGTTGATCTCTGATAACGAAATCCGTATTATCGATCATTAATTATTCCTAATTCCTCTAGAAATTTAATAGAAATGGTGTGGTTGCAAGAATGAGAAATGTTCAATCTTCATTATAGTTCACTAGATTCACTAATAGATGGGCTTTGATTAAACTGCAAAAAAACGATTATGACTTCTATAATACAAGTGATAATCAAACAATGAAAAAAATGTGACGTCAGTGCTCTGCATACCGAAATATCTTTTTCAGAATATTTGATAAATACAAACGTATTCTGGTGTGTAGAACGAGAATTCTGAATCAATCAATCGTGCCAGTCTCGCTTCATTCCGAAGTTACTCTCTTTCGATAAAAAATTGGTTAAGGTGTACCCGTTTTCCCCTCACTTCTTTTGTAGAATTTCACAATAGAAAAAACATGCTAAGTTAGTAGAAGCGCATCGAGTGCGGATGATATCAAGTTTCAACTTTAACCTTACATGATCAACAGCAACGCCCTCCAAGCTGATCAAATAAAGAAACATACGTTTTACTGGGAATGTCAGTTTTTTTCAATGTACAACTGCTGCAAGGTCGATGACATACAATTCAATATTCAAGAAGTGTGTTGGTACTTTTCAATGAATAGTACAAATATGTGTCAATACGGTATACTACCAAGGCAAAATCAAATATTTGAATAGTTACGAAGCACATGTTTCAGTTTTTTCACGTTACGAATCATTCTCTAATAATGTTGTGTACTGCTGTTATCATCATCAACTATATTCAAAAACACTGAGCATATTACATTCCACCGAAATGATACTTCAAGTTTTCCTGAACGGTTAGATTTTGTGAAGTGAGTGGTTCTGTTGAAAGAAAGTTTTGACTCAGCTGCAATAACCATTATAACTCAAAATAGTCGACGAGACTGAAATAAAAGTAATAACATATTATGGAAGTATTTCAAGTTTTTTTCTACTATTCTCTGGTCAATCACAATTTGCATTCAATTCGAAATGCCCACCACAAGACAGCTAGCTGTTTCTGACTTTGGCCTTCATCAGCTGTGAGTTGGCAAAGTCCTCGTATCGAAGACAAATTGTGATAGTCATCTATCACACTGCTCCTACTTGGTGCTAGCATTAAGTAGGAGCAGTAAAATTCCCGAAAATGCCAACGGAGTTCTTGGCGAAACGTCGAAAAAACAAACGGATAAACTCCTAGAATAACAACTTCGCATACATCAACCATATATATATATATATATATATATATATATACCACCACAAGACAGCTAGCTGTTTCTGACTTTGGCCTTCATCAGCTGTGAGTTGGCAAATTCCTCGTATCGAAGACAAATTGTGATAGTCATCTATCACACTGCTTTTACTTGGTGCTAGCATTAAGTAGGAGCAGTAAAATTCCCGAAAATGCCAACGGAGTTCTTGGCGAAACGTCAAAAAAACAAACGGATAAACTCCTAGAATAATAACTCCGCATACTCAACCATCCCTGAAAACATTACCTCTAATATATATATATATATATACAAAACTCGGAAATTATATTTGGGACAGCAGCAAAAGCGAAAGTGTACTCTTATAACAATATATTTCCAATATTTCGACAATCGATTGTTGTCATCATCAGGGAGCTACAAAATAATGTTAATGAATGAAAATATGACATAGAATTTTTATCCTTACTTACAGTGTCGCATGAGATGGTTAAAGAAGTCAGATGACACATAGTAAAATTGTTATAAAACATTGATACATATCAGTACAACACATAAACACATTAAAAACTATAATCTTCTTATTTTAATGAAAAAGGTGCAGTGACAAACACCATGTGGAAATGATGAAAAGGAATGAAAATTTTGTGGTTATAAAGGCGCTAAAAGTCATTTGTCAAAAATGTCAAATGTCACTGAAAAATTATTGCTGAGGCACAATTTGGCCTTAGCCGCTGAGACCTCATTACCATTACAGGTGCTGCAAAAGAGGAGGTGGGAAAATGTAATATAGTATTAAAAGATTTGAAAATTTTGAAATTAGTTCTGTGAAAAAGTATAAATTTAATATTTTGATTAAGTAACGTCACTTGAATTGCCTTCGAGAACTCTCGAATTGCCATCAATCAATAATAAATATGAATAAATTTCACTCAAATGATTGAGATCGGTTCTTTTATTTGAGTGAAATTTATTCATATTTATTATTGATTGATGGCAATTCGAGAGTTCTCGAAGGCAATTCAAGTGACGTTACTTAATCAAAATATTAAATTTATACTTTTTCACAGAACTAATTTCAAAATTTTCAAATCTTTTAATACTATATTACATTTTCCCACCTCCTCTTTTGCAGCACCTGTAATGGTAATGAGGTCTCAGCGGCTAAGGCCAAATTGTGTCTCAGCAATAATTTTTCAGTCACATTTGACATTTTTGACAAATGACTTTTAGCGCCTTTATAATCACAAAATTTTCATTCCTTTTCATCATTTCCACATAATGTTTGTCACTGCACCTTTTTCATTAAAATAAGAAGATTATAGTTTTTAATGTGTTTATGTGTTGTACTGATACGTATCAATGTTTTATAACAATTTTACTATGTGTCATCTGACTTCTTTAACCATCTCATGCGACCATCCTCACTAACAATGTAAGTAAGGATAAAAATTCTATGTCATATTTCCATTCATTAACATTATTTTGTAGCTCCCTGATGATGACAACAATCGATTGTCGAAATATTGGAAATATATTGTTATAAGAGTACACTTTCGCTTCTGCTGCTGTCCCAAATATAATTTCCGAGTTTTGTTCTTAACTTGTCAGCAAAGACTTCCTCTCCTCTCTATATATATATATATATATATATATATATATATATATATATATATATATATACATATATACAAAAGGTCAGACAGTTCCTCACGAAATCAAGCTTTTATACAATTGCAGAATATTTAGACACCTCTCCATTTGTAGATGTAACGTCTTGAATGTTTTTAAGAATCAACGTCTTAAATGTTTTTAATGTGTTTGATATTGTTATGGAATATATTATCACAGTGTTTCAACGCCGTTGATATATATATATTTTTTTCTACAAATGTGTTAGAAATGCCATTTTTAGCACTCCACAGAAGCCTTAAAAATGTCAGTTTAAGGCACTGAGTGCCTTAAAATCACTTTATGGCACTGAGTGCCTTAAAATGTTTATGGCACTGCTGTCAAAAGTGAACTGTCAGATTTTGAAAGCAAACGTCAAAATATTTAGATTTCATTTATTAACATTACTATTAATAGCACAATTTGTGCAATTTGGCAAATTAATTTCTTGCACTGCTGTTTTACCATTTTCCATGGCTAAGGAAGAATGATGCGTAGAAATAATTGAATTTCCAGTCGAAGTTGAGGCCACAATTTCTTCTGATGTTTGTTGTTGGATTGATGTTGTTGGTAATGTTCGCTGTACCATTAAAATTTAATTCAAACTGTATAATCACTTTATTTGAACGTTTGTAGAAAAAATATCGTATGATATACCTACGTGTTAAAAGTACCTTTTAAGGCACTCATGTGAATTGCAGAATTCGCTTCGCTCATTCTGCAAACCTTCACATGCGTGCCTTAAAAATGTACTTTTAACACTTATATCATAAATAACCATTAAGATATGTGTATTTATGTTTGAACATGAGTTTTACTGTGGGCTCTAGCTCATTCAAAAGACCTGCTACAAATGTAAACTTAAATGAAAGTAGTTGAATAAAGTATGTATATATTATATTTTCAGCGGAATGGTGGGTATCATTAAAATTCATTCTTTTTGGTATTCAAGGATTGTATGTAGAAAGAAGGAAACGAAATGTTAACAACTATTTTATCGAAGCGTCAATTAGAATGAGGTGTATTTCAACTAGAAATGAATGAGTTAGCGAACTTTCTACTTTGTATATGATTGGCTACAAAGAACAGAAAATCAAGCGTTTTATTGGCTCGTATTTGAAATAGTTGGCAGATGCAATGAAAATTCGTAATTTCAAATAATATAATTCATATGGGGCAGCATATGAAAAAAAAATTCGTGAGAGATGAGGAAAATATATGTGAACCACAAAAGTTGAGATTTTTTGTTTTCGAGGAGTATGAAAATCCTGTATGATTACAAAATATTGATCAAAGTCTGTTCTCCTCACCAGAATCATTTCAGAACATTGCTCGTGCCCACATATTGTGATGCGTAGCATACGAATCACTGAAAATCTTGATTAGAATTTTCCTAACCCCCAACATTGCGGTAATTCAGTTTTTTTTTTCCATCAGAAATGCCATATATACAGGGGAAAGTACTGAAAAATGTGGATTGACTTGTAAAGGACACATGACCAATAAAATGTGTTTTTTCTGAAGTGAAATTTTACAAAAAAGTGGAATGTACCCCTTTACCAATTTTTATCGAATATTCTAAAGAAGATATTTTGGTATGCAGAGTACTAACTTCACAATTTATTTTATGGTTTGATCGTCACCTGTATTATAGAACACATTATCGTTTTTTGGCACTTTGATCAAAGCCTATCTATTAGTGGATCTAGTGAACTGTAATGATGATGGATCATTTCTGATTCTTGCAACCACACCATTCTCATCGAATGTCTGGAGAAATCAGGAATTATTAATGATCGACAATACGGATTTCGTCATCAGAGATCAACCAGTAAATTATTGGCTAATGTTTCTCATATTTGGCAACATTCAATCGATGAATTCGGAGAAAAGATAGCTGTTGCACACGATATTTCAGAAGCGTTCGATCGAGTTTGGCATCGGAACTCCTTTCTATGGTTCTTATGGTTTGCCTCCTCAGTTGTGTGCTTTGTTGGAGAGTTTCTTGTCTGATAGGTCTCTGTATGTGGTTGTTGATGGAATATCATCTGATATTTTCCAAATGAATGCAGGTGTTCCACAGGGTTCAGTTCTGGCACCCAATTTGTTTCTGCTTCATGTCAATGATTTGCTCGAGAAAACATCTTGTTCAGTATATAGTTTTGCGAACGTCAGTACTCTTCATACTAGTTTCTCTTCCAGAGCCCCCATACCGGCTCGACAAACAAAAATTCTAAGAAACATTCACGTCAATGAAATTAACGATGACTTGGTGAAGATAATAGAATGGGGTAGCATGTATTTGGTGGGATTCAATGCTGGAAAAACCCAGGCATGTCTCTTCTCAAAGAAAACTGAACTATCATTATATAGTGTTCAGATGTCAAGACTAACTATTCCTACAAAGTCAATTATCGACGATCAGTAATAATCTTTCATATATGGAGCTTGGCACCAAAACATCCATTGAAGCTTCTTGATTCTATTCAGAGGAAGGCAATCCGGCTTATTGGTCATTCTTCGCTAACTGACTCGCTCACTTCATTGGAGCATAGTAGAAGGGTCGGAGATTCGTCTCTCTTCTATAGATATTTTCACGGTCGGTGCTCCTCTGAATTGTTATCAATTGTTCCGCCCTTGGTAATATCTACACGGATGCCCCGACGAATACAAAATTCCCACCACTTTGTCGTTAGCTTGGAGACCTGTCGAACCTCTCTAGCTCAGGGATCTTCTTTTCAATAGAACAGCTGAACTTTGAAACTCCTTGCCAAGAAAATTTTTTCCCGCTGCTCACAAACTTCGAAAATTCAAACTGAATGTTAATTCGTGACTTCTGTCCCTTGATTCACACGGTTTCCTTTGAATCTTATAGGGCTTCCCTTTCGTGTGTATCTGTATATAAAAAAAATTACCATGCCAATGGTTGTTCTGTACTCTTTTACATCTTCCCTCCATTTCAAGAAAAGAGTTTCAAAACTTCTCCGAGGCCATTCGTAGCAAGTACAATAATAATTTATTCGTCTATCTCCAGTACTATAGTCTTTGATTTGTATCCAAAAGCACTTCGAAGTGAAATGGATGATTTCTGTCTCCGGAAGACATTTTGAATTTTTCATACATTATTTCTGATTCAGTTTGAAGTATTCGCGCAAATAAAATCAAGGCATTTGCATAAATGATATTATGACTATTGTGTAGTTTCACGACACCCTTACACCATCTACGCTTTCAATTACTAAAAAGGATCTATCTTCTAACAGGTTTACGATTGGCCTAGCGTTTTGTTGCATTACAATTATCATAATGTTGAACATTTTTGCATGTTTGCAAACAACAATGACGAAGACAAGTCATTTCTACTTTCTTCAGAAAATAAAAATTCGTGATGGCGACCATTACTGAATAGTCACAGCTTACAAATAATAACTTTTGGTGGTTCCAACAAAAAAATCCTTGGTATACAAAAAGACCGATCCAAGAATAAAATTTCCAAGGTGCGATCTAGGAATTCCTTTCAGTTATCACGCACACAAATCATTAGCTTACAATCCTACGTCCGCACACATCATCATAAATTAATCTTGTCGCACTGGGATTGTAATGCTTGGATATCTCACCTTATAACTACCACCTCGTGGCCAATAAACAAACCTCTTGTCTCTATGAAGAAAAGCAAGAGGTAGGGACACTAGAACGATGAAATAAGAATAGATCACCATCTCTCGAGAAGAACGTACCTACTGCACATCGATTATTACGCAACTGTTTAGTTCCGTTCTTAACCATGAACATCCTCATCAAATATTCTCTCTATCACTACCTGAGACAAATATTTGAAGAGCCTAATGAGAAAAACACACTAGGACATCGTGTTGATTAACATGTTTCACTAATGGAAGTTTTAAATATTGACGGATCTTGCAATATTTCACAATTCTTTTTGTGACAGTTTCATTGTCTCATTGAGATAGGAACTAGATCATGAAAAGAAGTATCGGTTCAAGATTCCATTGTCTGTATAGTTAACTTTATTGAAACCTCTTATAAAAACTCATTAGATGGAAAAGGGCAATTCAACCAATAAATTACGAATAGTATAATTTTTATTATTATTTCCAGCAACGAAGAAAATTGCATTTCTTTCAATCGACCACATATGAAAACATATTGAAAGTGGAGCATATCAAATATTGGAGATGGGCTTCCAGAATGATTCTTTTTCCCACAATAGTCTAGTATGTAAGGTCAGTTAGCCTGAACCAAGATGAACAGGAAACATAGTGCTTTCTAGAAAAGGTTAAACCGTTTCGGCTACCGTGAAAGACGATGACTTTTTAGCAGTATATGAATGATCGAAAAGAGTAGTTAAAAAAAATCGACCCGACTAATTGAAAGTCCCAGAAGAGGGGTTGAGGTGGTAGTATGTATGTGTTCAGTGGTGGATATCCATTTCCAAGATTTACTACCAAACTGTCCTACTGAAAAAGCGATTCTTACTGTACATTTTTGACAATATGTTCATTATTGAGAAGAATTCATTGATTTTTAGCTCATAACTATCACATAAAATATTATATACCCATGAAAATTGCTGGAAATTTCGTGTTTATCGAAGCAGAATAGTTCATTGCCGATATTTCATGGGGAAAATGAAAGAATTCATATTCAGTCGAAAGATTTTTCATTCCTGAACTCCACCAGTGCTCATCTTTCTCGTTCGAATCTCAACTTTGATATAGAATGAGAATATTATATCATTCATAAACAAAAACATCGAAAAAATGCAAAAATCCGAGTAAAACACTTGAAGATCTCTCATACATACATAGACCAACTACATTGATGAAGATGAACACTGATATGAAGACAAATTAGACATCTTGATATGATTATCAGAATATAGCACAATAAACATGAAGAACTCAGTTAACACCCCTAGAAAGAAAGTCATCAAATCTTCCTGAGCTATAAAAACGATGATCAATTAGGATTTTCTTCAACCAAACTTCGAGAATTCCGCACGTATCACTATTAGGAAGCCTATTGAAGAAAGACACTCCAGTCATCAGAGGTGATTTCTAGTGAAAAGTATGGTTCACTTTTTTGCAACAAGTCCTTTTCATGCCTGGTGTTATGGTTGTGGATATCAAAATTTTTTGACAGTTTATTTCAGCTTCGGTAAAGATGGCTCAGTAATTTATATAAGTGAGTATAAATAACAGCGATAATTTTTTGGTTTTTGTATACATCGCGACATAAGGTTTGGGAAGGTATGTCGAAAATAAATCATGATAATTCTTTTCTTATACAAACACGCTTTGAATATCACGGCCTTGCCCCCATACCATGATGCTATAGGAAATCGCAGAGTAAGCATAGAAATAAAAATCATTCAATAAAGTATCCCTATCTACCATGGATTTCAAAACAGTCAGTGGAAAGAAACTTCGGTGTATTTTCTTACAGACACTGTTAAACTGTACCTTTCCGAGATAGATTATAGTCGAATCTGGTTCTGATGAATTTTGCAGACTTCTTATAAATAAATAGGTCCTGCGTGACCACGAGTAGTCAGCAGTAAAGTATTACCCATATTTTAGACACAGTCGTTCATTGTTAAACAAGTGTCTGGAATAAATCAGTAGAAGTTCATCAAGTGTTTTCCACGGTGGAAGTGACCACCCTTGTATCATTTTTTTTTAAAGTCAAAGAGAGAAATCCAGATTTAACATACATATTCATAGTAGGAAACCAACAGTTTGAATTACATTATACGAGATGGGGCAGCGAAACAGATCGAATATCTTCGAAACGCATGTGTTGTGGACAAAATGCAGAGATACATCGATTTTCATTCGAATGACGACATCCTTCTACCATAACCCTAACTGTCACACCTATCCCTCTCCCTCTCCCTTGGTCACTATAACCCGAACAATTTGAATAGGAAAAGTAGTGAGTCTGATACCTACATCAATGAAAAAGTAACCTCATAAGGAATACAACCATATCAATTTTCTCTACCCAACTCTTCATTTTGGCACCCTCTTGCGGGAAAAACAACTGTTCCGTATTCCAAAATATGAAATATCATTTGCAAGCTAATGTAACTTAAATTAGGTAACAATGGAATGGAATTATTCGAAGGAAACAAATGAAATGACGGCTCCAAAAAGGCTGAAAAGATTTGCAATTGCGGCCCAATTCGATTTGGAACTGATATGTGGTGGTTTTCGGGGTTGAAAATCATGACTCGTTCGTCAATGCAAAAAAAGTAGGAGACTCCAAGATGGCGGATAAAATTTGTAATCATACACATTTACAAATTTCGTTCGCCATATTGGTTGCTTGCATTCACAAAATAATCCTAATTTTCGGTCCTGGAAATTTCCACATTAATATTTTGATTCAAATCGGACCATGATTACCGATTTTGTACGCTCTCTTGGAGCCGTCATATTCTTTTTTTTGCATTGACAAACGAATCATAAATTTCAGCCTTGAAACCCACCACACGTTTCCTCCCCCCCCCTTCCAGTACCAACAGCCAGTCAGGTTGATTTTTCCCTTTATATCTAGAAGGTTATATTTCGGCGATTCAAAAGAATTTTTTTATTATTAATTTACCCAGTAGGTGTGTAGGGCAATCGCACGTTGAAAGGTAAGGCCTCGTTAATATATTGCTTGCACAAGTATCGATTTTTGGGGGTTGACGTTCGTCAGCTGGTTAATGGAACGAACAATTCTAAAAAACACATTTTCGACGCGCTGCGCTTTCAATCAATACCGTATGTATTGGATGATAATTCAAAGAGGCTGAATTCGCTGATTTATGAAACTTTCATACGCATCATTCACATATATATATATATATATATATATATATATATATATATATATATATATATATATATATATATATATATATATATATTCTATGTAAACCTCGCGCTTTCTCTCTGTTCGCTTCTCCGTCTGTATGCAAATCTTTATATGAAATGACCATAGTTTGTCGAGTTCTACTCTAGGTCCACTAGAGGGGCTGTCCAAAGCATGAATACAGTAATTGCATTTCAGTGAACATTGAGAAAAATGCATTGGGTGATATAATTCTGTTCTTGAATGTGGAATGAAAACATTTTGGATTGAATAAGTTTTTATTCAAATATCATTGCCGTAGTAACATTGATATTCTGAAAAATTAATAATTTGATTTTATTATGATTTCCTTTTTATGAAAGAGATGGGGAGTTTTTCTTTAACTCCAACGAATTAACGAAAAACATGTCGAAAAGTGAACAAATGAATTCTGATTCATTAACGGCCAGTTGCACCGCTTTCCTTAAGTTGTGCTTTATCTGAGCCAGGCTTTGTTGCTATGGATTTGCCAATCAGCTCCCTTGTTCCTAAACGATTGAGCCAAGCTTAGTTGAATCTCTGCTGAGTTGAAGCGGTGCAACTGGCCCTTAGTTCTCTATAAAGGGTTATTTAGAAACCACAATCGATCGTTGCTCGTGATGTTTTCGACCATGTTGAATACACGATGATACTGCAAATAATTATCTTCATCGACTAAGACTGATCGATTGATTATAGAGATCATGGGGCAGTTATTTGATTGGAGTGAAGGAAAATAGTTTCAAGATTGTTAGAAAATTAGCTGTATGATAAACCCAGGAATTACACATACCATCAAAAACACAGTGAATGCTATATGCACTTACCGTTTTTCTCCGTAAGGAGGACGCAAAAATGCGTAGCAAACCACATTTAATTCGTTTGGGCTATGATATCAAATTTGTGAAAAATATAATGTGTTTTCGCTTAGGACAGCTAAGATATTGAACGACCAATATTTCCAACATTAGGAATGTTATTCAGTTCTTGAAAAAATTGAAATAACGTCAAACTGTCAGTATTATCGATTTTGTGCAATTGCTCATGAGTTTTCTCAAAACTAAAGTTCCATGCTTGAAAGTTGAGTTTATATTGATTAGTCGGGGCGTCCCCAATAGTTACATTATGCCTTTTTTCGTATTTCGATGATACGTTCTGCGTATCATGCATTTTGAAACATTCATCATTCAATAAAGATAATTTTCACGTCCAGATGAGTTTTGTTTGGTTGTTTTCACGAGCGGTTGAAACATAATTGGAATATAATTCCGTATCACTACTTTTGATCGGGTTTGAAGGCCGTCGTTTTTTGGAATTTCTTCCTGACGTTTCCCTGGCGCGAGTGGCTAGTTTCTTCAGAGGCTCATAAATCTTGAGTCTAAGAAGAAGCTAGCCACTGTTGTGCTTTGTAAGAAGTAGCCACAAATTGTACATTGGCCGTAAGAGAATTTCATGCTTGAGACACAAAAACATAACAGTTTCACGTTTTTCTCACGCTCTTGGAATCGGTTTATGCACTTATGTTGAGATTGTCATAATATTTTATTCAGATATTTTGAAAAAATGTGATATATTTTGAAAAAATGTGATATCTTTTGAAAAAATTTGGTTGTTTATCCAATGTACCACTGCACGGATCATGGAAAATGATATTAGTATACTTTCCCTTACAGATCGCAGAGAATATATCGAATGTAGTCGGTTTGAACGTATCTGTGAGTTTTTCGCGCTGCATGATACACATTTTCTTCTGATGATATACATGGGCAGATGTCTAGCTTCACAAAATATTGTATCTACAGGAATTTATGGTTTCCTTCTCTCTATAGCCATAACAATGTACTGATATCTCTTCAATGAACAACGCTTGTTACATTACTCTGTTATGAGTATTTCAATGAGAGCTAATCTGAAATCTTCCTTGTTAATTACTTTGAGATTGAGCTACAAGAGATTTCGTATCAGGTGAACAATTTTTGGCGTCAATATTCTCATCATTTCCACTGTCTTGATAATTTGCATCAGTTCATTTCTTGTTAATTTTGTGAGTCTTATTGGCAAGTAATCCGGGGAACTGATCATTTTTCAACTCTGAAAAATGTCGATATTATGGAAGATGAAACTATAACAAAAAAAGAGAATGTGTGCGGTGGTACATATTTTGGACCCAATTCCAAGTGACATTCGTTAGAACCCAGTGTGGATTTGTATCAATAACATTTTCACTTATCCTCATAAATATATCGATGAATATATTTCCACCAGAATAATGACAAAAATATTACTTTTTCAACTGAAATGAATGATTTGAAGGGCTGCGACAACGAATGAATTGTACGAATATCTTCTAATTTGACCAACCCATAAAATACCGCGAACCAGAGAGTGGAGCACCATGTCTCACTGAGTAGACATGATACAAGATAGTCATCAGTAAGGTTGATGAAGAATTATTGAACTTCTGGTACATTTTATGGAACACTGCCAACAAAGGGTTTGTTTCCTGGTGGCCAATTTCTTGAATCAGCGCGCCTGAGAGAGTTCTGTCCTACATCATCTTCAGCACTAATATGAAAATTCATCAGGAGATTCCTGATGAATATTAAATATTTTTTTAGTGAGAAAATTTGAGATATACCTGAAGTTGTTACTAATCGAACAAGTTCCATTCAGAAGGAACTGTTTCTGAATTATCGCAGCAACTTATGGAGGTGGATTGAAAATCTGCTCCTCCAAACTTGTATATTCTCCACTATTAATTCCCATTTTTTCAGCTTGTTGTGGGTTGAAAATCCAAAAAACAATAGATGAAAGATTTCTGATATTAATACCTTCTCGATATAATTTCAAATTCTTCCCGATAATATTTCTCGACGTATCAATAACTACACTCACACGGTACATATTCTAGGAGCTGTATTCCATAACTGAGTCAGTTGAGAAAATTTGCCTTCTAATACCAGGGCTGTCTTCAAGAGAATGAACAAAGGAACAGCACCGTCGAGCTATTAAATTCTGTTTATCGCTGCGGTTAAATTTTTAATGAAATCAACTAACATATCATAAATATGATTCATGGACTGCAGGCAGAGAGAAGCGCAGAGAGTATGTAGATAGGTACTATGTATACAGTGAGCACGAGAAGGTTGGAACAGATTCGGTGATAGCTTAATGTGGCCATTGAAGAAGAAAAGCTCATTGGAAAGAACGCATGTTTCTGTGTGTGGACAACTGTTCAACACATCCCATTTATATTCATTCGACTTCACAAAATAGGGGACAAACATGTAAATGTGGAATGAATGCTCTATCGACATTATGGCCTGTTTGAGTGGAAAGCAACGCATAGAGATTTTGATGACAGGTTATGGAAATAACACGTACCCGTTCTCCAGCTGAGGTTGAGAATGTGAAAAAACAATGACCACAGTAGTTTCCTTTTAACATGATGACATTATCTGACCGACGAAACTATTTTAAAGTCTTTTCACCTTGGTCAATTTCTCACCACTTTCTCTCAAAAATGGTGTAGGTTTTGTGGTTGCCGTATTCATATATCCAGGTTGATTTTCCAAAAACTGCAAGTAATTTTGAGCATCAATGTTATTCCAATAAAGTTTCTCTCTCTCTTTCTTCGTAGATCGTTTTTGATATCATATAATAATGATAATACATTATGAACAGAGTTCCAATGTGTCTTAGATGTCGGTGATTCATCATATTCTGATTAGTAGAAAATTCATTTCAATGATATGAAAAGAAATATGCAGAGAAATTAAAATATTGTCGAATTTCACTGGGTTTATGCGGCAGTTGATTAATACGCTGTAGGTAATAGGTTATGGAAATTATCCAATATTCTTATGATAAGTGCACAGACGTTTGTTTTAAAAAGTGGGTATAACAGCAGCCCATTGTATTTCTACGGTAGTTTGTATAGTTTGTGAGCTGTGAACAAAGAAAGAAGACGGAACTACTACTACTACTACACTTGTATGAATACGTGGTGATGAAGGTTTCCTCAGAAGAACGAAGAGTTTGATTACTTGCGTCCTGCGTCGGGAACCGTCATCGGAAAATGAGAGTTTGAGGGAGTCGAGTAGTGACTGCCACAGTGATGAGAGTGTGTGTTTATCAGATGTACCCTTGTGAAAAGACCACAAAACTTGTCCAAGAGAAACATATAAAATAAAAAGAGGAAATACTCTCTGTCGATATATGTATATCTTTCAGTCACATATTTTTCTCAATTGACAGTTCGTATACTCAGGAACCTGAACTGATATTCCAAATGTTTCGTTTCCGTTGAGCAATTATCAACATCAACAAATGGAAAGCTTCTGCGGGTTGAGTATCGATGACGAGCGATTCTAAGCTATATACAATATACATCCTTTATATTATATCTAGCTACCTGTTTCAGAAAATGATAATTCTCCATACATTACCCCGTCAATATTTCGGACCCTCAACTTGGCCTAAAACGGTCATCAATGCGGTGCGCCGGCTTCATTGTGAGACTTATCGGTATGCCGCCGGGAGGAAAGGCACGCGAGCGTGATCCACATATCAACGAAAACCGCAGCCTTAACAGCAGACGTTCTTTAACTTGATTACATTCAAAAGCCTCTTCTTTTTTACCTCTACAGGACATCAGTATGCTCTGACGTGGAATATTTTTCTTGAGAAATATTGATTCTTTTTCAGCATGAGTTTGAGTTACCGTACATGGATAGTATAGTTTCTGTAAAACTATTAGAAAAGTTGCTTCATCTGTATTTCTTGGAATAATATTGGAAAAGTTGAAAATATTCAAGAGAGTCAATTTCTACATATGATTAATGAGACAGGCATTTTCAATTGTGGCATAGTCACGTGACTATGCTACAATCCGATTGGGCAATGAGGTTTCGAAAAATATCTTATTAGCTTGATATGCACTTTTTTGGTGATATAACGTGAAAAAGTTCGTCTCAGAGAAATGATTCTGCAATTGGTGTAACTGGGTAAAAGCTCAAGAATATCAGTAATTATAGACAACAGGGCTACATAAAGTATATTGATCCTAATGAGGCAAATGTGCGGTGGGGCTGAATGGGCACTCTGCTCTCTTACATATGAAAATATTATCGAAGACAAAAAGATGAAAGCGTTGCATGAAATCATCAAATGGGCGAAATATAAGGTGTAACAGTTATGTCTGAATCCTAGATGAGTTTTGCTCAGGCAAAATATACAGAATATGCATTCTTCATATCGTACACCAGTTGTATTCCTCAACTCCAGCGATTTATCAGATTGTCCAACATACCAAGTACATGTTATGCCATTATTATTTCCTCACATTGTGCTGTCTGTTTTACTGAGCTGGTAACTTGATATCATTCACATTTTCATATCAAAGAGCAACGAAGTCATTATTCCATCAATGGCTTCTAAGATCAGAACCATATGATTATTATTACTATTATTCACAATTAACACACTTTACCAATTTTCAGCCGCAATTTCAATTACAGAAAATCGATTTTCTTCCAGGGCAACTGGAAAATAAGGATACATTTTTTCATGAAATGTTATATAAACATATTTGATTTGATTCATTGTTGAACAAGTGTCTGGAATAAATCAGTAGAAGTTCATCAAGTGTTTTCCACGGTGGAGGTGATCACCCTTGTATCATTTTTTTAAAGAGTGGAAGGGAGAAATCCAGATTTAACATACATATTCGTAGTAGGAAACCAACAAATTGAATTACATTATACGAGATGGGGCAGCGAAACAGATCAAATATCTTCGAAATGCATGTGTTGTGGACAAAATGCAGAGATACATCGATTTTCATTCAAAGGAGGACATATTTCTACCATAACACTAACTGTCACACCTCTCCCTCTCCCTTGGTCACTATAACTCGAACAATTTGAATAGGAAAAGTAGTGAGTGTGATACCTACATCACTGAAAAAGTAACCTCATAAGGAATACAACCATATCAATTTTCTCTACCCAACTCTTCATTTTGGCACCCTCTTGCGGGAAAACAACTGTTCCGTATTCCAAAATATGAAAATTCATTTGCAACCTAATGTAACTTAAATTAGGTAACAATGGAATGGAATTGTTCGAAGGAAACGAATGAAATAACGGCTCCAAAAAGGCTGAAAAGATTTGCACTTGCGGCCCGATTCGATTTCAAACTGATATGTGGTGGTTTTCGGGGTTGAAAATTATGATTCGTTCATCAATGCAAAAAAGGAGGAGACTCCAAGATGGCGGATGAAATTTGTAATTATACACATTTACAAATTTCGTTCGCCATATTGATTGTTTGCATTCACAAAATAATACTAATTTCCGGTCCTGGAAATTCCCACAGTAATATTTTGATTCAAATCGGACCACAATTACCGATTTCGTACGCCCTCTTGGAGCCGTTCTATTCTTTTTTTTTATGCATTGACAAACGAATCATAATTTCCGGCCTTGAAACCCACCACATATTGATTTCTAATCGAATCTGACCGTATCTGCATTGTTACCGAATTTTCGGTGACCCACTCTTTATAATGTACTTAACACAAACTGTTGGTTACCTACTACGAATAAGACATTAGTCACATTAACGATTATTTACTCCCCCTTCCAGGACTTTCAGTCAGTCAGGTTGATTTTTCCCTTTATATCTGAAGGTTACATTTCGGCGATTCAAAAGAATTTTTTTTATTATTAATATACCCAGTAGTTATGAAAAGTTATATGACTAAATTCAATGACAATGAAAAAGAACATTCTCAAAACTGAATCATGAAAAATGAACCCCATAACGGAGATTTTTTGAGAATGAGGACTGTTGACTGGGTCTGGTTTTTTACATTCTTCTGATCATAACTTCTGAATCTCACGATATGTACTTGTACTTACCTACATCACCATATATATTTTTTGAATATACACCACAAGAGGGATATAAATGAGAAAACAATATAATATTATTCCATTGTGCAGGGTAATCGCACGTTGAAAGGTAAGGCCTCGTTTATACATTGCTCGCACAAGTATCGACTTTCGATGCGATGCGCTTTCAATCAATACAATGTTTATTGGAAGATAATTCAAAGAGGCTGAATTCGCTGATTTATGAAACTTTCATACGCATCATTCACAGATTTTTCTACTCCACCTCAAAAATCTAATAGAAGTTTGATGTAGCACACACTGTATGTCATTCTATTCTACGTAAACCTCGCGCTTTCTCTCTGTACGCCTCTCCGTCTGTATGCAAATCTTTATATGAAATGACCATAGTTTGTCGAGTTCTACTCTAGGTCCACTAGAGAGGCTGTCGAAAGCATGAATACAGTAATTGCATTTCAGTAAACATTGAGAAAAATGCATTAAGTGATATAATTCTGTTCTTAAATGTGGAATGAAAACATTTCGGATTGAATAAGTTTTTATTCAAGTATCATTGCCGTAGTAACATTGATATTTTGAAAAATCAATAATTTGATTTTATTATGATTTCCTTGTTATGAAAGAGATGGGGAGTTTTTATTTAACTCCAACGAATTAACGAAAAACATGTCGAAAAGTGAACAAATGAATTCTGATTCATTAACGGCCAGTTGCACCGCTTTCCTTAAGTTGTGCTTTATCTGAGCCAGGCTTTGTTGCTATGGATTTGCCAATCAGCTCCCTTGTTCCTAAACGATTGAGCCAAGCTTAGTTGAATCTCTGCTGAGTTGAAGCGGTGCAACTGGCCCTTAGTTCTCTATAAAGGGTTATTTAGAAACCACAATCGATCGTTGCTCGTGATGTTTTCGACCATGTTGAATACACGATGATACTGCAAATAATTATCTTCATCGACTAAGACTGATCGATTGATTATAGAGATCATGGGGCAGTTATTTGATTGGAGTGAAGGAAAATAGTTTCAAGATTGTTAGAAAATTAGCTGTATGAAAAACCCAGGAATTACACATACCATCAAAAACACAGTGAATGCTATATGCACTTACCGTTTTTCTCCGTAAGGAGGACGCAAAAATGAGTAGCAAACCACATTTAATTCGTTTGGGCTATGATATCAAATTTGTGAAAAATATAATGTGTTTTCGCTTAGGACAGCTAAGATATTGAACGACCAATATTTCCAACATTAGGAATGTCATTCAGTTCTTGAAAAAATTAAAATAACGTCAAACTGTCAGTATTATCGATTTTGTGCAATTGCTTGTTTGGTTTTTTTCACGAGCGGTTGAAACATAATTGGAACATAATTCCGTATCACTACTTTTGATCGGGTTTGAAAGCCGTCGTTTTTTGGAATTTCTTCCTGACGTTTCGCTGGCGCGAGTGGCTACTTTCTTCAAAGGCTCATAAATCTTGAGTCTAAGAAGAAGCTAGCCACTGTTGTGCTTTGTAAGAAGTAACCACAAATTGTACATTGGCCGTAAGAGAATTTCATGCTTGAGACACAAAAACATAGCACTTTCAAGTTTTTCTCACGCTCTTGGAATCGGTTTATGCACTTATGTTGAGATTGTCATAATATTTTATTCAGATATTTTGAAAAAATGTGATATATTTTGAAAAAATGTGATATCTTTTGAAAAAATATGGTTGTTTATCTAATGTACCACTGCACGGATCATGGAAAATGATATAAGTATACTTTCCCTTACAGATCGCACAGAACATATCGAATGTAGTCGGTTTGAACGTATCTGTGAGTTTTTCGCGCTGCATGATACACATTTTCTTCTGATGATATACATGGGCAGATGTCTAGCTTCACTAAATATTGTATCTAAAGGAATTTATGGTTTCCTTCTCTCTATAGCCATAACAATGTACTGATATCTCTTTAATGAACAACGCTTGTTACATTACTCTGTTATGAGTATTTCAATGAGAGCTAATCTGAAATCTTCCTTGTTAATTACTTTGAGATTGAGCTACAAGAGATTTCGTATCAGGTGAACAATTTTTGGCGTCAATATTCTCATCATTTCCACTGTCTTGATAATTTGCATCAGTTCATTTCTTGTTAATTTTGTGAGTCTTATTGGCAAGTAATCCGGGGAACTAATCATTTTTCAACTCTGAAAAATGTCGATATTATGGAAGATGAAACTATAACAAAAAAGAAAATGTGTGCGGTGGTACATATTTTGGACCCAATTCCAAGTGACATTCGTTAGAACCCAGTGTGGATTTGTATCAATAACATTTTCACTTATCCTCATAAATATATCGATGAATATATTTCCACCAGAATAATGACAAAAATATTACTTTTTCAACTGAAATGAATGATTTGAAGGGCTGCGACAACGAATGAATTGTACGAATATCTTCTAATTTGACCAACCCATAAAATACCGCGAACCAGAGAGTGGAGCACCATGTCTCACTGAGTAGACATGATGGAAGATAGTCATCAGTAAGGTTGATGAAGAATTATTGAACTTCTGGTACATTTTATGGAACACTGCCAACAAAGGGTTTGTTTCCTGGTGGCCAATTTCTTGAACCAGCGCGCCTGAGAGAGTCTTGTCCTACATCATCTTCAGCACTAATATGAAAATTCATCAGGAGATTCCTGATGAATATTAAATATTTTTTTTAGTGAGAAAATTTGAGATATACCTGAAGTTGTTACTATTCGAACAAGTTCCATTCAGAAGGAACTGTTTCTGAATTATCGCAGCAACTTATGGGGGTGGATTGAAAATCTGCTCTTCCAAACTTGTATATACTCCACTATTAATTCCCATTTTTTCAGCTTGTTGTGGGTTAAAAATCCAAAAAACAATAGATGAAAGATTTCTGATATTAATACCTTCTCGATATAATTTCAAATTCTTTCCGATAATATTTCTCGACGTATCAATAACTACACTCACACGGTACATATTCTAGGAGCTGTATTCCATAACTGAGTCAGTTGAGAAAATTTGCCTTCTAATACCAGGGCTGTCTTCAAGAGAATGAACAAAGGAACAGCACCGTCGAGCTATTAAATTCTGTTTATCGCTGCGGTTAAATTTTTAATGAAATCAACTAACATATCATAAATATGATTCATGGACTGCAGGCAGAGAGAAGCGCAGAGAGTGTGTAGATAGGTACTATGTATACAGTGAGCACGAGAAGGTTGGAACAGATTCGGTGATAGCTTAATGTGGCCATTGAAGAAGAAAAGCTCATTGGAAAGAACGCATGTTTCTGTGTGTATATCATTTTTTTATGTTGCATACGAACATTTCCGAAAATCAAATTAAAAATACTAAAATACGCATGCTTCTTATTATCGTTCCGATGGCGATCTGACCGTGAATATTTTCACAATTACTTTTTATTGCTTTTTTGGACAACTGTTCAACACATCCCATTTATATTCATTCGACTTCACAAAATAGGGGGCAAACATGTAAATGTGGAATGAATGCTCTATCGACATTATGGCCTGTTTGAGTGGAAAGCAACGCATAGAGATTTTGATGACAGGTTATGGAAATAACACGTACCCGTTCTCCAGCTGAGGTTGAGAATGTGAAAAAACAATGACCACTGTAGTTTCCTTAACATGGTGACATTATCTGACCGACGAAACTATTTTAAAGTCTTTTCACCTTGGTCAATTTCTCACCACTTTCTCTCAAAAATGGTGTAGGTTTCGTGTTTGCCGTATTCATATATCCAGGTTGATTTTCCAAAAACTGCAAGTAATTTTGAGCATCAATGTTATTCCAATAAAGTTTCTCTCCTTCGTAGATCGTTTTTGATACCCTATAATAATGAAAATACATTATGAACAGAGTTCTAATGTGTCTTAGATGTCGGTGATTCATCATATTCTGATTAGTAGAAAATTCATTTCAATGATATGAAAAGAAATATGCAGAGAAATTAAAATATTGTCGAATTTCACTGGGTTTATGCGGCAGTTGATTAATACGCTGTAGGTAATAGGTTATGGAAATTATCCAATATTCTTATGATAAGTGCACAGACGTTTGTTTTAAAAAGTGGGTATAACTGCAGGCCATTGTATTTCTACGGTAGTTTGTATAGTTTGTGAGCTGTGAACAAAGAAAGAAGACGGAACTACTACTACTACTACACTTGTATGAATACGTGGTGATGAAGGTTTCCTCAGAAGAACGTAGAGTTTGATTACTTGCGTCATGCGTTGGGAACCGTCATCGGAAAATGAGAGTTTGAAGGAGTCGAGTAGTGACTGCCACAGTGATGAGAGAGTGTGTTTATCAGATGTACCCCTGTGAAAAGACCACAAAACTTCTCCAAGAGAAACATATAAAATAAAAAGAAGAAATGCTCTCTGTCGATATATGTATATCTTTCAGCCCTTTTTTTTTTTCAATTGACAGTTCGTATAATCAGGAGCCTGAACTGATATTCCAAATGTTTCGTTTCCGTAATTATCCAATTATCAACATGAACAAATGGAAAGCTTCTGCGGGTTGAGTATCGATGACGAGCGATTCTGAGCTATATACAATATACATCCTCAATATTATATCTAGCTACCTGTTTCAGAAAATGATAATTCTCCATACATTACCCCGTCAATATTTCGGACCCTCAACTTGGCCTAAAACGGTCATCAATGCGGTGCGCCGGCTTCATTGTGAGACTTATCGGTATGCCGGGAGGAAAGGCACGCGAGCGTGATCCACATATCAACGAAAACCGCAGCCTTAACAGCAGACGTTCTTTAACTGGATTACATTCAAAAGCATCATCTTTTTTACCTCTACAGGACATCAGTATGCTCTGACGTGGAATATTTATCTTGAGAAATATTGATTCTTTTTCAGCATGAGTTTGAGTTACCGTACATGGATAGTATAGTTTCTGTAGAACTATTAGAAAAGTTGCTTCATCTGTATTTCTTGGAATAATATTGGAAAAGTTGAAAATATTCAAGAGAGTCAATTTCTACATATGATCAATGAGACAGGTATTTTCAATTGTGGCATAGTCACGTGACTATGCCACAATCCGATTGGGCAATGAGGTTTCGAAAAATATCTTATTAACTCGATATGCACTTTTTTGGTGATATAACGTGAAAAAGTTCGTCTCAGAGAAATGATTCTACAATTGGTGTAACTGGGTAAAAGCTCAAGAATATCAGTAATTATAGACAACAGGGCTACATAAAGTATATTGATCCTAATGAGGCAAATGTGCGGTGGGGCTGAATGGGCACTCTGCTCTCTTACATATGAAAATATTATCGAAGACAAAAAGATGAAAGCGTTGCATGAAATCATCAAATGGGCGAAATATAAGGTGTAACAGTTATGTCTGAATCCTAGATGAGTTTTGCTCAGGCAAAATATACGGAATATGCATTCTTCATATCGTTCACCAGTTGTATACCTCAACTCCAGCGATTTATTAGATTGTTCAACATACCAAGTACATGTTATGCCATTGTTATATTCTCACATTGTGCTGTCTGTTTTACTGAGGTGGTAACTTGATATCATCCTTCTCAACTTCATATTGAAGAGCAGCGAAGTCTTCATTCCACTAATGGCTTCTGAGATCAGAACCTCATAATTATTACAATCATTATCACTATAATTCACAATTAACACACCTCACCAATTTTGTCAGGCAAGTTCGACTTCAAAAAATTGATTTTCTTCCAGGACAACTGGAAAATATGGATAAGTTTTTTCATGAAATGTAATATGAACAAATTTTATTGGGGTCCTCCATTCTCCCTTATGGTCCAGTTGCACTTTTTCAGTCTTTTCCATATATCAGTTGTTATATAAGTATTATTGAGAGCTCGTCACGAGTGATGGAACAAGGCGATTTGTATTTGCAAACCACCGCATCTATAAGTCAAATTTTCAATCTGATATATTAATTTATTTGAAAAGAAAAATAATCAATGTCGAACGTATTCGAATATATTAGCCTCTCATTTGGTTTCTAATGAATCATCATAAATTTTCTCTACAAAACTGAGAACCTAAAACCAGAGTTGCTACAAATATGCAACAAGAGGTTCCAATGATGCAGAAAACTCTGAGACAAAAAAAACAGTCTATTTTTTGTCTTAAAACAATGAACTTTCTCATATAATAAGAACAATTAATTGACATAAAATTTTAGAAGAACTTGTGAAAATTTCCATAATTGAAAATAAAAGTATCTCTAATAATTTTGGACAATACATGCTCACGAGAAGATGTCAATTGAGCCCTATACCGCTCGTTTCGTTTACACCAAATTCACCCCCAAGTGAATATCTGTCTGAAATTGAGTCCCTTGTAGAATCTAGTGGAATTTTATTTTATGAGAAATAATGTGATTGAGATGATTATTGGAAAATAGGCATAAAGTTGCCCAACTGAGATCATATCTGCAAGATTAAACATAGATATAAAATGATAATAAGATGTTGAAAATAAAAAACTGTATCGACTGTATTTCGAGAGGAGCGAATTCATTTAATAATATCCATTCATTTATCGAGAATATATAATTATAAGGGTCGGTTGGGGTCCAAATGAGCGAATACTCCCGCTTGTGTTCGATTTGCTTCCTTCATCGCCAATTAGCTATTTGTTCGCGCATTAGTCACGGTTGAAAAAAATTGGCCAGCTCTGTGTGATAAGCAGACGCTAGTTGCCTAGATACTAGCTTGTAGATGAAGTTTGTTCATCGCACCAACCGATATGGTAGCACTGTTGGCACTACTGGGATTCTGTTCTGTTCGGAATAGAAAATGCTAGCAGAAATCAGTTAGTCTTCCCAAAGCTATACCTTCAGCAGTTCTCATAGTGGTTCTCTGGGTTATTAGTCTACCACAATTTCAAAAAATCAGGAATTGATGTATAGAATCGTGGATAAGCAGATTCCTAATCTACCCCGAAGTTGAAATTCATAATACAACGTTAACAGAGCTAAGTATCTTCATATATTTTGAAAATTGTATTTTTGTGATAGGATAAATAAGGCAGAAGCAGAACTTGCTGACTAATAGGACGTGTTTTATTCAAAAGAAAGTGTCTTCGATATATGAACTTTTTGGGGAAGATTAAAAATCTCTCCTTCTACACTTGTATTATTTCCATGATGGTTCCTAATTTTTGCAGATTGTGGTAGGTTGATTATTCTAAAAAACCATGGAAAATACTTTCATCCATCAGAAAATAATGAATTTCGAATATTAATCTGCTGTTCCTTGCAGGCACAATGCTCGACCATCTAGGCGCATTCGCAAGAGTGTTGATCAGTATAAAGTATAAATATATTGGTTGGAACAATCCATATGACAAAATCCTACGACTTCAGAAACTCGACCATACTTTCTGATGGTCCGTATTCATCAGACATAGATGAATAATTTACATCTATATTTGAAACATTTAATGCCATTATCAGTGGAAGTTGCTTTTATCGAGTAGATACGTTTTATTTCTTTGAAATCTATTCAATTAATGCCACCAAGAAGTTCTAGAATGTAGTCAACTTGCCATCCCCCAGTTATGGTTGGAAATATCAGTGTTTCCGAATTTTTACTATTGGTTCGCATTGTTTGATGATGAATCATTCACGTCGGTATTCTGATGAATCATTCATACCGTTTGCCAATGAATGATGTTATTCTTTCGAAGGTGTAATCTCATAGTGTATTCCTTGAGAAAAATCGAAGGAGGAATACACTCCTGTCTCATTTTTGGCAACACAATAAGAATTTATGAGTGCTGGATTTCATTCAGAGAATAATGAGAACGGAAATGAAAATAAATAGATTGCACAACCAAGCGTATGGTTTCCATCTGACGAAAATCATTTCGTGCCAACTCATCAATGGTGAGGATAATCCTGATTTCTGCCGAGATGTGCGGATACAGTTGATGCGGTTATTACAATCCGATTCCAAATATGACACTCCCATCAGATGAAGCGAAAGGTGTCGATTTACGTGAGATTTGCCTCAGAAGTAATATCCCAACTAATGACTTTGAAAGCGGAGAAACGGCTTACCTACGAATGATAATTATGATCTGGAGTGTGTGAGCTGACGCTAGTATATTCCATTAATGAATCACGTACCTGCGGATAATTCATACTTGACGATTGCTCTGGAGAATTTGAAATCGAGCATCAAATATAATTACAATAATTCTACCTCATGAGAAATGGGGTTTATATGACTGAAAGGAGTTATTTCAAAAATGAAGATATAATAATAATAATAGTGCGAAACAAAGTGGTGAGGAATATGTTATTATAGATGCATTTCCCTCAGAGGAACATTAGACATTTTTTCACTGAATTGTTTGATTTTTTCCGTGTCAGAAAATACATTCTCATAGTGTTTTGTTTTTCTATGAATATACCCGAATGTAGATTCATGCACTGACACACATCAAGTCCGCACATGTGAAAATTAGCTTTATCAGTGAATGTAGTTCTACTCCAGCCTCACTTCAGTTCTTAGATAATATTATGGAACTCCCAAAAGGTGAAGAATTGTTTATCGGGCAGCACCTGCCGGTAAAACACTTGGTACCAATTTATGTTTTTCGTTCCGCTGAATACGAATCCGAAGTAGAGACGCCATATATTTTTACCGTTTTCCAATTCAAAACTCGAGAAAAATTTCCATTTTCTGGAAATCGTGAAAAATGCTCCCAGGGAAAAACAATTTTCAAGTTCATACCTCTCTGAGGGACTTATTAAAGTCATCGCTATCACTTTTGATTTTCCGAATTTTTTATTTCTGTTTTCTACGAATTATGATCAACCCTCACTCATTTCGATGAATACAAAATGATATCGAGTTTAAAAATAATTTCGCTGGAAGGAATCTCAATCAGTTCAACACTGAATTAAAAAAAAGGTTTCTGTAGGTGTTTAGTTCTTCTATCATTAACTGAGTGGAAGTGTTTTTCTCAAGAAGATATTGCACATCATATTTTTCAAGATCACGGAATTAGAATACTATTTCGTTCAGATTGATATATCGATAGTTTCAGAAAATAAGGCATGGAAACTACTCAAAGTAACAGTAGATTTTGATACTGGTGGACTTTAAGGTCATAATATAATGTAACGGTTGATATCCATATTTTTTAAGAAAAAAACAATACCAAAAAATCCATCACACCTCTTATTGGAATAATTCCATATGGTTTGTACTCTATGTGTTTCACTGTAAATAGATCAGACGAAACTCGGAACTGCCATGAATGCTGGCTATGCAGATGAATCACTCATGAATAAAGTGAACAAAATGTAAATTTTGGATTTCACACAGATGTACGGCTAATCACACAAAAACCGTGTTACATATTGAATATCAACTCCAAAGTACATCTATGTATACTTACCAGAATACAATTATCTCCATCAAAAGTATATAAAATACAAATATATATACGTTACCTCCACTCATCATCCAACAACTATCAATATGGGTCTCAGAAGGGTTTTTCTGTTGACTAGCTCAATCATGATTCGGATAAAGATGGGGTTTAGAATTCTACCCTCCATCCATCCAGATCAATGCAACAATGAGCGTTATTTGACTTCGACTACGGCACGGAACTCGGCTAACTGAACCTACAAGATATCTCGTTTATTATATCTAAAATGGTTTTCCCAACATCTATCTCACGCTCCATGCATGATTTTTCTGATAGTGATATTTACAAATATTCATTTGAATATTTTCAATGTCTGTTGAATTGTTGTACGGATTCTGATCTGATTTGCGTGTTTTCATGAAATACTCAGTGGTATCATCTAAGTCTGTGATCAATGACCTAAGTTTTTCCACACTAGAACTGATACTTGCAGTGTAGAACTCCCAAAATATGTAATACATGATGAAACAAATATTTCTAATTGCCAATGGAACAACCTACCCATTATGCACTGCGCCACTGTAAAGAGAGTCCTGCGGCAACTGCGGCAGATATCTTCATCAATCACTATCACTCTCTCTTCTTTATTCAGTAGGCCTCAAACGACAGCATCAAACTCCTCGGAATTTCATAGTCGAAAGTAGCAGCGCGTTTCTCTTGATTACTCACGAAGTCAGAAGTCGCAAGAGTTCCAAACAACATAAACTTCATTTTGTTAAGTATGTCGGTACGTAAAGAATGTTGTCTGTGTTGAGTGAAAGGGAATGGTTCAAGTTCCTTCTGATTATTCATCTACTACTACGATTTTCCGCTGGTCGTTCCTTGAAATTATTGAATCGATGTGTAATAATTGGGATTCATTATTTAAATATTATAGCAATCACACATGTGAAGACATATGAATCACAATCGACTGATTCATTTCCTTCTCTATTCCCCAAGGAAGCCGCCTGATTTGTCCTTCATAAGACGTCTCCAAAAAGCAATTTAGTCTCTTGGGCTTATTGCCTTTCATGCCACCATTTCCAGTATTTTTGTCCCCTGTTTCTCCAGTTCAACCAACAGTCGTTTGTTCATTTATGTATTTCCCTCTGTGGTCCAAGCCCTCATTCACATTGGCAGAACACTTTACTTGACGAGCTGTCTCTATCCAGCTGTTGCATTATCTCAGCTGAGATGACCGTTTAGACCTCTGTTTCATTCAAGTACCCCTCTGTATTATACCAAAAATGCTTATCCTTATATGATTATAATCGGATTTCTGTAACTTTGGAGCAGTTCATTAGTCTTCATTCTCGACTGTTTTTTTATGAAAGTTATTCCGTGAGCGTTTCTCAGTGAATTGATCATTGCTTCAATCCAATTATATTTACGGTTCCTCATCATCGTTCTAGCTGCCGCAGCTGCCAACTTGAATTCAATGTGTGATTGTGATGATTTTTTTCTAGAGAGCTCATGAGGTCTTTTGTTGCCTGTTATTCCTAGTGTGATTAGAGTCAGTCACTCGATGGCTCAGATATTTTAGTTCCTTTCGACATTTCCATTTCAGCCTGGATGTCCCTTTCAGGTTGTTGATGGTCTGAGTTAGATCTCCATATCCGTTAATATATTGAATGTTTCATTTGAGATCCTATAATTGTATCAGCCTTACTGAGCCCCAAATTCAACTCTGGCTGTGAGCCCCATTGTGTACAGCTTGTAAAACATGTCCGGTTCCAATCACCATTTCTGTGGAGTGGTTACTGGTTAGTTCCAGGTAAATATATTCCAATATTATTATTTCTATTCGAGCAAACGAATTTCAGAGGAGCAAGAAATGGATAATGATTCCCAAGAATACGTAGGTAAATAAATTTTTGGGATATATCTTGGAAAATGACCATCTCACCACCTTCGTGATCTGTATAAAACAAAAAAGATCATATCAGAGATGTATTGAGAAAAAAGTTGAAAAGATTGTAAAAAAGTGAAACACGAACTTGAAGCTTTGAAATGTTGAATGTCAAAAAAATAATGAACCGAATATGAAATCATCTATGTATAAATATTTCATCCATAGATACTTGTCTTTATATTTTTAGTAATTTTCAAGGCTTTGTTTCAGGGTAACTCTGCTACTAACAAATACTCGTCCGAATCAGAATAATTTCCATCTTCATAATCAACGTCGAACCATAGAATATGTACGTATGTATGTAAAACTGCTCGTCCACCTAAAACATAATCACGAAAGTTCCTTGACCTGAGATACCAGACTTCACTCGGCTAATATGTTAAGCCATCTGCATGTTTCAAATGACAAGTTACACATTCGAAGAATTTTAAACTTCAGTTTTTATACATGCATGTTCGATCGTTTTTTGAAATATATAGGTACCAAGATGAATAAAAACCCTGATGTGTTGACTTATACCTGATAGATTGTAAGCAAATTTTCTCGACTTTCCGCTATCTTGATTTTGATCAATTTTAACTGAAGAGATAGATGCCTTCGAGAGTTTGCCAGCAGAGGCGAACCTTACGTGATTTCAATTTAATCTGTGATGCCATGATATCCGTCTGCTCGACGGCCATTCGATTATTTATAGATTTATAGGTTATGTTTATTTCATGGTCTCATGTTTTGCATGCAATTTCTTGCTTTCCCGCGAAATGCTAGAAATTATGTAGTCATCACATTTCGACTGATTATTAGGTATTCCTTTTGCTTTCAATGTGATGAAAAATAAATCAAAAACTCATTGATTGTGATGTGATTTCAAATCTTCCGAAACAATAGTTGTTAGTGAAACTGGAAAGTTTTGATATCTTATCTTTCTACTTTCTGAGGAACCGAAGATAGGTAAGTACTTTTTTCTTCATTGTGTTAAAGAAATGCAATTTAATGTGATTACGAGCCGATGATATGGGGGATAAGTAGTACCTACACGTTACACGAGCGTTATATTTTGAGCTTTGTAAATCGGTTCATAATAAATCTAACTATCACTATGAAATCAAACAAATACAAGAACAGCAACGATGAACACTTAAAAACAATATAAACAAGAAAAACGTGAAAAGAGACAAGAACTAGGTACAAGATTTTGAATATTTAAGGAACTTTCAAATGCATTCAAATTCAAATCGATCTGTCAAACATTCCAAAAAAAAAATATCTTTTTATTAGATGAACTTGACCTTACGTATTTTGTTTACTGATAATTATATTGATGAACGAAAGATCCCGCAAGAGTTTATCCAATGAGACCGCCGGTATCGAAAATCACTCGTAAGCTGCCGCCCTAATGAAAATGTACTCTTAGAAAATCGCTTTTGTAACACCACCTACCGTCAAAAAATGTAAGTTTTCTCTTCGATTTCTCAGGTCGAGAGGAATTGGCTAAACAAGAGCATATCGGTCAACGAACCAGGGTTTTTATTCATCTTGATAGGTACCTTTCAGTATTTCATTCACATTCTTTTTCTACTTTTTATATTGCCTCGAAAATAATGGTAAATAAAGAGGATTATTGAGGATTTCCACAATTTGTGAAACCCATACTTTTTATCAAGCCGTTTTGTGCTTTGTATCACTATTTTCATTTCGAACCTTCAAGGATTCCCCTGTTCTCGTGTATTGAGAAGTAAGATATGTATTGGACCAAACTACTGAGCGAACATGACTCTTCTTGTCGAATACAGCAATTCATGAGCCGACTTGCACTATCGATCGTCTACTGAACTATTTCATTCCAAGTCTACTGTTCTCCATTGTTGAACTTTAATGGAAATGGAAATAAATAGACTGTGAATTACCCATGCCTCGAGTTGCAATATGCTAGGAGAAAATTGAAATCGAGAAAGACGATCCAAATCTCAGATTGGGGTCGTAGTTTAATCTTTTGCAGTCAGTATAATTCAAAGTTTTATTTTTCTGTGACAATAATTATCATTCTCGAAACGATTTCAAGATGTGTAATTTGAGGAAGTTTCACAAGGGATTAGGAAAAAAGATGTCATTACATTTAGTATCCAGAGCATATTGCCAATTCGTTTGGAGATTCCACAACCACTTTGGTTTTTCGTTTTCTAACTCACTACTTTCAAAAAGAGGAAAGGATAATTTTTGACTTGACCGCCCTCAAATTAAACTTCATTATTCTCAATGTAAACACCAAATAAATGAATATATCTCCTAGAAATATGATATTTAGTTCAATTCCACAAAGACTTTGGAGCAAAAATTCGCTTATTTCCACTTTTGGACAATTGAATGTGGTCATGAGATCAAATTCAACAAGACAAACGTTACACATCCCATCATTTCACAAAAAAACTTCTGTAAGCGACCGCCATCAATTGAGAATACACGTGTATTCTGAATGAGCCATTACACCAGCTGTCAAATACTTAATTGATGCGGTTATATTTGGGTAATCGTTATTTTCTTAGAAAAATAAATACAAACACTGACCACCTATGCACTTCCTAAAGACATAACATTTGATGAAATACGTAATAATGTTTGTTTCCACATCTCCCAAAAATCCTATACACTCCCTAAAGACATACCATCTGATGAAATACGTAATAATGTTTATCTACACCCGTACTCTAATAATACACTTAGGGCCGGTACTTTCTTTTTGATGTCAAAGTCAACATCGAAATAAATCAACTGATTTTAATATGCAAGAAACCCAGAAAAGAGATGTTATTGAACACCACCTCGACTTCCGATGCCAGTTTTGCATAAGAAGCTTCAACACAAAGAGAGGTTTAGCTATTCATAGCAAAAGAAAACACTCACCTTCAAAAAGTTCATTTGACACACAGAAGACGGAAACTTCACATGTGAATGGAATTCTTCCGATAAAAAATTCCGATTCTCCAGCGTCTCTCTTGAATGCTCGTTTAGCACACCATAAACAGGCAACGTTCATTGTTAAAAGGATTCCCAAATCAGCTAGGATTATTGCTGCAGAAGCTCTAGGGCATGCAATAGAAGATTGCGTCCATTCCAATTCTTTCGAGTCCTGGGAAACACTGCTTTTATTCACTTACAAGTCGTTCTGTCTTCCGTCATCACGCAATAACCGGAAAGAATCTCTAACAACAATCATTAGGAAGAACATCAGTTGTGATAATCTGCCAGTGCATGACGCTTCAAGATCTGGATCTTCATCGAAACGAACATATAATATCGCGAAATGCATCATAAATAAAGTTTCTGATGGCGATCTTACTTCAGCGGTACGAGTTCTCACTTCTACTGACACGGTTGCAGCCTATGACATTCAGACCTTATCAGAACTAAGATTGAAACATCCCCCTGACACAACTAGAGCTGAATTTGAATATACAGAAGATAGTAATATGCCTGCCCTTCAGGTTACCCAAGCGGAAGTTCTGAACGCTATTAAATCTTTCCGTACAGGTTCAGCTGGTGGTTTGGATGGTCTTAGACCATCACACCTTCAAGACTTACTATCAAAGAGTTCTGGCTCTCATGGAGAAAAACTTCTATCCTCTATAACAAAGTTGTGTAATTTACTTCTCGCCGGCAAAGCAAACCCGAACATACTTCCAGTTCTCTTTGGAGCCTCTTTGATTGCTCTAAAAAAAAAAGTGGTGGTATCAGACCCATTGCTGTTGGAACAACTTTTCGACGTTTAACAGCAAAATTGGCATGTTCAAAAATCAAAGAATTCCTTGGTAATTCATTTCGGCCAATTCAGTTCGGTTTTGGAACCCCGGGAGGATGTGAAGTTGTCGCTCATGCCGCCCGCCATTTCATAATGAACCATCCAAACCCGTCTAACCAGATCTTTCTGAAAATTGATTTCAAAAATGCTTTCAACATGGTATACAGGAAAAATTTGTTGAAGGAAGTTGGAAATACTGTCCCATATCTTCTTCCATTCATAAGTCAATGCTATCAGGTGTCAACATTTCTGAACTTTGGTAGCGATGTGATTATATCTGAGAGGGGCGTTCAACAAGGGGATCCTTTGGGTCCAGCACTTTTTTGTCTTTGTATTAACAATTTAGCAAAATCAATCAATACTGACTTCAATTGCTGGTATCTAGACGATGGTTCTATAGGCGGCGATGCAGAAGTAGTACTGAATGAATTTAAAAAAATCATCTCATCTTCGGGAGACATTGGCCTTGAATTGAATTTTGAAAAGTGTGAATTATACTTTCTTGATGAGTATTCCCAATCTGTTAGTGAAAAATTCAGTGCTTGTGCTCCTGGAATTGAAATTGTTAACAAAAAAAACTGGACTCTGCTTGGTGCACCCCTCTCAGAAGAAGCACTTTCAAGATGCATTGACGCCAAAACTGATTCTCTCACTCTGATGGCAACTCGTATTGAAAGTATTCCCTCCCATATCGCTTATGTTCTGCTGAAAAACTGTTTAGCGATCCCCAAATTGACCTATATTTTGAGGTGCACTCCAACTTGGCGCTGTCAGAAAGAAATTTCTAATTTCGATTCCACACTACGTGTCATTCTCGAGACAATAACCAATAATAATTTTCTTGATACAACATGGTTGCAGGCAACGCTTCCCGTGAATATGGGTGGTCTGGGCATTCGACAGGCATCCTCCCTTGCACTTCCAGCTTTTCTCTCTTCTTTCAATAGTGTCCAGCATATTTTCCGTTCGATCCTTCCTAATTCATTTTCCAATATTTATGATCCCTATTATATGGAGTGTGAGAATATTTGGTGTTCAGAAACAAAATCACCAATACCTGAATTTAGGAGCTCCCAGAAATCCTGGGATATTCCTCTTCTCAAAATTTCGTATAGCAAAATTTTTGATTCAGCTTCACCCTCTTCAACTGAAAAAGCTCGTCTTATGGCAATCAGTACGAAAGAATCTGGTGCATGGTTGAATGCACTCCCTGTTGCGTTTTTGGGAACTTTGTTAGATAACGAATCTTTTAGGATCTCAGTGGGACTCCGCTTGGGCTGTGCAATTTGTGTAAGTCATAAGTGCAAATGTGGCTTCATAGTCGACGAGAAGGGCACACATGGTCTGAGTTGTAAATTTAGCTCTGGTCGCTTCTCACGACACGCAGCAGTTAATGACCTGATCAAGAGAGCTCTATTAACATCCGAAAGTCCCTCAGTTCTGGAACCCACCGGAATCTGCCGAGATGACGGAAAACGTCCTGACGGAATGACTCTTATTCCATGGAGTAAAGGAAAACCTCTCATATGGGATTTCACATGTGTGGATACTGTTGCCCAATCTCATCTCAAATCAACATCATGTAATGTGGGTGGAGCTGCAGATTCTGCCGAAATGACAAAATTGCGAAAGTATTCCTCTCTAAAAGACCATTATATTTTCTATCCTGTAGCCATCGAAACTTTCGGTGCATTTGGACACTACGCTTCCGAGTTTATATGGAGTATAGGACAGAAACTCATCAAGATAACGGGTGATCCAAGAGCAAGAACATTTTTGATTCAACGAATAAGTATCGCTATTCAGAGAGGAAATGCCGCTTCTATACTTGGTACTATTACTACTTCACAACATTTTGACGAAATTTTTTCCCGACCTCTAAAACTTGCCGAAATCAATAGCGAAACTCGATTTGACAATACTAAATCCCAAATGACGAATATTTTGCCTCATCCTTCTACCACATCAGATGAGATTACATTTGGTGAATCCCAATTATCCAGTGGAGCGCAAGATCAATCGACCAGATGTTGTTCGGAAAAGTGTATCCCCAAAAATAGTTCCAACAACCTGTATTTATCGTCCACTCCAAAATTGACCGAATCTGCATCTCAATATAACCCGAAATCCAGCATTGTGATTTCCAGCTCTTCATCACATCATTTTAGCAATGAGAATAACAATGACAATTATTTCATTACCTCCTCACATACCATCAAGAACACAGTCCCTAGTTTAGGTATCAAAGGGCTGAAGAATATAGGTAACACATGTTATATGAACAGTGTTATTCAGTGCTTGTCAAATACTAGATTTTTGTTGGATTTCTTCAAGAAAGACTTCATAGAAGATAAAAGTACTAGTTATTCTGGAAATTTAATCAACGCGTTCGCTGAGGTGATGAATGAACTATGGTCGGAAGATTTATCAGTTGGTGCAGTTGATACCACTTCCCTAAAATGTCATATCCAATTACTCAACCCATGTTTCAGTGGCTACGCTCAACAAGATGCGCATGAGTTTTTGAAATATTTATTGAAGAGTTTACATGAAAACGTAAATCGAAGAAAGGAAAAACCTGAATTTATTCGGATTGAAACCGATGAAAATTCAAGTGATGTTGATAACACTCGAATTTCTTGTTCAAGTGACAGCGAAAAAGCACAAGAATCATGGTCCAGGTATCTGCGCATGGACAACTCAATTATAGAAGATAACTTCGTCGGCCAATTAAAATCGAATTTAAACTGCACATATTGCGGGCACTGTTCAGTAACCTTCGACCCCTTTTGGGACCTATCGCTACCTATCCCACAGAGATCCGGTCAACTCAAATTATCTCAGTGCTTGGATTCTTTCACCAGAGAGGAGACGTTGGATGGAGACGAGAAGCCGACTTGTTCCAAGTGTAAAGAAAGGCGAAAATGTACGAAGTCATTGTCGATCTACAAGTTACCCCGGGTGTTGGTGATCCATCTCAAACGTTTTTCTCCAACGGAAATATTCACAGGAAAATTGAATGTCACCATCGATTTCCCGTTGGAAGGTTTAGACATGAGCAACTACGCGGCAGCCAATGTATCCCCTTGCCGTTACAACCTCTACGCGATCTCCAACCATAGCGGCACTACGTACAGCGGTCACCACACGGCCTTCTGTCGACACCCTTACGCCGGAACGTGGCACGAATACAACGATTCCCATGTTTCACCGATTTCCTCAAAATCTCTCGTAACTGGCGAGGCGTACGTTTTGTTTTACGAACAGGAGGGCACTTATGAACAAGGGGAAACGGAATTTTCCTCTTGACATTTTTTTGATATTTTATTCTATTTCATTTATTTTTATTCATTTACCATTTTTTATTTCTTGTTATAATATTTATCCTCACTTTCTATCCAAAGTTAAATTATTTAACTCAACGTTAAATACATGACAGCGATATTGGATACTTTCAGTCTCGGTTACGAGATAACCTGTAGTAAATGTCGGCAAGGACGCAGTCAAATTTAACAGAGATTTTTTGACGTAGTTATCTTCCTAATCTCGTGAATTTAACCTCAATTTAATTGTCATACGGTCGGAGAATCAAGATAACCGCTTGTAGACATGGTGCACGCACTTGTGAGGCATATTGTTATTGTGTTGATTATTCTCGGTTCTTTTCAAGTTGAGATTTGCAATCAGATTCGCTCCGTTTGTTTTCAAGGAAAAAATATGCCAACAACTTGTGTGGTGAATTTTAGAAGCCGTGGAGATCGCAATATACCGAAAGTTTCTTAAATGCAGAGTAGATTTAAACGAACTTTCGAAGTACGGACTCAAGAAAATGGATACAAGCGATTAAAAAGAGAAGATGTAACAGAAAGAAAATAGGGACATAGCAGATGAGTAATATGCAGCAAGCATTTTCTATCTGGTAAGGAAAACATTTTGTTGAATAAATTGAAAACATATTTCTATTTACCGTTAGTTTTTTTTGTAATCCAGCGAATATATTTCAGGCTAACCATCTACATACAAGATGAAGGTAGTTCTGAATGAGTTCGATCAATAGCAATGGGTTATGGTGATGAGGCAGTTGTTTTGATCAGAGAGAAGAAAAAGTATTCTAGCAGATAGCTCAGAGGTAATGTTCCACAATGTCCCTCCTTTATTCATGTGATTTGAAAATATTTGTTTGCTTTGTAGGTCGGACCTAATGAAATAAGAGGAAATGAAAAACAGTGCTAGACTGCCCTTACAGCTGAAAACTTCACACAAATCTGGTGAAGTAATGTTACGAAAGTTGGAGATGTGCTATAGGTTTTTGAAAGATAATGATTCAAGGACAAAGTATTATACTGGAATAAAGCTAGAAATAATTGTCAATAGATTCACTCCAAAACAAGTTCAGCAATTTTTGGACAGGTACTACTGACTTTGATGAAATTGAGACATTCAGATTTCAGAAATTTAGGAGGCCATATCTGATTTTCCAACACTACTATATCAGCTTCGTGAACATCATTGGAGTAACGTATGATCAACTCAGATCACTGATTATCTGGCCAGAAAAACATATTGAAGAGTACTACGCCCCCATGTTTCACTGAGGCTTTTGGTGACAAAGTATGTGTTATTATAGAGTAACAAAAGAGTGCTCAATGCTGGTCAAACTATAAACCCCATCATACTGTGAAATATCTCATTGGAATAAAACCCCAAGGGTCTATAATTTTTATTAGTGAAACATGCTGTGGACAAACTTCAGATAAGCAAGTAGTTATGATTTCAAAGTTTCTAGACAACATTTTTCTGGTGATGTAATACTAACTTGTTAAGGCTGGATTGCAGATTCACAAGGGTAATAACCAATTGCACCCAATGGAATTAGAAGCAACTAGGAACATTGCAAATGTCAGGATTCATGTGGAAAGGTGATAGGTTGTATTCGACAAAAATATAGAATTTCATTTGATGATATGCCTATTTCTCTGCTTGCTGTATTCGACAAAAATATGGAATTTTATCAGATGATATGTCTATTTCTCTGCTTGATTGGAGAAAAAAGCAACTGTGTGCTGTGCATTGGTCAATTTGTGCCCACCTCTATCAAGTTAGGTTCCAAGAAGTCTCAATTGAAATATTAACATTATATTTATGTTACGCTCCAAAGAATATCTAGTGGAAATTTATGTTATTGATAGTTTTGGGAATTCAATTATAATTGTGGAATAATGTTATTATTTATGTGTGTATTTTGTATTGTATTTTATCGTATTGTTTGTAGTTGATACTGTAATATGGAAAACTGTTTGCTCAGTTATATTTGGGAAGTATTCTGAAAAAATATTATTATCATATATTTGGTAAATAAATGATACACAGTATATTTCATTTGTTTTATCCAAAAATTGTATTTGGTTTCGTGGAAGATCAGGTGTTTTCTGGCGCTGATGTATGCCAAATGTATTTGTATGTCTCTGTCAATTACGACCAGCTAAATAGTGGGATAGAGATGGAGAGACGAATACATTTTGAATACAAGAGCTCCCGAAAACACCTCAGACATACTCGGTTGACACAAATATAAACTTTTAAGAAACTCATGGACAAGAAATATCATCACAAAGTAGCATAAATTCAAGCATTGCTGACAAATCCATAAATTTTTTGGTATGTCAGTTAGTCCTTCACATTCTAAATGGAACCATTGAATTTCACAGCTATCATTCTCACATTGCAACACAATTTGGTCATTTTCATATGTCACAAATATACCAAGTTTGGTTCAGATTTCTACCTCTGGTGAAACACTTTCCCAAAAGCTCAGGATGCACAACTTTCTGTGAAATTCATAAGCTTTTGGGAAATTAACCACCCAGAAGTTTTCATCAGGGAAAATCCTTCAAGTGACCAAGTCACAGTAAAATTTCTCTATGTTCAGAAAATGGATGCAGTAATACGTCCAGTTCTTCAATTAAACCATTCTTTAGATTTATTTTGCTTTTTAGTTGGTAATAAAATATTTTAGCACTTATTTTTCTCTATGGATTTCATATATAGGTAGTTGGCCATGGTGAACTTTTCATACTCGCACTTATTTGTAAAGAAATCGTTTCAAACACTTTCATAAGGACTGTATCATCACTGCTGATGAACATTCTCTGTGAAAAATGGATTTGAATGAACTTGATGAGCTATTCGACGACCATGACGAAGAAATTATTCAACATGTTAACAATATGAGAACATATACAGTATACGAGCGAATAGATCACTTCAACACTTGGAATGAAAATGAGTTCCGTAAAAGATTTCGACTGACCAGGGAGACAGTGAGAAATATAGTTCTTCCTCAGCTGGAACCTATCTTAGCCCATCAACATCTACAGTATGTAGTATCTATAATTAATAATTTCTCAATCTGAGTGCATGACTTTTTCAGATATCATGAATTGAAAGCGCTCGATCAAGTTCTCTTAACACTGAGATTTTATGCAACTGGAAATTTTTACATAACAATGGGTGATTTTGTTGGTATCCACAAAACTACAGCCGGAAGAATAATAAAAAGGGTTACAGATGCAGTGGTGTCATTACGGGCAAATTGGATAAAATTTCCTGATGATGCATATGGGAGGACAATAATACAATCTGATTTCTTCCGCTTGGCTCGTTTTCCAAGAGTGATAGGTGCAGTAGATTGCACTCATGTGAAAATTCAATCACCAGGTAATATTCAGGTATTATGTACAGTCTTTAATCAAAAAATATATATTTTTTTCAATATGATCTTGACTATTATAATTGCAGGTAGACATGATGCAGAGGTCTTCAGAAACAGAAAAGGATTTTTTTCTCTGAATGTTCAAGCTATTTGTGACAGTAACAATTCAATCTTGGATGTAGTTGCTAGATGGCCAGGTTCCTCCCATGATAGTCATATTTTTCGTAACTCATCAATAATAAGACGTTTTCAAAATAATGAATTTGATGATTCTGTGTTATTAGGTGACAGCGGATATCCTTTGATGAGTTTTTTAATGACCCCTTTAGCTGCTCCTCACACTAGAGGTGAGGAATTATATAATAGAAGTCACATTTCCACCAGAACAGTAATTGAACGAACATTTGGTATATGGAAAAGAAGATTTCCAATTTTGAGTACAGGAATCAGGTGTAACTTACAACTGGCTCAGAAAATAATAATCGCTACAGCAGTTATGCATAATATTGCTGTTCAAGCTAGAGATAATGCGGAACTTCCACCTCTAGAACATGCCGAAGAACTTAGAGAGATTGATCTAGTAGAAAATGAAGATGTTCCGGAATTCAATGTTGTTCAACATAGATACATAAATTATTTTGAAACCTTGTAATGAAAGTAATAAAAAAATGACTGATAATTGTTAGAAATTTATTTTAAAAAATCGAACACCACAGATATTTCTCACAGAGTTGGGTTACATTTTGGTGGAACCTCTGGTGCCATAGAACTGAAACTTTTTTGAAGAATTCAATTCCTGTACACCAAATCAAACACAAGGATTCTTTGTGTTTCACCGAAGAAATCGACATTTCTAGAAGACAACTTTTTCTCCTGAAGAACCCTCTTTGTTGGTAAAAGGCATGTTGGGTATTTTCAGTAAAAATGTTCATTGGTTATTGCAACTAAATAGATATCAACCCTAGATTTTGTTTCAATTTGTTATTCAGTTCACACTTCAAAATTTCTATCTTCAGCTTCTGTTCCTCTTCTGTCATGATAAAGATTTTTCTTTTTCTCTCTCGCTCTTCCAAAATATCATCAAGTTGATGATTTTTGATTTCCAGGTCCTTTTCAAGAATTTGAGTTTTCAATTCCCATTCCCTTTTATTAAATGTTGATTCATCCTTCTTCTTCGTGAGTTCAGTCTCATAACATTTCTTCTGTATGATGGTAAGAGCACATTTATCTTCTGCTAATTTTTGGTATGAGTCAATTGTATTTTTCTTCTGCTCGAACGTCACAGTGTTTTTTCTTTTTCTCAGATTCCAATTGTTTGATGCCTACAAATAACTTATAAATATAGTTTCATGCAATCATATAACACTTACCATCAACCTCTTTGTCGAAGAACCTGATTGACCAATATTTGAATTCTCAACCATTGGTAATGTTGATGATTCATTGACATCCACTATTGTTTCGATATTTGAATTATTCTGGAAGGATCACAAATTTTAGGTTCTTGAAAAATGTCAAGATTGTATGTACTCCTTTTGAAAAAGGAATAACCTCCTCGATTATCAAATTGCTCTATATAGCTCTGTACTTCCAATATTAGGATCAAGGAGTAATTCCACAAAGTCAATCATACAGTTAGATCTAATTTGGATATATAAGTTGTTACTAAACGTGAGTAATACATTAAACAAATCTATACTGTGAAATATTTACATCAAGTTTTCTACTCACGTCTGTGTTGAAACAATTTCAATTCTGATATGCTCACCTCTTTGTCCACATCATTACTCATTCTTGAATAAAATTTATCAGATGGTTCTTCAGATTGATCTGAAACACTATGAAGTAATTTATGATCAAAAAATTAAAAAGAATTCTTACCAAAGTCAATCAGTGTATAGGATCTGTCCTGAGCAGTTATCGATTGTGGCATAACATCAACAACAGCAGCATCCATATCACTATCACCAACTGATGGAAGGCCCTCTATTCCTAATTGTAAATGAGAGTACAGCTGTTCTTCGTACCATACTAATTTGACTTCAATTGGAGGTCCCCCTCCTGTTTTTGAGTAACTTTGTTTAGCCTCCGTGATTTTTTTCTTTAACGTTTTCTTTATATTATCATATTTCATTTTCAGTGAATTTGTATTTCTATAAACATCTTTTGTCAAACTTTGGAACGTGTTTTTTAACTCTTTCCCAAGCATCATTCTTTTCTTTGAGACTTGCACCATCAGTTTGTTTATTTTCAATTATTCCGATCTCATGCAATATGCATTTCATTAGTAATTCAATTTCGGTGGCTGTGAAATTGGAACCTCGTTTCTTCTTATCAAGTTGATTCATTATTTCTATTCTCTTCGAAAAAAACACGAACACAGTAAACAGTAAAATGAGGTTAAATGATGATATGATGAACATGAACATAACCTTAAATGAAAATGATCTTCGATCTCCTGTCCTTTTTCAACTACCAGTAAAAAGAATTGGATTCAATTTCAAATGTCTTTGATTGACGTTATCATTAGATATTTCAGAAGAAGATCATGATCAACCCATACCAACAGTTCAAAAATACTAGTTACCTAATCTCTACGTTAAGTATGTAGGAAAGTACCGAAATTTGCTAACCAACAATTTATCATTGGTTCAAATTTAACCGTGCCGTTACATAATCCGCTGATAAATCAAAACCGAAAGTACCGGCCCTTATATGTCCACAACCCGTTTTGTAATGAAATCCATTACGATACAGATTTTCATTACGATACAGATTTTCAACCAATAGAAACCCATTATTTTTCAATCAAGCATGATGTGCAAGCTTTGCATTATGACGTTTGTCAAGTCAAAAATCAGTAGGTATTGAATTTTTGAAGAATTCAGTCAATTTTCGATAATCGTATGAATATGTCTTATAGCAGTGATATAGAATAATCACCAGTGACCCTCCACTGATGTCTTAGACAAGAAAAAAATACAATCGAAAGGATTATATTTTTCATTTGACAAATGCAACATATGTGTTTTTATTTTCGACCAAATTGATTAAGCTTTCACGGCCGAGAGGTCAATGGCGAGAGCAGTGATCAGAAGCGTCCCGGGTTCAAATCCTGACCTCGGCAGAGTTTTTTTTTATTTTTTTCTTATCATTTCTCATTGTATCTTCCGTGGTTATACCATTAATTATAATTTTGTAGAATTCTTCAAAGAAATACGATTGATTACCTACTATTATTGTGTTCAATATAAATACCTAATAATGTAATATTTTCAGTTCTTCATTATTTATTGGGTGTAGATAAAATAGCGTATGCAACTCTCATGTAATGGTTATTAATACACTCGCATAAACCATACGAAACTCACCTTCGGCTCGTTTCGTATCCCGGTTTATGCTCATGTATTAATAACCATCGTTACACGATCGTTGCATAATATACTATTATTTCCACAGCTCACAAAGATCTCTACTTCCAATTCGAATGATCGGTTATGTCTATGCACCTATTTCAGTAATTGAGTATTATTATTCAGCAAGTTTGGTTATTGTTGTTGTTTGTAGCTCGTAAATGCATTCGTCCTTTGTTATTTTCACTATTATTGTGTAAACATATTTGCATCACCCAAAGGTGCCTCTTGCCAGCACCAAAAATGAATAGATCAAACATTTGGGTTGAAGAACCCACGACCAAGATTGATTCTGAGAAGAAAGTTTATAAATCTCACTACATTGGAATGTATAGAGGAGTTCATAAAATGGATTGGATTGGGTTGAAAGAATCTGATGTGAACACGATGCTGTGTAAGAATCATAGTCACAAGATGAAAAATCGTATATTTCGAATTATTAAAAAAGAATCATTCCAATATATGCACCAGGTTGAATTGTGCTTTTCTCCAAAAAGCAATATTTCTCAAGTCATTAACGGGTTTGCCTTCTGAACTATCAGATATACAAATAATATAGAGTTGCCCATAAGATTTTCATATATTAGAGTTTACTAAACCGCGACATGGGTTTGGCTATACAATAGTTTCCTCAAGGAATACATTTCTTGGAAGCAAGGAAATTTTTTGAATCAAGGAATACATTTTTTTGTTATCTCTTCAATGTCAGTATTTATTGTGTCCTAGTACATCAATGACCCAGCTGTTGAATTGATTTTTACTGTTCCGAAGTGTCCCCCATGAAGCTGATCGAGTAGCTGTTTTCTTAAAAATTTTGGTATGACAATTCTAATTCCTGGCATTGAAATGCTGTCTTCCAGACAGTTCATTCCTTCTACGATAGTATGGTCTTATTGAATCTTGAAGTTTTCTTGCCAAACATGATAACTTGTTGTAACTGTCTAGTGTCCCTTTTAATATCTTCGTTGTTAATAGACCAATTGTCTACCTAAGTGGAATTCAAAAAAGTTATTTTTCATTCAATCTGAGCCTCGGTTTTGCTAGAATGCCTTGAGGAGTAATCTGTCACTGTATTTTTCACTTCATTAATATGTTCTATATTCTATATAGGAGTCGAATCCCAAGGGAGATGCTGCTCATCTCTGGGTGCGGTTTTCATACATTTTTGGTATTCCTTTGTATTCACCAAATAGTGTGATCAATGGTTTAAGGTCGGTCATCAATATCAAACATCTTCCACACAAAAATTGGTATAATTCACAAAATAAATCGTTCCCGCTTCCTTATCAATAGTACAATATAATGATTCCGCTTTTATCAATCTCCGAAAACATTATTTATTGGTTCCTGAGTAACATCAACCAAATTTGGATTTCTGTGAAGTTTTGCAGCTTTCTGCAAGTTGACCGCAATCGATTCTGGATCGCGGCGGGTTATTTGTTGCAGCTTTGCCGTACGATGGCCCGCTGTAAGAAGTCTTCCCTGCTTTGTGCAGTGGGAGTTTGTGACTATGGTCTTCACCTAGCAGATGGCGGTGCCCCGTGGAGGTTTACACCATCTGCAACAGTTTCAGTGGGTAGCTATTTTAACAACTCAATAATTATGGTACGTTCAGGACGATAGTCGCGGCATGTTCCTGCTTGTGATGAACTGAGCTTCGCCGGAAGTAGACTCCTTTGCATAGTGGGGATAGCGTAGTGTATGTAGAGTTCCGTGTTTCTATAGCTCTGTGTCAAGCATCACAATGATGAAGCCGGTATTACACTATCATAGTTCTGTCATATATCTATTATCAAATATTTGTGTTGAAAAATATTACAGTGTAATGGGCCAACTATTATAATAGTTGAAGTATGATCATATGTTCTCCTAGAGAGAAGATATTATAATATTTTCAATTAAAATGGCGTCTAATAAGTTTCAGTGGACGGTAACAGATACAAAATTTTTAATTTCGGAATATGAGGCAAATGAAATGCTGCAAAATGTTCAAAATATTTACTACAAAAACAGAAATAAACGTTCAATTATATATCAATCAATTGCAGAGGGTGTCAGTGGTATTACGGATGGTTGTACAGCTACAGATGTGAAGAAGAAAATAAGCGGATTAAGGTGTGTTTGGATGAAAATACAAGTGTTGCCGTAAGATGGTCTTCCATGCTTATACTGTTTCTCAAATGAGCATTTTTCCTTGAAATCAATTCATGCACTTTTGATGGCTCATAACAAAAAGTCTTCTCAACCATTCTTAAATAGTTTTCGTAATGTTTTGGATCTTCACTTCTCAGTTCTTTCAATAGATGGCTTTCAATTCCCAAATGCTCACGCCTAGCAACCCACGGTCTAACCCACAATCTTTTTCGTATATTTCTTTGATTTTGCTGTTTTATACGTAAAAATAAACAAATACTCATTATACAGCTCAAACAAGCCACAAAGGCAAAAAACTATTGTCCATCCATTTTGACAAAGTGATCAAATTAATATGACAGTGTGAATGGCAAAACATTTTCATGATATTTTACATAATATTTTTTCATCATACCCATATCATCATATATTTGATAATAGCATAATAGCATAGAACTATGATAGTGTAATACCGATCTAACACACATTATCGAAATATTAGAAAACTTGTGTTATGAGAGTACAACTACGTTTTGCTGTTCACTCAATTATTCCTATGGATTTCTACCCCTTTTTATTTTATGAGACACAATAGCGTGCTGAATGAGATGAAACCTCTGCCATGGAACATTTACAGATTTTCAAAAGTTTTATATGACACCTTTCTCAACATACGAGAAATCCTATGTAATTCAAAAAATGAATCAGAATAAACAGAGGTGTCGAAATATACAGAATCGACAGCTATAAAAACTCAAGGAGCATTATACCCACAACCGATACGTAAAAATATATTTCCAGCGTCACCCAACATATTCTTGACAACGATATCATGGTTCGTGAATGCAACCTGAGGTTGAACAAAAACTGAATGCTGTAGTAGTGTGAATAGTGACAGTCCGCTATTTAGTTTGATATTGAAAATATTATGAAGGTTTCAGTGTTATTCTCATCGATATCTTAGATTGTAAGATCAATGGCTTACCCTACTATTTGAAATCATTATAATTTTTTTTTCTTAAGATGCTAACTTAGTAGGCGAAACCTGTAATATCAGTCTGTTGTAGGGGGTAATGGACCTTTGACCTCTACAGAAAGTTTTCGCTTCTTCATCAAAGTTCCAAACTCCAATATAAACATCAATCAGGCCACTAGAATTTCAGTAGTAGATGAGTCACCGATTTTCACAATCTGATCCGATATTGAATTTCAAGCACACTCTATATTCGGCGAAAACGCCACTAGTCACATCCACATCGAAACGCTCACTACCGATTAAGGGAGGTGCTTGAAGATGTGTTCACCGCACTGTAACATCCTCTCAGAGCTCGCACTTTCCAGTTATTTCATGAGGATTTCAGCTTTGTCTCAGCAAGAACACTCTCGTCTTCGGATATCTTCCTCATAAAAACAAGTGCCAAGGATCATTTGTGGCCACATGAGAGGGGGAGGTTTTCTTTTCCGATTTTGAGCTTGTCTGTACGTTTTTGAGGGTTGATTTGTGTTTCTTTTCTTTTGTATGTGTATACAACTGAAGTTTGATGAATGAAACTGTTGAATTGTTAAGTTTGTTCAATTCTACCGTCCACAAAATTCTTTCATTCATTGTATTTCACAAGGTTTTCAAGATACTGTCATTTGTTCCATTGGTTCACTCTTTTTCTGAGAAATTTACTTCTAAATGAAAATGATTTCTTGGGAATAATTCCAAATAGTAGTTTTGCAAATTTCCAGCGCCTCATCTCCACCAATATTTGGAGAAAGAGAACTTATGTTATTGATATGAAGCAACCTTCTTCTATTATAGCTACAGTGTGCACTATTGGAAATGTTTCTTGAAGAAAAAGAGGAATCATTCTGATATTCATCAATATGAATGGATTAATTAATTCAATTTGATGTAACTCGAAATCGAAAATAAAGACTGGTAGCTGATTGCAGCAACATTTTCGTATTAAGGTAATGTATTGTTGAAAGTTCTGCGAACCCCACTCAGTTAAGGTTTTGTATGAGAATCTGTGATATTCGAAGTTTCATGTAATATTCATGTGATATTGTTTTTTCCCTGTCATATTCTTTTATTTTATTATGTGAATATTGTGTGTTTACTTGTGACGATATATTCCTATTTTGTATAATTCAATGAGCATACGCTCGTGATTTATAAATAAATAAATAGCTCTCAGAGATATGAAACGAAGATATAATTGTTTGTATCTATTTATTAACTCTGGCTCTCACTGTTATTGATGATCATATGAATAATAATTTTTGTGCTCTGACTTATACTCTATGGAAATGAATTGACATAGTTACCTTTTTTTTTCTGCAGATACCTTTTCACATCTGTTCGCCAAACAAAAATCGCTTGTTACTTTATGTTAATTGGAAGAAAACCGTGGCAAAATAAAAATTCAGTTGAAATCATCAAAAGAAATACTTTTCGAAACAATTTTCAATATTAATTCGTGTGAAAATCTGTCCGAATTCTTCAAATCATTTTGTGTCGACCATACAATCTTTTGTGAATTTTTATCACAGCGTAAGTCGCTCGAAGAATGATAATATATGCATGCCGAATACGGTGTTCAGGAAATTCAAGAAGTGTTTCTACTTCCACACATGATTTTCACTTTCGAAACCACCAGCAGGAACAATGAATCTCAGTACACCATTATGTTTCAGGTAGTGAGGCCTGTCATGCTTGGGACCGGCCGTAAAATCACCGTACTGGCATTCACGCAATAAAAAGTTAGCCTTCGTCGATTCCATGACTGAAATTCGTTAGGGGGCGTTTGTCGGGTAACAGAAAAAAAACATTTCAAACCCAATTCAAACTTTTCTCATTTGAACAGTTGGATCAGGAAAAAATTATTGGCATACAGTGAAAAAAGTGTGCACAGGAAGCATATAAAAATTTATTTTTGCCTTCATTTCCTGGAAGCTGATGTCAATTTTTATCAATTAAAACATCGATTCTGAAAAGAATGAAACTGCATATTTATTATTTTTATCATCATTTTCTATCAACATTCAGTCTTAAAAAAAAATCACTGGTTTTCACATCGAGTAAAATTTTTCTGAAATTTGATTGGTGCGAAGGTTTCTTCGAATTATCGGCTGCAATCTCATTCTCTCCAAATTCAATTTCTAATTTTGTTGTAGGTTTTTGGCAGATAACAAAATGTTTTTGTTCACATGGCGCTTCTTTCCATTTGGCAATTTGTTTCTTTCTAGAAATGGTCATGCAGTTTCCTGCAGTTCTATCATTGTCAGCTTTATCTTCAACCCAGTTGAAGTATTCAACCTTATTTCCAGTTAGCCAGCGCCAGATATTTGATCCATATCTCCTATTTGCAGATATCCAGAAGCCATCACCTGCGTAACATGAAATTATGAAACTAATTATGAGTCGAGGAAATATATTTATTAATATAAATATTATTATTATATTATTATTGATAATATATATATATATATATATATATATATATATATATATATATATATATATATATATTGATAAAGGGTACCTTGTCACCTCAAAAACGGAAACTCAAACAGCGTTGTCACCTCATATATAACGTTGTCACCTCCGATTTCGGAGGTGACAACGTTTCTGCTTGTTTTTTGGCCAGATAGGTCCTACAGGTTCCAAGGATCATCATATCAAAAATTTGTCCGGAGGTCACAAGGACCCCTTTTTACCCACTCAAAAAGTTTTTAGTTCAACCGTATATCACTGGCACTAGCGTCGCATGCATTTAAGGTTACATATTTGACGTTGTCACCTCCGTCAATCAGCGGGTATGCTATCACCTCCGAAAATGGCAACATTGTATTTTCTTGGTTCCAGGTCGAAAGTTCTCTCGCGAGAATGAATATTTTCAATGCAGGAAACATCAACACCGTTTCAACATTAATAGAGATGACAGCACCAAAATACGGATGAGTAAATTCCACGACCATAATGCTTTCTTGACTTGCTTTTTTTTGACGTATTTCTCGGTTCATCGGTTTCTCTCTCTACCTACCTGTTACCTGGGAAATATTGCAAGTGACATTTGACCCACTTTTAGTTTTCCTATTGACTTGAAATTTGTCAAGTGTTCATAATTCTGGTGTCAATTCATTACGCTATATTTCTCCAAAAATATCTTCTGATATTTAATCACCATGTTTTTATTACATATAATTATTCGAGTGGAATTTTGTGATAGATTTTGAACTAACTTCCCGATGAGCTAGATACTAGAAATTTGGCCAATAGCTCAGAAGTGGCTGACAATGCATTACGAAATTTGTATCAGGTTAAAAAGAAATTGTTACTCTATGATAGCGACCAATTTTTGTGAATATGGTTCGATTCTATTCAAAATTGGTGTGTGGGGCCTTCGGGGTCGGGGACTACGAATGTTTTGTTTCAATTCATGAATTCAAGACGGCGGACGAATTTTATGATTATTGTTCGATTCCATTCAAAATTGGTATGTGGGAGTTTTTGGGGTAAGCTCTAATCATTGCAAAATTCCGTAGACCCGACACAAGACTGAAAAGCAGAAAATAATTATCATTTAGTAGATATTTTTCAATATACCATGTTTTTAAGACGGACTGAAAAGTATTAATGACTTTTTTCAATTCCCATACAGATTCCTTCAACAAAAAACGTGGGGTGCCTGCAATGTATAATACAACATGCGCATGCACCCTCACGTTTTTCGTTTAAGGAATCTTTATACAGATATAAATCTTTATGGGGCTAGGAAAAATATTACATTTTCTTTAGTCCGTTTTTGAAATGGTGAACGCATGAAAAATATTTATCATTCAAAAATCATTTTAAAAGAAGTTTCATAAATTGTATCATGAATGTTTTTTTGAGTAATGATAGTGATCAATATGGCTGCCAAGCTATATGATGAGGGTCCGATTTTATTTCGGTTTCCAGAGCCGGTGATTATATTAGTGACTTTTTTTTCTTCATATTCATTGCAACGCATGCCTTTTCGTTCCGTTCCAATTTCGAATCGAATCTAACCATAATTACGGAACTCTTTCGCCTTCTTGGATCTGCCATCTTGATGAAAATGGCTCGGAGTACTTCAAATAGCCTCAAAATCTGTCGATCATATTCCGTAACCATTTGACTGGTTTAGTGATCTAATATTCATTTTCGAGAAAGGTTGGTTGGGTAATAAGATCAATTTTTATAAAAAAAATCAATTGTTTCCTTGCTGACGTTTCGAATTCAATAAGTTTTATCTAGGCTCTGTAACAATGAATTTCTATGAATATACCTCCCACAATTTAAGTTTAACGAAGAAATGATGAATTCTCAATCAAAATACTCACCGAAAAAGGTTTTTTTTCGTTTTAACCTCATAAATATTTCAAAAACAAACGGACATATCACTCATATACATAATTGAAAATAAAAAAACCTCAAGAACATTTATTTTAGAGATAAACAACAAACATAAACGACATGAAACAAATGAATGGCTTCATATATCCGATATCGCTGAATTATTCATACATAGAAAATTCATCTGAAAAACTTGGAATGCTACTCAGTAACGAACAAATGAAAGTGGCTTTCTCAAATGAAAATACAGTTGGAAAGAACTTTTTCTCAAAACAAAAAATTAAACACCACAAGACATACAATCCAACATAATGTACAAATTGAATTATGGAAGCTGTCCAGATACCGTCCTATTTGACCAATAGGTCAAACAGGATGGTATCTTGAAATACTAATTTCAGAACACATGAGACACTCTAAGAAAATAAATATGAAAAACCGCACAGCCCTCGTAGAATATAAGGGGAGCATAGACACATGATTGATTTTGATCATCCAACTATTCTAGGTGTTCAACCATATTTATTTCATCCAAATGACTTCTTAGCGAAATGATGCATATCCTCAAACTCTCAAACACGATAGTGTCAACACTAGAAGGGATATCGATGGCCTGAATACGCACATTTCAACTTGATCAGTAAAATACCTAAATAATTCCCCCCATTTTTAGATCCCATTCTTTCTGTCATTGATAAAAACAAACACCACGTTATAGAAATCATACATGAAGTTATTCGTTTGTTTCATGTCGGTTGTTTGTCTATAAAGTTTTGTTGTTGCAATTTTTTTTTATTATGTGTCTAATATGTCTAATGGTTTTTAATATTGTTATAAGTTAAACAAAAAAAATTCTTTTTCTGTGAGTAATTTGATTAGGATTTCATCATTTCTCGTAAAATAGGAATAATGATAATCATAAAAGTTTTGTGGAAGGTATATTTATGAAAATTCATTGTTACAGAGCCCCAAAGGATAATTTAATCAAATTCGAAACGCCCGCAAGAAAACAATTGTTAAAAAAAATTCTGCCACCCAACCAACCTTTCTCGAAAATATTCCATAAATTTCAGACAATCGAATTCGGCAGTTTTCGAGTCTATTAGAGACATACAAACAAATAAAACAAACAAACATATTCATTTTAATAAACAAAAAGTTACTGGTCAGTTGGGAATACTCCAGTCAACAATGAGATTCCATACGTTTCATTTTTTCTGCTTTAGTCTTAAATACTTGATGGACTCATAGCAGTTTTTGTAAATTCAGAAAAGAATAATATTCCAATGTATCTTCTTGTGATAGCTGAGAGCATTCCATTAAAAATATACTGACGGAAGGAAACTGGGACATTTAGTATTCATTATTAATTTTATGACAGTTCACATGATGCATCCGACAAAAACTAGTTCTACCATAGTTTTCTCATCAAAAGAATGCATAGCTGAGGTAGATAGAGAAACTTGTGTCGAATCAGTATAGAAATAATTTGATATCTGTAGGGTTTGGAACCGAAGTATTTTTGATGAATATATTTTTTCAAGAGCTAGTGGTTGAAATATATTGTTTTCTGCGAAATCTCATATGAAGTTTTCAGAATCTTATACGTGTATTCCAGAATGGAGTTTCCAGAATCTTATACGTGTATTCCAGAAGATACAACGTTTCGATGAAATTCGTTTCAACTTCAATAACTTACATATCTGAATAAAATAAAGATATATAACTGACTTATGAGGCAATGTCACCTTCAAAAATTGAAAAAACAAATATCAGAGCGAAATTTTTCACACATTACATTCGGTTAAAAATATTCCAGGATATACACGCTATTAGAAATTCGCTCATTATATTATCACAGGAAGGATTCGTCACCAATAGCACCCAATTCTTTATTTTTGATTGATCCTGTGATCAACCATATCCTTAAAAGAACAGTGTAGTATTTATATCATTGCATTAACCATTTTGATGTATTTTATGAACAGAAACGTCGGAACATTCCAAAGACAATTCTCTGTGAATACAGGAATAGAAGAGATAATGAAGAAATTCTGGGATCCGTGCAGAAAGTACTGAATTTGTTATAGCCTGTTTCGTGCTATTACACTCAAAGAACCACGATCTCCGAAATGGTATTTTCTTAAACAACAATTCGGATGTGCTTGCATATTCATTGTTAAACTGCATTTGTTGAGACCTATGGAGTAATCAACATCTTACCTATGTTATTTCATCAAGAATATTTTATAATTCAAATCGAGAGGGTGAAATCTTAGAACAGTTCCACAGGAACATTGAATCCATCGCTGATCAATTCGTCAAATGAAGAAGCCAGTCATAGTTTTTTAAATTATGAAATGAATGAAATAATCGTGTTTCAAAATGGGAAAAGTTTTCCAGATATCTTCAGAAATCTGCTAGAGATATCATTATTTAACCTGAGCAATGAAATCGAATACACAGAAACTCTTCGTTTTTTTTCAATATTTCATTGAAATCCTAATTTTATTTTCAGATATTACTAATTGGAACTCTAAGAAAATACCATACAGATTGATCGAAAACCTAATTCAAATATTCCACCTATCACTCCAGTCTATGATCGGGTAAAAATGTGTAAACTGTGTAATTATCCCATACAATACCAATTTGTATAAAAATTTGTATTTAGGTTCTACTTACCCTCTATTTCAAAATCTGCCCTGTGGTGGATGCAACCCCTTCTTGGGGGTGAAACATTTTTCTTCGAAAATAAGTGCGGAAATCGATATATTGACTAATTCAAAGCAGCTTTTCTTTCATGAAGTTTTTTTCAGATTATTTTTTGCGAATAACTTGAGAAATACGCATTCAATAGAAAAACCTGAGGTGAGCAATACTCTAGGTTTTACAAAGGTAATCGTGTATTCATGATTTATGCAGACCCAATACAAACGAAATTATTGCTCGTTGACAAATGATTGGTATTGCCAAAATGAAAAGTTTCTACGTACAATGACCAAAAACCAATGTATTTTTCGGGAAAATCTTATTGAACCCATTTTGAAGTCTTTTGAAAGGACTCAATTTTTATTTCTCATGGAAGTTCGTAATATCAAAACTAAGCGAGGTATGAAGAGAATAATGTCGATTCCTATTTTTTCGTTGGAGAAAATTGTGAAAATCTTACCCTGTCTTCCATCCCTTTGAAAAAAATTGTTGCCACTTCACAATAAACTTCATTTATGTTCTTTCCATACGGTCTGAGTGTTTGGCCAGTTGAAAGTACTTATGTTTGAAAAAAATTAAGCTTGAAGAGAGAAAAATGGCCTTTTATACAAAATAAATAAAAATATATTAATAACACGCAATATATTGTACAAAGTTGTAGGTATTTCTTTTCTGAAAGTTTGGGCGTTTTTTTTTTGTAGGATAAAAATGGAGTAAGATATGGCCAGTTGAAGCTTACGTGTGTTCGCGCAAAGTACTTCTCTCATTTTTATCGTACAGAGAAAGATAACACTCCAAAATTTTCAGAAGAAAAAACTACAATTTTGAACTCTACAAAATTTTGCGTGTCATTAATATATTTTTGAGTTATTTTGAAGCAAAGGAGATTTTTTGTTAAACAACGAAAATGATTTTCCCTCATTACTTTCAACTGGTCAAACACTTAGAACGTATCATAAGAATATTAAATAAAGTGAAATGTGAAGTGGCAACGTTTTTTTTTTTCAAAAGGGGCGGAAGAGATTCCTATTTTTTCCAACGAAAAGATAAGAATCGACATTATTCTCTGCATATCTCGCTCAATTTTGAAGCTAGGAACTTACATGAAAAATAAAAATGAAGGTTTTTGAAAGGATCTGAAAAAAGATTCATTTTTCTAGTTATTCGCAAAGAAAAATCTGAAAACGTGTTTTTTTTACCTGAAAACCGACAATTTCACTCGCGAATAAGTCGAAAAGTATTGCCTTCCTGAAAAAACTTCATGGAGAAATACTTGCTTAGATTTAGGTAGTCAATTTACCGATTTCCGCACTTATTTCCAAAAAAAAAAATGTTCATCCCCTCCCCAGGAGAGGTGGCATCCACCCCCAGGAAAAAAGCAACCCTCGGCACAGGGTAGATTTTGAAATAGAGGGTAAGTAGAACCTAAATCCAAATTTTCATGCAAATCGGAGCTGTATGAAATGAATACACACGAAAATGGTCATAGACTGGATTATATGTGAGTTCGCTCAAAATGTTATATAATATTGTATGATCTAGAGACCTACTCTACGTTGTGTCCTCCGAAACGTGGCAACGATGCAGGAGGTGACAACGGAGAAGCTATCTCAAGTATATGCCTATATATGATGAGGAAACAACGCCTTCTCGGTTCCTACCAAAATTCAAAATAATAAATCTTTACCCCTCTTTTGATTAACGGATTCTAGACTTTCCCCTCATCATATACTCACAAATTTTATATCAGTCAGATAGCCCCTTGACCCGGAGGTCAGGTCGCCTACCCAACTTAACGGAGGTGACAACTTAACAGGCATCTATATATATATATATATATATATATATATATATATATATATATATATATATATATATATATATATATATATATATATATATATATATATATATATATATATATATGTTCCGATAGGTTTCCGCGGTCAGTTGTGTGTTGTTGTTGAGTTCGGGTTGAACCGCGTCTGGAGTGTTTTGTTCTCGACGTTTATATAATTCGCGAGGCCATCGAAATCGAGAAGCGACCTTCCTGCTTAAATAAACGTGACGACGGCCAGAGACTTCCAACTGCATGGAAACCCCTAATTTCCAGATGCCCAGTCCCCACCAAGACATCCGACGGTCCTTTAGTAACACCCGCTGCTATAAATCCTACCCAACATCCCTCGATACCTCAGTTCGATCTAAGGAGTAGGCAGATTGAGACCTTAGAAAGAACTCGTGACGAGACCTGGGGAGTAGGCAGATTGAGGCCCCGGCGTCAAGTCACAAACCCTTGCCCCCTGTGACAACACCTGAGGAGTAGGCAGATTGAGACCTCAGCGTGAAGTCACATTTACCTCTTGAAAATGGCTCCAAAATCGGAGCCGAAACGTCGAGAACAAAACTCCAGACGCGGTTCAACCCAAACTCAACAACAACATATATATATATATATATATATATATATATATATATATAAATATATATATATATATATATTTATATATTTATATATATATATATATATATATATATATATATATATTTATATATATATATATATATTTCACAAGTTGAGGAGCATAGGAGTACTACTGTTTCACGAATTATGGGGTATTTAATATTAAGCCCCCTTCCATTCAATACCCTGTACACTGGGACATTCTGTAGATGTAATTGAAACGTTCATTTTTTAAATAAAACTAAATAAGATAAATATGGATCAGAGATTCAATCATCATCATTTTCTTGATCATTATGAATTTCATCTCTAAAAAACGACAATTTTTGATATATTAGGTTCCTGAAAATGCTAGCTTTATTTCAACGCACATTCAACCCCCCACTGAGACTGATTCAGTTGAAAATTTATGTTATTTTTTAAACCGAGAAGCTATTCGGATCCCTTTGGAAAAAGACCAATGAATTTGTTCCTATATTCATTTTGGTAACCAATATAGTTATGTCGCTAATAATTCAATTTTCTATGTGAGAACTTGCTCTTCATGTGCTTTTTAGGGACCTGAAAGAAGGTTAAAATGGTAATATTGATTTTTCACGATTTCAATCTAAAAATAATATCATTTTTGCAACCGTCTAAATGTTTCCTTCTTGATTTCTTTATACGTTAATTTCCCGTTAACGTAACGTTGACCACGCCCGTAATCTGCCACAATAATTTGGTATCTGTCATATCCTTCAATATATTGGTAACTTGGGGATTGCAACGAAAAGCAACTATGTTGAATACCGCTTCACAGATGAAACTTGTTCATATGAATATTTCTTCATTGAAAATGAAGTGGGATTATTATTATTTTCGTCTAAGCAATGCTAGTCGAGTTCGCAATCCCCACTGTTCCGATCCAATGGGCGAAAGCGCTAGTTTCATTAACTAATTACCATTTCCCGCACTGGAGAGTACATGATCACTGGCTCCGAGAATCGTGAGTCCTGAGCAGATGCAACGAACTGAGAAAAACGGCTTTCTGCATTCGGCTGACCAAGATCTCTACCGCCTTCAGAACCACCAATTTGACAGAGAGTTCGGGTGGAGCCTTTATAGTTCGTTAAGTTAATTCTGATACTTTGTCCATTTTTAGTCAATAACAAATATTGTCTCACTTCGGTGGTCGAAGAGGACTATATCAGCCAAATTGGCTTGTACTTGCTTGAGGGTGGAAAATGAGAAAATCCAAAGAATTCGGCACCCTTCATTTCCTACATCGGACTCAATATATTCTGGAGCACAAGGCAGTACCGGTGTCTTGTCTATTTCATACGAGTAACGAAGAAAGTAGTGAAGCACTCGAAAAGCCTTATTATGACGATGGATATAGCCCAAGACCGCTTAAACTGCAAATGGAACAAAGTCTTGGACGTCTGTCGCCAAGTTCTGCATTTACCCGCTCAGTGTCGACAATTATACCAAGTCCATCAGCAGCGTGCCTTGCTGCTTCGAACAGAAAGGTCCCAATTTCTGCATTTTTATGGTCCCTGACTCAGCAGAGAAGGGGATGATTTCATAGGATCCATCCAGTTCTATTCTGTTATATATATATATATATATATATATATATATATATATATATATATATTTATATATATATATATATATATATATATATATATATATATATATATATATATATATCCCTTGTCGAAGGATATATAACCGTTGATATTATTATTATCATTATTACTATATCAGAGAGTCGGCGAATAGGACTAACATAGAACTGCTACCTGCCTATTTTTACTGTCGAATCAATTCATCAACAAATCTCAGAATCACCGGTTGGAGAAAAAGAAAATGTGTTCACGTGATACGTTAAAGGCGTTTTCGAAACTCGTAACATTGCCAAACGAGGCAAAGCGGTGAGTTGTCCTGAAAACATGCATTTTCATTATTAGCTGAACGAATGATATTTCTGGTATATTTTTAATGCAGCTACTCATCGTAGGGTAGCTCTCAAAATTATTCAATGAAGGAATTATATGTCGGAAAATTTCGTCGATTCAACAATAAAATCATCGAAGTGGATTCTTACGATTTCTAAATCTGAATATGGAAATTTTTCATTCAGATTGACTTTATATTCAATTCAGGGGTTTTGACAATTGTTTAAACAAACAAAGAATCCACTTTGAGTGCCCACCACTGCTTGAATCCCCAGTCTGAAGTAGCAGACTCCTGATTGAGTGTTTCAATACACCAACAAATTCCTTCTAGGTATGTTTCTCCGTGTACATAATACCTTATATTCCATGTGACTTTTTTCATTTAATGGAGATAGCCCATGCTGAAATAAGTGTATATTCAGTAATCCAAATGTTGTCAATGCTCACAAACCCTGATCATCTTCGCTTTCGTCAGAACATTTTCGGAAGATGTGGAAAAATATACTCTTATGTGACTAGCATTTCAGACTAATGATTGCTACCCCTAATAAAACACTTAATGCTCATTTCCTCAGATTATAGAAATTTGACCCTTGAAAATGCAACAAAATACTCAAAAACTCTTGTGTACGGCTGGATGATTTCCAAGCCTAGAAACCTGTAGTTCCTGGATTTTCACAACCTGCGCTGAAAACGCCTGTAGGGATCATATAAGTGAAAGTTATATGGCAAAAAGTGTACCAAAAATGAAAGAACACGTGCAATTCTGAAAAAGTTATTTCGGGAAACGCTGGTCCTCTCTCAAATATTTTGAAATGCACCGAATTGTTGAATAAATTTCTGTTAAATCACTCAACAGTGATTGAACTTCAAGAAACATTATAAGAGAGTATGTAATTCTTCTCGCAGGTTGGAAAGATGATTGAATCTCGGACCACCCGACTCATATGAAATATATTCTTTGAAATTGTTATTTTTGAAAAAGATTTACCCTCCACCAGCATCGACGATTGAATGTCAGAGTTTTCTTCAGCATTTTCTATTGTGGCTAGCTGCATTGACAAATTTTCACAATATTGGATTGCTTCGAAAAATGTCACCTGGAATTCCATAAAAATTCGAATTATAAATCCACAAACTGCGACCAACTGAATGTATGTCATAGAGCACCATCAAATACTTTTTCATTTTATTCAATATTGAATAAGACACATGAAAAATGTTTTCTCCTTCTCAACCAGAGTAGACAATTATTAAACTGAAAAAAATAGTCATTGTAGATATTGGGTCAATAGCCATCTGGAATGAATAAAAAAAGATATCAGAATCTATACAAGTATGAAACGCAAACTTCAAAAAGTTTCTGCGTTGATGAAAACATTTTTTCCCGAATGAGGAGAAACTACTTTCTATTATCTCACAGGTCGTATCGAGCTAGTTGAAACTGAAGGCAAATATTCTCTACCCTTGAATCTCACAGTCGGTGTCCCTCAGGGGTCCATATCAAGACATTTATTATTTATGAGTCATACTGCAAATTTTTCTTCTTCTATAAATCACTATCGTTGCCATTATCATGCTGATGACACGCAAATTTGTAAGTCATTCAGTGCTGAAAATGTACAACAGTCATGTTTCACTCTCAATGAACACCTAAATAGGCTTTCTAATGTGTAGAAGGATCACTGCTTGATCATCGACCCTGCAAAGTCCATGTTGTCGATATTTGGAAATGAGAATCATAAAAGTCATCTTAATTAAATCGGCATCACAATTGGTACACAACCCACTGGAATTGTAGAGTTAGCAAGAGATTCGGCAGGTATGTTAAAAAATATAATTATATATAATTGTAATCTTAGAAGGCAAAACAAAAAACGAGATTGTGTGAAACCCTAGTTCTGAGCAGTTCCAATTATTGCTCATATGGTATATCATCCTATCCTCACAAGTCACGATCAAAATCGTATTCAAGTTATGCGAATTACGTGTGCTTGCTTAATTTTTGGAATCGGGAACTGTAACCCAATTTCTTATCAAATCAAGGAGTTGAATTGGTTTACATTGAGACAGAGATGATGATTGCAGACGAGCTGCTCCACAAAAAGTGTCATTCAATCGAAAGAACCCTAATATCTACACAGGAGCCTCTTAGTATTCATGGTAGGATGACAAGAAAGAAGTGGAAAACACCAATTGGAGACAAGTAGTTGTATTTGAGTGGTAATGCTGGCTGACATTTTTATGACTTAGACTGTATGAGTATCTGAAATAAAATATGCGCTCTCACGAACACATCCTTAGAAAAATATCCTTTAAGTGGATAATCCTTCCACAATAACATACCTAAAATAAAATATGCGGGTGCAAGATCCCATGGAGATGACCCAAAGCAATCCTTTATCATCTGATACTCTCAATTTTCCGGTACTACACTCCTGGAAAAATACCGCCAGTTTTGTTTTGACACTTGAAAAAAACTAACCTCAACAAAGAGAAAGGATATTAAACGAAATCGAACGCGTTACACCCTCTGTTTCCCGCAATTATGTGCGGCAGTAATTGGGCAAGATATGGAGCGTTGACGTGAACCTGCTTTAAGATTTGAGAAATTCTCTTGGAGAACACATTGCTTGAATTTGAGTTATACGAGAAGTTGCTGATTCATAGACCCTGTTCCATTCAGGTGAAACTGTTATTTAATTGAAGCAGCAACTTTAGATCTATAAACTTTGTAGTTTATAGATCTGCCCTTCTTTGCTTGTATAGATTCCAATACTAGTTCTAATTCTTTCAGATTGTGGTAGATTGAGACCCCAGAAAAACTATGAAAAAAGAAACCATCATGTTATTGTGCTCAGGAAAAAACGCCATTAGCCTTCAATTCCAACGATATATTGAACTTATTTCTGGGGTCATATGACCTAGCCAAGGTCATCTCATCTCAAATTCTATACTAGTTTCTCGAGTCTTATTAGGGTTCTTTAGTGTCCTTTAATTTTTTTCTATAGGTTTATTATACTTTCATATCATATCTCTAGTCAATGAATTGAATGAATATTTGACGAGTATCTTATTACTGACCGACATAGTTTTAGTAAATCAGGAAAAAGTCGAATTTCGTGTAAATGATTTGTAAATTGCAAAGCGCTTTAGGATTTTACGCCGTCATCAGTGCGATACTTTTACTCTTATATATATATATATATATATATATATATATATATATATATATATATATATATTATATATATATATATATATATATATATATATATATATATATATATATATATATATATATATATATATATATATATATATATATATATATATATATATATATATATATATATATATATATATATATATATATATATATATATATATATATATATATATATATATATATATATATATATATATATACAGGGTGTCCCTGGACTTCCTCTTTTCCTTTCGGGAATGTATAGATGGGGTGAAAATATCACCAGTACTTCATATAACTTTTTTTCCTAAAATCCTTCGTTACCAAGTTACGGGCCCTCGAATTTACAAAATGAAAAATGTTTTTCTTTGATAACTTTTCAAGTGAATATTCAAAATCATCCAAATTTTGGTAATTGACTAAACGAATGAATTCCTTCGATGAGCTTCCATGCAGGAGTCAGTTGTTTTGTTACAAAGTCAGGAACGGACTACCCCAGATGGTCCACACCCCAAAACTTTGAAATGACAGATATTTCTCAATATTTTTCAACAAAATAAGGTTACTTGGACAATTTTATGAATAAAAGTACTCGTGTGGAAAGTCGATCGGAGCAACGAGTCTTGATAAAAATGTAGTTTTACTCGACGACATCAAACCCGCTCGTCCATCATTATTTGAAATGAATAATTATCAAAGCAGAAATAATAATGATGACGTTAATTCAACAACATTTATCCTGAGATGTCTACCATTATTCGAAAATATTAGTTTTTAAGGAAAATGGAAATGATAGGTAAAATGTTCATAACGAATTTTTATAATGCAAACACGTTTAACTAACGAAACTCAAGAGCCTCAAGAGCAAACAGAAATGAAAAATCCGCTACAGAAACTGCTCGATATGACCACCTTCTCTCTCTATACATTTTCTTAGTCTGCGAAGACACCCTCTCTGTACTTGAAATAGCATTCCAGGGTCGTTTCGTATGGCTTCACAATGTAATGTTATTCTATTCAACAATGCATCTCTTGTGTGAATAGGTGTAGCGTAAACAAGGCTTTTTAGATGCCCCCACAGAAAGAAATCCAATAGATTTAAATCCGGAGACCGCGATGGCCATGAATATGGCCCACCTCTACCAATCCATCCATTGTGGAAAATATGGTTCAGATGGTCACGCACAATCAAACTAAAATGAGGAGGAGCGCCATCATGCATAAACCACATATCTCTTCGGGTTTGCAATGGAACATGTTCCAAAAGTCCATTCAAATCGTTCTGAATGAACTCCAAATAACGTTCTCCATTCAATCGGTCCTGTAGAACGAATGGTCCTATAAGATGGTTTTCTATGATACCAGCCCAAACATTCACGTTGAATTTCCGTTGGTGTTTGGTTTGCAATATCCCATGGGTATTTTCTTCGGCCCATATATGAAGATTATGAGAGTTGATAACTCCATCTCTACTGAAACCTGCTTCATCAGTGAATAAAACTCGATTAATAAAAGTCATCCATGCCTATCCATGAACCAATTGGCATATTCCAGTCGTGCTGGAAAATCTTGAGGTGTCATGGCATGTACCTTCTGGATGTAAAATGGGTGGAGCAGTTGTTCCCTAATTATTCTATGAATAGTGGACTTGGATGTATGGAACTCTTCTGATAGATTTGTGATGCTCATTGAAGGATCATCAGCGACGGCTTCCAAAATATTTTCCTCCAATACAACGGTACGTACAGTCCTAGGAGCGCCCTCACCACCTCGTTTTGGCAAAACTGTACCTACAATAATATCGAAATAAAACAACGTGTTCAAATTAATTATAAATTATTACATACCTGTCTCCCTCAAGCTGCGATCGACACGCTCGAATGTTTCTCTTGACGGTACCGTTCGATTGGGAAAATGCTCGGAATACAGACGACGAGCTTCTGCAGCATTACAAAATGCTCGTCCATAAAATACATGCATATCTGCATATTCATTGAATGTAAACTGTTCGGCCATATCAAAAAAATTCAAAATATCCTATAGAATATTGACAATACAATGATAGTCATATGACAACGCACCACTCAACAAAACAAAATCGCATTCCAGTTTCTCATTTTTTATCAAAACTTTCTAAAAGGTTTTTTTGTCAACATCTGTGAAAGAAATTGAACATAATTATTCCCTGGATATTTTTCACCCGATCATGTGCAGCCGTTTTTGTAGTTCATTCGTTTGCTTTTTATTAGTATAGGTAAATATTTTTTCCGATGTGCGTTTTTTCAGCTAAATTTAGATTCGTGTTAAAGAATTTCTCCCATAAAATTATAATTATCAGTGAAACTCCTCAACAGTTTAGCTGTGAAGAAGAATTTGAAACAGTCAAATGTTGAGTTTCATGAGATTCAGATAACTGATCAACACGAAACAAGATTATTCCACACTTATACATACAAAATATAGAATGAATTCGATATTTCATAGTAGAGTAGCTTGTTAGTTTAAAAACACCACGAATCTACAGAACTTGATATTTCTTTCGAAAAAATATCTTCTTTCACAATTGTGAATTAAACTTCCATATAGGTACTGTACTGTTTGTTTACGACTTCATTTTAGCATACTTTGTATTATTCCTGTTATAAATGTTGTTGAATTAACGTTATCATTATTATTTCTGCTTTGATAACTATTCATTTCAAATAATGGTGGACGAGCGGGTTTTATGTCATCGAGTAAAACTACATTTTTATCAAGACTCGTTGCTCCGATCGACTTTCCACACGAGTACTTTTATTCATAAAATTGTCCAAGTAACCTTATTTTATTGAATATTGAAAAATATCTGTCATTTCAAAGTTTTGGGGTGTGGACCATCGGGGGTAGTCCGTTCCTGACTTTGTAGCAAAACAACTGACTCCTGCATGAAAGCTCATCGAAGGAATTCATTTGTTCAGTCAATTACCAAAATTTGGATGATTTTGAATATTCACTTGAAAAGTTATCAAAGAAAAATATTTTTAATTTTGTAACTTCGAGGGCCCGTAACTTGGTAACGAAGGATTTTAGGAAAAAAAGTTATATGAAGTACTGGTGATATTTTCACCCCATCTATACATAACCGAAAGGAAAAGAGGAAGTCCAGGGACACCCTGTATATGTATATTCCGAAACGTATATATATTGTTTTTTTTTTGATACTCAAATTTGAGATATAGGAGAAGTTGCTTAAATATTGGACGAAACATAAGTTTCTTATTTTCGAAGATTCGATAAGCTATCAACTCCAGTAACTAGGAGGAGAAAACACTCCTACCAGTAACAAATTATTTTCAACAGTACTTCTTTGCTGATGATTTCGTGTCGAACTATATGTATTCTGATATTCTAATATTTTTTGATATCATTGTGTCAGGTCAGGGGTTTGATATGCCTGCTGAATCAGGATATAATTCCTCTCCTCTATGATTTGGGAACTGAAACATTATCGATTGAAGACAAAACCGAGAATGAACTGATTCGAGCCCCCACTGCATCTTCTCTTAGATTGGCCTGGTAGACTGGAAATTCAACACTATGGTATGAATCGTTCGTGCATATCGTACCTTAGTTTTCATCTAATCGAATCAATAATATCACTCAATGATTCTACCCACCTTTTCTTGACTGAAATGATACTTGTCTTCACTTTTCTGCCAGTTGACAGAGCTAGAGATAGATGTGTTCTCATCATCTCTAGATTCACAAAGATAGTAATCTGGATAAGACGACCTATTATCATTCCAAACTAACTTCTTATCACGAATGAATATTTGAATGCACCTCTTTTCATCATAGCCATTGGGTTCTCCAGTGTTCCAATTGAAATATTCAATAGGCTTTCCATCCAACCATTTCCAACCGTCCGCATAACTCAAGATTTTTCCTGAAGTAAAGAATCCTCCCTGGTGTTCTAAAAAAAATTGTTATATTGAAATCTGGCGATACATAATAGAAACCGTTTCAAGATTGGCACCCAATTATATTCATGAAACTACGCAAGACACGTATTTTGACAAAAATAAAATAGCTGTTAGGGTTTTGGGAATTATTCTGAGTGAATATTTTACAGTGGATTTAATGATTTTGTTTTCCGTGTTAAGTATTATTCAACTTATTCATTGTACGAAACGAATATGAAAGCTGTGAAAGGGAAGACAAGTAAGCATTGCCTGTCTGTTTCAAAAAGTGAAATATAGTAGTTTTCCTACGAACACATGGAAAATAAATCCAAATCGCACTCTCTACTACCATGAAAAGTGACCTTCAATCTCACCCGTGCGGAAAATTAGTTCACGCACCAGTCTGGAAAGTTCTTTCAGCACGCCTGTCAATAAGCCGTCAAACCCGTGAATTCTGTGAGATATACAGATATGATTATTAATTGCTTTTCCTTATTGATATTATTTACATGAAAACTGGCCTAAAAACCAAGTAGGTATTTATGAAAAATAAAGAAAAGATGCCGAAAATCGAACCCAAAACCTTGCGGTTATCTTACCGGATACTCTACCAAATGAGCTAATTCAAATTTGAATTTACCTTATCAAAAATATGTACCTAAATCTCGTAGGTCGATTTACATTAATCTAATTATGATATTTTTTGTATTTTTATATCATTGAAACAAAATTTAGCTACTACCCAACAGCCGACTTTTTCTTATGAGTCAATCAACAAAGGGACCCTATGATAGGTTAGGGTTCATTAATGTGTGTCTTCTCTATGTCTCAAACTATGGTGCAATCGCTCCAGTGCATTAAATGACCTTCAATGGCCCATTAGTTCCTAGCTCCAATAAAAAAAAGTTGGTGCTATCGGCTGTAAGTCGATTGACATTGATCTAATTTTGATATTTCTTGTATTTTTTAATTATTAAAACAGAATTCATTTACTGTTTGTACGTCATTATTTTGTGGTGGATCACTATTTGTTTCGTAGTTTTTTCGGTTTGTAACCTACTACAATCTGAAAAAATAAGAATTAATATTGGAATCTTAAGAAGTGTAAAAGGGCAGATTTTTATTCTACCCCGAAAAGTTACTGCGACTATTGAAATAATGAATAATATACTATTCTCGTCAACCTCTACATATCTTTTCAAAACTAAGCACTCGTCTTTGAGCCAGTCTTGGTCACGTGCCACTCCCCGAACTGTAGACTCCATCATAATTTTCATGAGTTGATATGTTACAACTCCTCATTTTAACATACTACAAAATTAAACCAAATTCGAAGACGATTAATGAATGTATAGTCTGTGCAATTATTGATGATTCTTCAGCAGCAAATGACAGTTATTGCCACACACGCTTATCTTTCAATGGAATGGTTGATTAACAAAAATTACCCAATCGCCACTCTAGCACCTTGCCGTATCATCATGAGCACAGCGGACGAAAATATTGTAAAAAATATTATTATTTGAAAATTATTCATTTATTTTCATCTGAAATTCGTACATGAAGTTATTTTAGTATTGAATTTTACTCACCATGTTGTGACAAAAACTTGTATATATCATTGTTCTCCTGTTCATTTCTTATGCTAGCAAGTTCCATCGACTTTTTTCGGCACATATTGACGGCTTGATCACATGATATCTGTAATCATAAAATACCAACAAAAACGATTCTAACCTCCCATAGGTTGTTTCGAGTTTTTATCGATAACCATGAAAATCTAATTTTGGCTATTTCAGGCGATAATGATACATGATGATGATTATGAATATGAAAATTGTTTTGGAGAGGACGTTGTTTTTCTTTTTTTTTTTCTTCTTTCTTCTAGTGAATAAATCAGACCTCTGTAAATGATATACACATATCAACAAAAAGTTTTTGTCTGCCAAATGGAAAAAAATTGAAATGAATTTTTTTAAAATTCTGTAAGTTTCTTATAGATGAAATTCACAGGACAAGCAAAATTTTGAATCAACGAAAAATAAAAGAAAACATCAAAGTGAGTAGTGGTTAAATCCTGATTTGAACTGAAAAAAATTGTGAAATCCGAATCAGTGACAACGAATACGGAGGATGATATTAGATGAGTGTTAACAAAAATAGTGGGAGATATCAGATAGTTACTCCTCTGAAATACCTACCATATTCAAGATAACGATATAGACATATTATAACACTAAATTTTACTCCTGAATAATCAAATGTGTCGGAAGCATCGAGCAGGATATTCTAGTATGCAAATTATAAAGATGTTTTTCGACTAATCCCAGTTGAAGTGGAAGAAAGCACACACAACTTTTTTCAACATTCGCCATGTTCTGATCTGTTCATTTGTGATAGTGGATGCGATTTCGGTGGCAAATACTGTTGTAACAAATAACCTTGAACTGATATCCCTCACTACTACTGTCTAGCTATTTTTCAAAAGTGAATCGTGGTTGTTAAATTCCGAAAACAAATTATACAACTAGTGCATAAAAGTCAAAATTTGCAGACTAAAGTATAACTATGTGGCTTGAATTAGAAATTCTTCAACAAACCTTTTCGTATCCAATGGCATATCTTCTTTTGCTAGCGGCATCTGCAGGTGAAAAAGTAATAGTCAAAACTGATCGTTCACTAAATGTTCTTCTACGTTTGAAGTGAATATTTCATTTCTAACAGTCAACATGAAATGGCTTCCATCGATATCAAATGACATATTGCTCGTTCCATTAATCCTTGGTACATGAGAAAAAAGTTTTGTAACGCATGGTTAGTTCGTAGTCGAATGAGGAAGAGGAGTTGAAAAGATTTACAATTAATTAAGAATTTTTTTTTGTGATTGAAAACAGATCTCTCATAACTGTCTCATATCTATATTACACCACCATAAAATATCGTAAAAGTAACCATGTACATTATTTATATGTCTAGTCACGAGCGTGGAAAAGCCTCGTAGAAACTGAGCAATAATAAACAGTGATGATTCTTGTTTAAACTATTAATTCTTTGATATTCGGGAAATTTTCACGAAAAGTAACACTTATGTCAACACAAAGAGGATCACTTCCGAAAAACACGATAAATTTTACTCCCGTAAACATTATGAATCGGAGTATTCCTTTTCTCTGCAATTATTTCATTCGGTTGTTTGCTTTGCTGAAATATTTTTTCTCGGATGAGAGTCAAAAACGGTTCCTCAAATCAGGATAATTGAATTCTGAAGAATGTTTCATTTTCTCCACCTTCATCGACAAGAGTGCTTCAAGTTAATGAGGACATAGTTGAATCAGAAAAATCATTGCAAAGACACCTTGCTTTTTGATGCTCAGCAGTTGTTCATCATGACAGAGAACTAATTTCTCCAAATAAATGAACGTACCACTTACGAACGGCTTTCCAGTTCATTAGCGTTCGTCAGTGCCAGAATATATTCGTGTAAATGCATTGAGATTAATTTCAGTCACATACTCACATCAGACCTGACACTATTTATTTATTCAGAATTTGAAAAACGAACAGGTATATATCCATATAAACATCCACTATCAGTAGTGGTTACAGAAATACTCTGTGTCAGTAGATACAAGAAAAATTGAAAATTAATGAATTTCGTACGTAATAAACAATTATTCATTACGTGTTGAATATTTTTTTCACAGTCATTTTAAAGTGATTCAACGTATTGAAGAAAGCATCTACGCTACTACAGTAGCCTAGAATCACACACTCTAGTAATTGGGGATTTTTTGCCCAATTTTTGTTGAAATTCGGACTGGCAAGTAATTTTCTGTTTCTTGTGTTCCTTTGAGGAACGTGATAAAAAAATCATTGATACTAAATTGGGTAAGTCATAACAGATTTTTATAATTTTATAAATTCAAAACTATTATTCTCCGTTGATCTAGAAGCTGTTTTTTGTATTGAGTTCTAATTTCTCAAATGGCAAGTGTTCCATAATTATACGTTATTTTGAAGTGCAAGAACCTGACAAATCTGTTCTGGAAACTTTTCTAATCGTGATTTATGTGTATTGTTATTTCGGCTCCATATATCAATTCCAAAATTGAGTTTACTCGAAACGAATGCATAGTAAATAGATTTGATTGCTGCCTCGTCGGTGAAGTCTTTGGATATTTCTGCAGGGAAATTCCAAGGCTTTGCTGCATGTATTTATTACATAATCCAAATGGGGATTGAAAGTTGAAATTCATTCTTGTACCATAATAGATTCAACTATCTTCAATTTGGTCCACTTCGCTAATGATATTATTGCCAATGGAGTATTGAAAATGTATCGGTATATTGTTTTTTCAAAAAGATATAGATGCTCATTATTAGTTATTATTAAGCATAAGGTCTTCTTGAATCTATGAGCAATCTCTAATCGTCATTACTTCTCTGTAAATTCCTCAGTTATTGGCATATAATAGTACTCGCGAATCTTTCAAATCATTTTTAAATACTAGAAACATTAACGGACCCAGATGTCATCCTTGACGTAATCCCGAGGTTACCAAAAATGGAGCAGATCTGTATCCATTTACGCTCACTAGCTGATTGCGGTTGTGAAGGTAGTATGAAAGCCATCTAAGGAGATTTCCCTATATACCGATTCCAGCAAACTTTGAAATAAGGAGGTTATGATCAACTTTATCCAATGATTGAAATCAGTATACAGTGAGTTCATCTGTGCTCGATTGTCCGATGCAGTTGAAATGCAGTAGGGATATAATATTACTCTTGAAGAAAAACCTATGCTGGCATTCTACGAGATTGATGACTTGACATACTGGAGCATAAAGTCACTAACGATGCTTTCAAGCAATTTGCTGAAAGCGGACAGTTAACTGATACTAGGTATAACCAAATGACTATAACCAAATATCACTACAGAATAGCTATTTTTAATCAATTCAGTTGATTTCATCATGCGAACTTTTGAGGTGACTACCAAATTTCAACATGGACTCACCTTGAAAATACAACAGGATAAGTAACAAACAACTTTTTGAAGGCTGCATGATTCAAGTATATGTCACCGTGGAAATTACCGGGGAGCTATTTATTCTCTTCGTTATTTCGTCAATATGAACTCATGCCATCTGATTTGACCTCATTGCTCTTATCATTGAAATGTTATTTATATTACTATAATGTCTGGATTCAGCAAGAAAAAAGTATTTTCAAAACAAATGTGAGGATGTTTGGAGATTGATAATATGGGAAATTCCTTTCCAATGTTTATATTATTTAGCACATATAAAGATTCGTCGAGAGCTTATGGAGAGAAAAACTCAAAATGAAGTAATCACTGATTGGAAATGATAGGATAGTGTCGTGACTTGATCGGTGAATGAGAACTCGCATTGAATAGTTGATTCAAGAATTGAAACAAAAAACTAGAAAAGTCAAAAAAATAATTAAAAGATATAAAACGTATATTTCGTTATCGAGAGAAGAACTAACAATTAGGATTTTCGACGATCCATAGGGAAGTTCGACAATGATATGTTCCACAAACGTGCAAAGGGGATTTGAAGTAATGTAATTCGGTCTTGAAGAATGTCTACCTAGACAAAAAGAGTAGGTAGTTATTGTGCCGATGATATTGAGAGGATAGCAAGTTATATCAGGATAAACAAGGGATAACATTAAGAAGGATGTTCTCGGGTCGATCTCCTGATCCAAATACCGCCTCAGCGCATCGTCAGCAGAACCAAACTCATTGATATACCTTGTCAACATGATTTTATCATTCAATATTTGTTTTTTGTCACTTTGAGTACGAATAAAAGTTTTCAAAAAGTCTACCGCTAAATCGTTCGAAATAATTGTCGCAGTCGTAGGATTATCTGAGAACATTTCATAGGGTATCTGTTCTTGAGCTTCAACTCTCAGCAAACAGTTACCGAAAAACAATTTCGTGTACGAGCCAGTGGCCAGAGGGACTAGAAGAGAACGTAGAATCGAGCAAGGAAGATTGGATGAAGACCAGGGATCGGTGAGCCATTCTTTCTTACCGCTGATTTCATTTGTCGACGATGAAATTCTAAGAATTGATCAAAATTCAATTGCGCTTTCAATAGTAATGCATATTATAATATTCGGAAACATATTTCCAGAATAGAAAATTCGAATTTCAAAAAAAAAACAAAAATCGATAATTTGAATGAAAAACAATAACTATAGAGAAATAATGCTTATTGACCGATTTCTTTTGAATTATAATAGTCAAAATTGACGGATCAATTGAAAATTTGGTTAACCTATAAATTATGATAATAATATGCAAAATCAATCAAATATAGTGGCAAACCTAAAAGTGGTCAACCCACAAATTAATTATCAATTACTCAGACCATATAGGTATTGATACAATACCAATTTTTAATGGAAATAATGATAACTCTAGAAGTTTCTATTGAACATTGCAATTAGGTGCTTTCGAACTATGTTAATGTTCGAAATACTTTCTTAATCAGAGATGTGATAGGAAAATTATCAGAGAAGGCGTCGATGTTAATTGAGAGTTGACCAGAAGTTATAGATTAGGCTAACTTGAAAAATCTGTTGGATTGAGTTATGGATACCAAAGAAATTTGGAAAGTCCTGTGCAAGAAATAATCGTAATGACAGAAACGAATCACTAGTACTAGTATCATTAGCAGGAACGTGTTTTCAAATTGCAAAAAAATGATGAATTGTCTCTGAAAACATTTATTAGTGGTTTGAGTGGTAGAATACAAGACATGGTTACACTCAAAAATCCAGACTCTTTGGAACTTGCAATTCTACATGTTCTAACTAGAGGAGGAAATTGTCATTCGGAACCAAAAACAAAATGGTTCATTTCGAAATGTGTATCAACAAAACAGAATGATGTCTCTATGGCAACAATCTACGAACCTCAATCAATTCAGACCACAGCAATCGATCTCTAATTTCCGATCACAATTACCAATTCAAAATTTCCAGAGACAGGATTTCAATTTTGATAGTAAGTAGTAATTTTACACGCAATATGGCGTCGACTGAGGGCGACCCGAGCGAACCTCAGGATTCAAAACGCGAAAAAGCGGATAATTCCCTTAAAAGTAACGATGAAAAGTATATAGAAGTGCCCAAAAACGTGTTCAAGTGCTGTACAAAGAAAACCTCAACGGTTAAAATTTGTATAAAGTGTTTTTCTGTCTACCATAAAAGTTACATATCGCGAATGAAAACTGTCAAGAGAGATGAAAGCAAAATAATCTGCTGTGACAGCTCAGGTATCTATGATCTATTGATGAAAAAATTCCAAAATGAAACAGATTATCTGCGAAGAATCATTATGGAAATCGAAGATAAAAATCAAGTTTTGAAGGAAAACAATACACTTCTTATCCAAAGAATTGCGCAGTTGGAGGAAAAAAGTAGCCAAAAAAACTTTCAAAAGAAAACAATTCAGCTCTGAGAGGAACAGCACAGCAAATAAACAGAAACAAAACATCATACAGCAGTGTTGCCGACAATAACACCGAAAAACGACCACAACCACAGCCACATAAAACAAGTATAGAAAACATTCCACACGAAAACCGAAACCCAAAAGGAAAAGAAGAAGAATCGAACCAAAAACGAGTTTGCCAAACTCAAACTCCGAATCCAAAGATAAACAATAACATTGAAGCTGAAACATTAGAAAACGAAGAAATAGTTTCACAGAAACTAGACCATGATAATACTGAGGAGAATGACCAAACTGATAACAGTGAAGCAGCCTGGCAAAATCAGGGAAGAAGAAAGAAAGCACGCAAAAATTTTAAAGGTGAGAGTGACAGCCACGGAAAGTTTAGAGGTCAAGATCCGAAAGTATGGTTGTACTTATTTAAAGTAAAACCAGATGTATTGGAAGAAGATATATTATCTTATGTAAGAGAAAAAAACGGGGGACGAGCAAGAACTATTCATCGTGAAAGAACTCAAGTCAGATGAAGGTAGCAGTTTCAAACAATTTATGTTAGCTGCTGATTTTAAATTCAAAAACACTTTTTACGATCCTAAATTTTGGCCAAGAGAAGTAATGTTCAAAAGATTTGATTTCAAACGCCACTTTAATAAATACCAAACTAGAGATAAAATTTTTATAACATCTAACGATACCAATGAAGCTGTAGACCAATTCTACTGCAAACTATATGAATTTTGAATCACTGTATACCACTGAACAGGAACTATATCAAAAAATATCCTATTTGGTATAATAAAGAATTAATTCAGAAAATCAAACTTAAAAATCAATCCTTCAAAAAATCTAAAATAAATAATAAATACAAACAACGATTTAAGGAACTAAGGAAAGAGACTAAGCAGCTAATTGAAATATGCCATTCAAATAACTTACTCACAGTATATCGAATGTGATATTAATAATGATCCAAAACACTTTTGGGATTATGTCAAAAGCAAGAGAAACAAATCAAATATAGCTTTTAGATATGAATTTAATAACGAATACAATACAATAATGTTTATTTTCGGAAAAAAGATTCACAAGAGTTTATAAATAAAAGGAAAATAAACATGACGATCACTGAAGCTCATAGAGCTTGTGCGTGATATTCGTAAAAACAGGTTATACATGTAGAAATAAATAAATATAAAACCAAATTCTATAAAACAATTAAAATATTAAGATTATTGAAACTACACACATCCAATAGAGCAAAAAACACAAATTTAAAAACACAAATTTAAAAAGAAATATAATATCCACAGACAAGATCAAACATCATAATTACTTCAATTGAATTACTGTCAAATCAGGTATTTGTCATAATTGGTGGTTTGTCTAAATCGGTGGGTTAGTCACAGTCTAATTGCTGATATTTCACAAGGATGTTGAAGAGTTAATTTCTCAACGTAGAAACTTGAGGTCAATAATGTCATTGATTATTTTTCTGTCGGTATTGTGCAGCCACATTTTAATACTGAACTTGAAGGATTGATGCGATTTTATTTTTTTTATGTTATCTGGGAGCAGGTTGTGAAGTTTTGGAGCCAAGAAGTCCACCGAGCGTTGCCCAATAGTTTTTCCACAGGCCGGCTCGTTTTTATGTTTTTTTTTCGTTCGAGTGTTGTAAAAATGTTCGATGGATTGTAATTTGATTTTATTTCTGTGTATGTTAATCAGTATTCGTTGACAGAAAATTTGCCTGATATCAAAAATTTTGTTTTCTGTGTACAACAGATTACTGGGATAGTTTATATTCTTCTTACTAATGATTCTTAAAATCCACTTCTGTATGATTGTTAAATCGTATAAGTTGTTAGATGATACACCGCCCCATCCAATGATTCCATACATCAACTGAGACTGTACCAAGGCAAAGTACAATGTTTTCAAATTAGCTATGCTCAAAAAGTCAGTGATATACCTGAACTTCGTGAGTAAACCTCTGAGTTTATTTTTCACATGCTGAACATGAAAATCCCATTTCAGGTGCCTGTCGATGATTATTCCGAGGTACTTTGATCGATCTTTTTCCACAATCGATGTTTTACTGTCCACTATCAAAGGTCCTAGATCTGGTAAATGGTTTGAGTACGATGTGAATGGTAGGTAATGTGTTTTCTCATAATTCATTGTCAATTTGTTGGAGTTGAACCAGTCACATATACACTTTAATTCTTGCTCAGCCTTTTGCTTTACTTCAGGCCATGTTCTTCCTTCATACAGTACTGCCATGTCGTCAGCAAAACAAATAATTTTCCCTGTTGATCGAAATGTCATGAGGCTGTTCGTATATATGATGAACAATAAAGGTCCAAGCACTGTTCCCTGTGGAACTCCATATTCAACAGCTCTTGAACAGCTTCTGATGCCTTCGATTTCAACAATCTGTTTTCGATCTGTTAAGTAACTTTGTATAAGTTGGTATGCAGGTCCTCTTATTCCATATGAGTGTAGTTTTTGTAATAAGCGTCTATGGCATACTGTATCGAAGGCCTTTGATAGGTCAACGAATATGCAGATGAGAGGTATTTTTTTATCAATTGCCTTATAAATGTCAGAACTCAGTTTATATATGGCATCTTCCGTACTTCGACCTAGTCTGAATCCATACTGGTGATCAGAGAGAATACCAAATTTCTCCATGAATCCATATATTCTTTTTTTTATAAGTTTTTCGATTATTTTGGGAAAAATTGATAATAACGAAATTGGTCGGTAATTTTCTATTATATTCCTGTTTCCATTTTTGTATAGAGGTTTGATGATACCCAGTTTTAGGCAATCTGGAAATACACCTCGCTCAAAACAAGTATTTATTATGTAGGTTGAATGGATGTTTATTTGAACTT